>JAGXJF010002404.1:0-229689 GCA_019208055.1 Stipa capillata | reverse complement strand
ACTCGTACTTTCTTCCCTTCCTTTACTCGGGATCAGGGGACATTGCTACGAAACTGGGGAGCTTAGTCAACCAGGCCTTAGGTCTGGTCAGGTGGGGGGCTCAGTAGCTCCCCTGTCACCTGCAAACGCGTTAAGGGGTTTTCCTCGCATCCCTGACAGTTGCAGCGCAGGACCCTTTTTCCTTCGTGCAGGTCGAAGAAGTCGGTACTCGTACTCGTATTTCGACCTTACCGTATTCTTATCCAGCCCCCGACTGTCTGTTCGAGAGATATCTCGGATAGGCAGTCTGGATTAATAATGAAAGACATTGAACTGGAGACTTGGTATTATTAAAGAAAACTGTGTCTTTTACAGGCTACTGTAAGAAAAATAACTCTAAGAAAAACTAAGAAAAACTAGACCGTCCCCTCTTCATTTAGCTTGTCGCCGATTGCTCCAGAGATTCTCATCCTCTTGTCATGACCCGTTGACTGAACTTCGTTGAGTGCGCGTGCTGGGCGGTGGCGCCCGGGGCGTCTTATCATCGACTTGTTCGTAGCTTGACGATCTTTAAGGCTGGAGCTGGTGCAACTTTGGAGTCTGCTGATGAGGAGGCGATGGTCGTGCGATCTTACCGAAGGTGGTTGCACGGGACTCTCTAATGGACGCGACCTTTCTACCGTTGACATGAGCGACCTGGATCGGGCGGCTTCTCCCGAGGAGCCGTTGTCCTGTTTAGGGGAAGGCCCTGTTTTCCCCCTGTTCCGACCTAGTCGTGGAACTCTTTCTCCGACTTGGAGGGGGTACTTTCTGAAGCCGTCGCTCGTAGTCATGGAGGTGGTCTTGACAACGCGGTGGCGGGAGGCGTCACGCTGGCGTCTTGGTTAGAGGGTAGGTGCTGCTCTGCGAGGTCGAGGCTGCGCTTGTCGCAGAGGAGTGCTTCTCTGGGGGAACTCTTTATCGTGAGGACACCTTTTGGGCCGGGCATCTTTACGCACTGGTAGGCGTAGTGCGTTGCTGCCATGAACTTGGCCAGAGTAGGGCGCCCCAAGATAGCATTGTATGCTGTCTCGAAATCGACTACGCCGAATAGGCTTTTGGCTCTTGTTGAGTGGTTGGAGGCTTTGCAACGGTCGTATGTGATTCACTGGTTTGAGCAAGGTTGAGGACAAAGTCCTCCCTTGGTCCCCTATATATAGGGTCCTCAGGCACCTGACCGTTACTCTGTTGCCACGTAGGATTAAGTGAACCACCGGTGTCAGCCACCGGTGACACAGCTACACACTACGCCCAACTGTACCCGACTCAGGCAGACCGACACCTGTGTCACTGGCGGCACACACACAGGTGAACCCTTAGCTGATAGCCGCACTATCAGCCCGGTCCTAGCACATGACATGCCCTCAGCATACGTCAAACTCTAATACCTATAAGGAGAGAACCTCCGACAGACTTCTGACACATCAGACCGCCTATCGCAGTGCAGGTACCTTAGCATTTTCAAGCTCTCCCCTGGTACAGAGATGTACCTGAGTCATAGAGCGGAAGACCACCTGTGACACAGCTGTGTCACACAGGTGCCTAAAGCTCTAGGGTTTTCACTGTTAGTACTGCAGAGCACTAACACAAAACAGCTTCACACTTTGTGCAAAGTATTGACACAGGGCAATTGACCTCAAAGCATCAATCCCCTTGAACAACACTTTGAGCAATGAGCAAGGTTCCCTTAGACAACTGCTACTGTTTCATCCCTCTTGATAGTACGGGTGATTCCTATGGACTCAAAGAAACTAGCAAATCTAGGCTTTACCTGCCACCAACCGAAATCACGGCCCTTGACGCATCAAGCCACCATCACCTTGCTTGCAGCTCCCTGCACAGCACCGGCTTCTTCTCAGCTGTGACACAGCTGCCTAGCACAGCCATCTCTTTGTCCTTGAAACCACCTTGTACCCTTTTTGGTGACCATCCTTCACTGGATAATCCTTCTTCATGGAACCTGTAAACTCTGCTTACACTCATTGTAAACATTAGATTCCAGTTTAAGTTGTCATTAACCATCAAAACCATATTAGGGCCTAGATGATCTTTCACCTGGTCATGCAAACATTTTTGCATACAATGCTGATATGTTGCGCCAGCATTTTTCAAACCAAAAGGCATGGTGATATAACAAAAAGCCCCAAACAGGGAAATGAAAGAAGTCTTTATTCGATCTGATTCTTTCATTTTGATCTGGTGATAGCCTGAATAGGCATCCAGAAAACATAAGCGTTCGCATCCGGCCGTGGAGTCGATGACTTGATCAACACGAGGTAAGGCGAACGGGTCCTTGGGGCATGCTTTGTTCAGGGACGTGTAGTCCACACACATGCGCCAAGTTTTGTTCTTCTTAAGAACCAGGACCGGGTTTGCCAACCAGTCCGGGTGAAGAACTTCCTTGATGAACCCGGTTGTGAGGAGTCGGGTGATTTCCTCTCCGATAACCTTGCGCCGGTCTTCAGCGAAGCGACGGAGAGACTGCTTGACTGGTTTCACGTCCTTGATGACGTTGAGGGAGTGCTCGGCGAACTTCCTTGGAACACCCGGCATGTCAGCTGGCTTCCATGCGAAGATGTTCCAATTCTCACGAAGGAAGTCGACGAGCGCGCCTTCCTATTTGGCCTCAAGGTCAGTCCCGATCTGGACCGTCTTAGACGAATCCTCAGGGTGGACCTGGACACGTTTTGTGTCCTTGGCCGACTGGAAGGTGGACTCGGTCGCCGCCTTCTTGCAGGGTGGAGCTTAGTCTGGGTCGACAGACCTTTGGATGCTTTCCAGCTCCTGAGCCGCAATCAAGGATTCGGCTATATCCGCACTGATGGTGATGACGCCCTTTGGACCCGGCATCTTTAGCTTGAGGTATGCATAACACGGCCTAGCCATGAACTTGGCATAGGCCGGGTGGCCATAGATCGCATGGTAGGCGCTCTTAAAACCGACTACCTCAAAGGTCAAGGTCTCGACCCGGAAGTTGTTCGGTTCAACGAACACAACTTCTAGGCAAACCTGACCCAGAGGCTTGGCGCACTTCCCAGGCACTATTCCGTGGAAGGAAGTGTTACTGGGACGGAGCTGGGTCTCCGGGACCTGCATCTTCTTCAGAGTATCCATGAAGATTATGTTGATGCTAGAGCCACCATCCATCAGGACCTTGCGGAGTTTGAACCCGCCGACTTGCGGATCCACCACCAAGGGGTGCTTGCCAGGGTGCAGGACTCGATCCGGGTGGTTGAGTCGGCTAAAACCGACTGGCACCTCGAACCAGTCCAACCATTGAGGAACCGCTGGCGCCGTCGCGTTTACTTCGCAATAGCGCAGCTTCCGACCCCTTTTGGAGTTGGATCCTTGGAATATCATGAGTACACCCCTTTGAGGGGGGTACTGCGCGGCACCAGCACCTACAGCGGAACCTCCTTCTCCACCGGCGTTAGGCTCGGGCTGCTTTTCTTCCCGAAGACGCTGCAGGAAGCTGCACTCTCGAGTTGAATGCCCCGCCTGATAGTCGGCGGTGCTGTGGAAGGAGCAGGGCCTATCAAGGATTTCCTCGAAAGTAAGCTTTGGTGCCTTGCACTGCTGCCAAGGGTGCTCTTTCTTCCGGCCGGCGTCGCCATGCTGGGGGCCTCGCTCAGCGGCCGTGACTAGGTCAGCTCCGCTGACCCCATCTCCGCCACCAGCCTTCCGCTTTGGGGGGCGACTGTCCACACGCTTCTGACCCGAGTCGGTGGGAACTTTACGGCTCGAGGACTCAGTTTTTGACTTGCCCTTGTCCTTTAGGAGCTCATATTTGACTCCTTGGGAAAAGGCCTGAATGGCCTGCGTCTCGGTGACGTCTTCAATGGAGTTGCGCAGCCGAGTCCAACGCTGGATGTAGTCGCGGACCGACTCCCCCTTCTCTTGGATGCAAAGCCACAGGTCTTGCGCATTCCCGGGGCGCTTGTATGTGCCCCCAAAGTTTTTGACGAAGGTCTCTTGGAGGTCTCTCCAGTCATAGATGCTGTCTTCGGGCAGGCTGTTAAGCCATGCCCGAACCGACCCTTCAAGCATTAGGGGTGGGCTTCGGAGGGCGACACGCTCGTTGCCTCCTCCAATGTTGCACGCGACTAAGTAGTCGGCAAGCCAAGTTTCCGGCTTGGCAGTACCATCGTACTTGTCGACGCCACTGGAGATCCGGAACTGGTCCAGAAATGGCTCAGATCGAATCCGCCTACTGAAACACAGCGGACCGGTGGAGGCGGAGCTGCCCAGCTGGTTGACTTCGTCACCACGACGTTCAGCCCACAACCTGGCTGCCCGTCGTCCCTCGATGTCGTCACGAGCGTCACGGGCATCGTTTGCCCGGGCTCGGAGGGAGCTGGCCTGACGTCGCTCCGTCTGGAGTCGGTTGATCTCCTGGCGAGCATCAGGACGCCGATTCGTGGATCGACTCGGCTGTGACGAGCCCACAGTGATGGGGCGACTCGGAGCCGCTAAAGGCCAGCTCCGCGTGGCTCCGGAGGCCAGTCGGTTTGCTGACCGAACCGGCCTCGTTCTGCTGCTCCACCGCTGTCTTCATCAAGGTGACGACTCGGCGGTGGATCTCTGCCGCAGGACCATCCACCGGGGGCGGCAGCGAGTCGGCCAGAGCGGCAGCCGCGAGGAGATTTTGGGCTGGTGTTTGGTAGACAGGGACACCGTCTTGCTCTCGCCCGAAGAGAGGGGCGCGAACGACTTGGCTCCTTCGGGCGGTTGAAGAAGCATGCCGGTTCGCGCGCCCGCGTGAACCGTGGGGCTCATCATGCTGCCGTTCTCGCTCCTCGAGAGCTGCTCTCGCCTGATCGAGACGCTCTCGCTCAGCAAGGATGGCTCGCAGAGATGCCTCTAAGGCCTTCTCGGCTTCCGATTGCCCATCGATGGGTGTGAGCAGGTGCTCATTCGCTGCCCTGGCCGCCGCGGCCAACGTGCCCGCGTCGTTCGTGGCGCCGGGCCCAACCACATATACCTCAGCCGAGGCAATTCAGCTATGCGAACTCTCGTCCCCATCGGATTCGGAATCCAAGACGGGGAGAAGGGATTCGGCGCCTGTAGTGACCCTATTCTCAAATACGAGGTCAGTGAAAATTTTCACGAACAACAACGATTTCTTTCGTTCGCATGCATGCATATAGATACTTTAAAATGATTTCGATTAAAAACCCTAACATGTGCCCTTAAGGTTAACGGGAGATCGGGCAGCAAAACTTATGCCACTAAAACTTATGATCCTAAAATTCGTACATGTCCTAACCTCCCAGCTATCCCAAGAACTTTAACAGGCCCATTGAAGCTCATTGGTACATCCAGACCAAATCAATTTCGGGAGTGGCTCACCTCGGATAAATATGGAAGAAGCTAATTGAGTTAACCTCCTCTCATCCCATATAAATGAAATGTTACATTTAACAGTTAACCGTCATATTGACCTCCAATCTAATGTTTGAAAAATAACTGAAGATATGATTCGAGTACCTAAGGTTTAAATTTCATTTTTTTGGGCCGTGCTACTAAAGCGTTAAAATGTTGCAACTAAACTAGGGTTATAGATTTTTATTGACTAACTTTAACACAGCAAAGAATGCAAAGAAAATCATCTCCCCTATCACTGGGCCCCGCTGGCAGCTCCCCACTCCCCCACGCCACAGATCTTTTCTCCTTTCTCTGTTCATTTTCTCCACCTGGCCTCTGCTGCAGTGCATCTTCTCCACGTAGCAAGTCACTCCCTGCTGCAGCTCACTTTTATTCCCCATCTCTCCTTCCTTTTCTCCCCAAGCCGAGCAGACCACCAGCAGCTCCCCCTCAAGCCACCGGTGGCCTGCCCCTTGCCTCTCCCGCGCCTGCCCGCGCCGTGCTCTGCGCCGCCTCCCTCGGCCACCTGGGCGCCGCCTTCCAGCGGCGGGACCGTCGCCTCCGGCGATTGCCGCCGGTGAGCCAACCCCCTCCAAGCCGAGCTCCGCCCGCGCGCGCCGCCCGCTTGCATCCTCCCGCCGCCGGCCTCCCAAAGCCCCGGCTCCCCCTCTGCTCTCCACCGTGCCGCTGGCCTCCTCCACCTTGAAGATGCCGCCGTCCCAAGCCCTCCGTCCCCAAGCTCAAGCCGTCGGCGACCTCCCTCTTCAGCTCCCCTCCATGCGCCGCTGCCGTGGCCCTCGGCCCACTCGTCGCCGTCCTGGGCTCGCCGTCGCCCGCCATGGCGCTCGGCCCAACCACCGCCCTCCGCCTCTACGCCTCTGCCTCCACCCCCTCGCCGCCGGTCTCATCTCAGCGCCGCTGCGGCTGCCGCTTGCCCCGGCCGCCCCGGCTCCTCCACGTCTCCTCCAGCACCAGCTCCAAGCCCCGAAGCCCCTCTTCAGTGACCGAGCCACCAGCTCCAAGCCCGAGCCTCGCCGCCATCCTTGAACTCACCACCGACGATGCCAGGGTGAGGCTCGTCCTTGACCACTTCCCCTCCATACCATTCTTCTTTGTTCTAAGGTTCACACCCTTGCATGCTTGGTCCGATGGGATTGTATCGCGGTTCGATGGAGAGAGGTGATGGATTAGTTGTTGTTTAGGATGCTATTATTTAGTCTGGATGTTATAGATGTTTGAGGAACAGATGAAACAAAAACTATGCTATGCCAGAGCTCGATGATTGATCTTGTTCTATAACATTTGCTCTAATTAGTTAAAATACTACCATGTTATAATGCTTATGCTAACCGACCTCATAACCAATTACGCAATGATGCCTGAGGTACTTAAAGAGATGGTACAGGTGGATGCCCCAAAATCCTTTTTCTGATGACTGATATATAGATACGCACACATGTGCCAAGGGGGGTGAGACCTAATCCCTGTAATAGCAATGGAAATGATTAACATCCACCACTGTAACTAATGCACTGGTAATTTTCCATGGTCAGCTAAAACATTAGCAAATCAGGGATTGATAAATTGAGCACAATTGCTGTATTATTGGGACCTCACGAACAGCCAATTGGAATAAGAATATTAATTAGGGCAAGCTTACTATTTGCTAGCTCCATCGAGGAATAACCGTGGTAGCCAGCTAATTAACATGCTGACCATTGGAGCTGTTGGTTAGTATTTGATTGTGTCGATAATAATTAGTTACTATTCGTACACTAAATCGCCCCAACTAATTGATTGCCAGATATGCTTAGATTGTTCGGTCATATAGTTAAGGCAGTAAAGAAATTGTGTTCAGTTAAAGACACGACTGAAAACCTGAGTATTCAAAGTATCAAGTCAGCTTAATAAATAGAAGACGTGGACGTAGAGATGATACATATACAATCTAGCTAATGCTTTAGTTGCGTAAGGCCTGGACATGTTGAAATATTTTAATTATTCACTAACTAGTGGTTAGTTCACTTAGTGAAAACACTGGTTAAAATATGAGTTAATGTACACCTGATCAGTGGACTCAATCCATATAAGATGCTAGTACCAAATTAGTTAAAGTTAATGCTCAGTTGTAGGGATCACGTGTATTGTGTCTGGCGCATAAGGTCATTGATACCTAATCAATGATCTAGCTGTTATCTTAGTAAATATCACCTGTGACCCATAAACTCAACCGCTTAAGTAGGATTGCTTTACGTTAATAAGCCACTGAACTATGCAGCTCACTCACCATAATCCCAACATAAACTTGAAAACCATGGTTAGTTGTTAGTTATATGACCATGAATAGTTTTGATCGAGTAGTCTTCAAGTCACATACCAGGACTTAAGTGATTGCCATTCGGTTCTTTATAACCAACCCATGGTTACTGTAAATGCCTCCCGATAATTTTGGCCACCCTTTTTAGAATTTAGTTAAGCACTAATGCTTATCACACTAATCACCACATACCCTTGTCATCTTCCCTAGGTCAATTCCAACTAGGAATGGGGATAATCGACATACTGTTTTCTTTACCGAGAAGAAGACAGGAAATGTGAAACCTGATTGCTTACTGATTTAACTGATGTATATCTATGACCAACCGACCCACTAGTCGTCTTCTAGCTCTCACACCCTCCAACTAATTATAAGAGTATCGAAATTCTTTTCTTTACTAAGAAAAACACAAAAAGAGTCCTAGAGAATCTAGCTTAACAACCAAACTTAAAATGCTAGTATCGCAATTCGTCTAACGGTCAGAAAGCAATCGCGACCCCATGTTCTCACCCACGACAACGAATCGATCAACTGAGCCCTAACCCTAATTATAGAGTTAAAACCTTTCTCCTTCGTTGCATATCGTATCCCATGCATGCATCCATATTCTAGGTTTACCATGATTAAAGTTATACCGCAACTGAATCTAAACCAAAATAGGGAATGAATACTAACCTGCTTTTGTACTTGCATGCTTTATCTTAAAATCCACCGTAGTTGCACCCATATCATTGGCATCCATGCATCTTCATCCTTTTTGAATTAGCTCCTTGGGTTTGCTTTTTCCCTTTTTAGAGGTCGCTTGCTTCTTACCGGTGTTTCAAGTATTCTGGAGTTCTCCCGCATGCTCCCCGCAAGATCAGGAACAACCCGAACAAGGCAAGCAGAGCTTGTTGCATCTTTACTTTCCGTACTTTTGTGTATGCCCTGTTTATGTGTGCTTATCTGTGATGGTTTGCTTGAATGTCACATGTGAAAGTGAGCACACTAGTATATGTAGGATGTGTCTTAGGATGAGAACATCTGATGGCTCTTCAACTAAATCGTTAAGTGAGTTGTGAGAGCCGAGGGCGTGCACAATGGGTACGGTTGGTGTTCATCGTAGTTTGATGGCGACCCAGGAGTAAGTAGAGTTTTGTCGTCACACCAACCCTATCTTCCCACCGAGAACCCTAGCTTCCTCCCCTACCGCCCCCAAGTTTCTTCAAGCTCGGGATTGCTCCGGCGAGCAATCGCCGGCCAACCCGTGCACCCAAGGCCCCATCTCCGAGCTCCTGAGTTTCCTTGCCACGTCCCGCACCTCCCCCTCTCCCCATTGCCTCAGCTCGAGTCCCGGGAGCAAGTTCCACCGCCATCTTCATCAACTCCGGTCACCATCTCCGGCGAGCTCGTCTTGCAGTTCTGGTGGCCCTTTTCCCCCATTTTCTACGTTCTGAGTTTCCTCTCGCCCCCACTAACCTCCCCGAGCATTCCTCGCTGCAGATTTGCCCCCGGAGGCCCTTGACGCCGACGACCCGAGCTCTCCGCCGCTCCTCGCCGTCGCCACCAACCTCCCCGTGCTCCTCCGCCCCAGCCAAGCACGAAAACCATCTCAGGGTGAGCCCCCGGTCCCTGTGACCTTCTTCCCGAACCCAATCGAGCCCCGGAGCTAACTCCAGCGAGTGCTCCGGCGAGGGCTCCGCCGCCGGGCTGCGTCTCCGGTCGGGTCCAGAGGAGGGAGATGAGGGAGAGAGTGAGAGAGGGAAGGGCATGGGCACGTGTCGCCCTCGGGTTGGCTCCCGAGCCCGAGTCTCTGACCGTGGGGGTCCACTGGTCAGCAGGGTGCGTTTATGAGGGTAGTTTTTAGGGGGTGTTCTCGGGTGGGTTTAGTAGTTTGGATCTGGTGCGCAGAGAGAGAGAGAGGAGGTTTCGGGTACGCATAGCAATTAGGTTTAGGTTAGATTTGGGCAGATTTTGTTTAAAATTTCAAACACTCATAACTTTTCAAACCACTCGTCCAAATTTGACAAATTTTATATATCTGGAAAGCTTATGAAAATCTCTACAATATGGCTGAATCAAAAATTAATTTTGAGCACATGCACAAGGTGATACTTAGGGTAGATGTTTAGCCACCGTCGAGGGTCGGTAAACCCTAACTTCGCAACGGTAGCTCCGATTTTGACAAGCCGTATAGTTTTGGAAACCTTGAGGGATTTCCTAGGACTTGGCACTATTAGATTTCCAGTAACGACACATGCGCGACGGATCTTGGTAGGGTGTGAGTTGTAGCCCCGCTTATCATCGTCATGGTCAGCAAACCCTAGCTTCGCGACCGTAGCCCCGAATTGCATGTTCCAGTTGTACTTCACTCGTATTTCATACTGTAACCCTAATAACAGTAATACTGAACCTATTCACTATGCTCCGCCGCTAACGGCGTAACCCTAACTCATCGGGACCCCTTAACCTGACATGCATGCATACTTAGTGTTCCCCGTAACTTCGACAAGTTAACCTAACACCATTTGTTCTAGTTAGTAAATGACTGACCCTAACTCGACATAAAGGTTAATATTACCTGCATGCATGCGTGAAGGCATTAGGATAACATCAACTGCTTTAGTTGTATACACCTTGTCGTAGCAGAACCCTAGCCATCCTAGCATCCTCATGACATGCACATTCCACATAAATATCATGCATACATGCTGGGCCTTATGGATTCCTTTTACTGTTTCTTTTCCGGTATTCGTGTTAATCGTAACAGAGCCCGAAGAAGGTGACCACCAGGCTTACAGCTCCCCGCAAGACCAGGAACAACCCGAACAAGGCAAGCAGAGCTTGTTGCATCTTTACTTCCCGTACTCTTGTGTATGCCCTTGTTATATGTGCTATGTGTATGAATGTTTATCTGTGAATCGTCGCAAGTTGTGTACACTAGCATGTGTAGGATGTGTCTTACGTCGAGAACATCTGATGACTCTTCAACTAAATGGTTAAGTGAGTTGGGAGAGCCGAGGGCGTGCACAATGGGTACGGTTGGTGTTCATGACGTAGTGATGGCGACCCAGGTGTAAGTAGAGATTTTGTCGCACACCAACCCTATCTTCAGCGTGTCACCATCCCTTATCACACGTGAACGCTAGCGAGAACCAACACTGAGGATAGTTGGGGTAAGCCTCCATGCACTTTGGAGGCTCGCTACCTCCAAACTGTTATGCACTCACTATGCCCTGCAGGGGTTGAGTTGTCGGTAGTGGTTCGAGAGATTAAAATGAACCTTTGAGGATTGGATCATTGGATTGGATTTAGGGGCTGCCCTAATTGAATTGGATGATGGTAATGGATTGATTTGGATTGGACTCATGGGCTGCCCCAATGGATTTGGATTTGATGATTTGATCTCGTGGTAAATTGGTTGTGATATGTTTGTGTCCTGAGTTAATCTGTTACTTAGCCTGTCTTTACTTCACCTTGTTAATGTTATGTTCTTAACTTGTATATTGTTACTCTGAGAAGCATCCATGTTTAATTGTTGTTGTACTAGTATGAGTAGGACATTTAATCAAGCACGAATAAGTCTTGCGAGTACGTTCGTACTCACCTAGGTTATTCCTAGAGCTTGCAGGTGAGCCGGTGGTCGAAGATTATTTCGATGATGCCTGAACTTGTGTTTCCTCGGTAGTGTTCGACTCATGGGATGGGTTGTAGCTTTTGTTCAGCGGTCACTGTGCCGCTGTGGGACTCATTTACTGTTCTTCCGCTGTCGTTTAATTACTCGTACTCGGATATGTTTTCGGATATAACCGACTGATGTAATATGTTGTCCCATCGTGGACTGTTATTAGTAATATCGTATTGTAGAGCTTTGTGATGATATCCGAGTTGTTAAGATCAGGCTGCCCCTGCACAATGTGTGAATGATATGAAGTGTACGGGTATGCCGTGAAGAGTCGAAGCCGTACCTTGTTCTACTAAGTCGAGCAGGCGTTGGTTGAGTGACCCGCTGGCTGAGATGCTGTGCCGGCCAGGCAGGGTGTGGGCGTGTTCTACCGGGCTTTCGAGCGACCCACTAGCCTCCGAGCTAGGTTAGGGTGTGGGTAGAACTGCCGGGCTCCTCCGACCTTGTTTGTCGTGGTAGGATTCGGGAACGACTCTGAACCTTCACCGGGTCATGGAATCGTATGTGGTTCTGGGAAGATTGGTCGCTTCCGGCCGGCTCGCACGTGGCGGGTGTCGGATCGTTCGCTTTGGTGCGTACGGCGCAGGTACCGTGCCACCGGGCTGACGAGTCCTTCGGTCCTTGGCGACTTCGCGTTCCCTTAATCATATGCAATTCCGGGTCCGTGACACTATGCCTGCAGTGGTTGAGTTGTCGGTAGCGGTTCGAGAGATTAAAATGAACATGTGTGGATGCTGGATCAATTTGGATTTGACTTAGGGGCTGCCCTAATTGAATTGGATGATGATTAATGGATGATTTTGGATTGGACTCATGGGCTGCCCCAATGGATTTGGATTTGCTGATTTGATCTCGTGGTGAATTGGTTGTGATATGTTTGTATCCTGAGTTGGATTGTTACTTAGCTTGTCTTTACTTCACCTTGTCAATGTTATGTCCTTAATTTGTATATTGTTACTCTGAGAAGCATTCATGTTTAATTACTGCTGTACTAGTATGGGTAGGACATTTAATCAAGCACGAATAAGTCTTGCAAGTACTTTTGTACTCACCTAGGTTATTCCTAGAGCTTGCAGGTGAGCCGGTGGTTGAAGACTATTTCGATGATGCCTGAAATTGTTGTTTCCTCGGTTAGTTAGTCGGTTCATGGGATAGGTTGTAGCTTTTGGTCAGCGGTCACTATGCCGCTGTGGGACTCATTTATCTTGTTTCCGCTGTCGTTTAAACTCTCCGTACTCGGATGTGTTTTCGGTTATGGCCGAATGATGTAATGTGTTGTTCCATCGTGGACAGTTACTATTAATATCGTATTTGTAGAGCTTTGTTGTGATATCCGAACTGTTATCCGGGCTGCCCATATGCAATGCGTGTATGATGTGAAGCGTATGGGTATGCCGTGAAGGGTTACGGCTGTACCTCTTGTTACTAGGCCGAGCAGGAATCGGTTGAGTGACCCGCTGGCTGAGATGCTGTGCCGGCCAGGCAGGGTGTGGGCGTTCTACCGGGCTTTCGAGCGACCCACTAGCCTTCGAGCTAGGTTAGGGTGTGGGTAGAACCGCCGGGCTCCTCCGACCTTGTTTTGCCTGGTAGTAATTGGGAACGACTCTAAACCTTCACCGGATCCTGGAATCGTATGTGGTTCTGGGAAGATTGGTCGCTTCCGACCGGCTCGCACGTGGCGGGTGTCGGATCGTTCGGCCTTGGTGCGTACGGCGCAGGTACCGTGCCACCGGGCTGACGAGTCCTTCGGTCCTTGGTGACTTCGTGTTCCCCTAATCATATGCAATTCCGGGTCCGTGACAGCGCCCACCATGGCGACGAGCTAGGAACGCTTCACGCCATTGCCTGGAGCGGAAGGAGATCCGAGCTGGTACTCAGGCTCCGATTCCACCGGGGAACGGGGAAGCGGGTCCTGGAGGTTTAGTTGGCCGAAGGTGTCGGCCACAAAACGAAGGCTTCCGAAGAGGAATTCCGTGCCTTCGGGGTGCGCGGCGAACGGCGCGTCACCGGCCACCAGCTGGCCGCCGGTTGCTAGAGAGGATCCCGCCTGGATCATAGCTCCAGCACGCGCCTCCCCTACCTGGCGCGCCAACTGTCGCGGGGATTTCGCGGCAATATAGATTTCTAGTAGGATTTTGGGGAGCGCACGTGGAAGATTCAAGCGGGTTCACACAAGAGGTTTTTACCCAGGTTCAGGCCCTCCAATGGCGGAGGTAACACCCTACTCCTGCTGATTGTATTACTAGCCTTGCGTGAGAAAGATTACAGAAGCTTGAAGATGATGCCTAGCCTCTAGTCTATAGAAAAAACTCTCCCCTTTGCATGGGGCTCTTGCCTTATATAGGCTGTACATGTGCCGACTCGGCAGTCGACCGAGCTACAGTAACTGCATGATTTATGATACATTTATTTTGAGTAACCTTCCGAGTAACGCCAGTCTTCATGCTAGCAAAAACGCCTGCCTTGATGAGGTTGTAACGCCTTCCTTGATGGCACTCGGACGTTGCGTCTGTGTGGGCCTTGCTTGGGCCTTCATCTGAGTGGGCCTTCATGGAACTCCCCAAGCCTGTTGGGCTGACTCGCTGTGCTGGGCCTACCCGAATGGGTTCCCCCGTCAATCATGATGAGGGCGTGTCAGGAGGTGAAGACTTGACGTCTCCTGACACGGGCTATGCTGCAACCACCCGGGCCCCACGGACCAGGTGCAGAGGGCATGCGTATGGGCACGCGGAGGCGTGCCCTCAAAGTCAAAAAGGGTGTCAGAACCTCTCCATCCCCTCCAAGACTGATAGCTGACAGGGCTTATCACTTGGGAGGATGGGAAACCCGATCAGGACACCGCCTCTGGTTTGCAAGGACTTGGAGTAGACGGGCATTTAATGCACCCGACACATGCATTAAATCCGCCTGTTGGACCACGCGGACTGAGGAGGGGCCCACAAGGGGTGCTCGGGGCTCCCGGGATCGGAGGCCCCCGAGCACGTCTCCTAGGCCGCTCCATCATCTGGGCGAGGCACTCGGCGCCCCGGACGAAGGCCGGGTCACCTTGGATGCTTGGGGTGAGCCCCCGAGCACTTCTACTTGGGTGCTCGGGGTGAGCCCCCGAGCATTTCTGCTTGCTTCGTCCTGGGCGGGGACCAAGTCACCTTGGGCCCTTCGGGAAGCGCCCTCAAGGGACGACTCAGGGCACCCCTTGATTTAGCCGAGTGGAACAGTGCTCGAGGTGAGCCCCCGAGCACCTCTTCTTAACTCCCGCGTCCTTTGTGACGTGGTGTCAAGTTGGGCCTTTGCCAGCTATTTAGGGGACCCTAGGCTCCATAACACCGACAGTAGCCCCCGGCCCAGCCACCAAACGATGGCCCAAAAAACGGACGAGACTGGGGGCGGGACCTTCATTTGATGGGCAGCCGAGGACGCCGGCCCGTTCGGAGTGCCACAGGGGGAACCGCTCCGATTTCCGTGTAACGTGGGGCAACCGTGAACCTCTGCCGGACGAGGAAAAGGCGCCTTGATTCCCGCATGTCATGGGGGCGCGCCCTGTTAGAGAAACAGAACTGACAACACCGCCCACGTCGTGCAACGGTTCGAATTCTTGATTGCTTTTCTTTAAAGGCTTCGCCATTCTCGCACCTCCTCATCTACTTCGCCTCCTTGCACAAACGCCTCCTTTCTTTTTCACTGCACCCTTTCGCATCCTTGCCTTCTTCGCCTACACGCCTTTTCGCCTCCTCATCCCTGACGCCGCACCGCTGCCATGCCGAGATGCAAAAAACGCCACGCTCCTCTGCTGCCCGTCGTCGACGCTGTCATCCCCAAGTCCCGCTTCCTCAACGAGGGGAGCATGGACCGGGTGCACAAGCTGCTAGCTCCGCAGAGCCAGAGGGGGGCGGTGACGGTGAGGCCGGCCACGTACCTGCCGGATCCAACGCCGGAGGAGACGGTGATCTTCATCAGCTTCGTCGCGGCGGGCCTGGTGCCGCCCTTCTCACCCTTCTTCCTCGAGGTGTTGACGGAGTTTGGGATCCATCTCATCCATCTCTCCCCAACTCCGTCCTGATGCTGGCCATCTTCGCCCACCTCTGCGAGATGTTTGTGGGCGTGATGCCTTCGGTAATGCTCTTCCGCCACTTCTTCATACTCCGGTCGGCGGGGAAGAGCAGAGGCTTTGACCGGGTGGAGGCCGCGGGGAGCTGCAACTTCTGCCTCCGGGAGAAGATTGGCGACCACTACATTCCGCAGGAGCTGCGGAATAAGTGGGAAGACAGGCGCAACTAGTGGTGCTACATCTCCACTGATCCGCACGCCCAAATCCTGCTTCCCAACGGGCCGGCGCTGGTGCACAGGAAGTCGTGGGAGTATTTGTCAGAGAACGACCATCTGCTGCGACCGGTGGTGGAGCAGATTGCGCAGCTGCAGGCCGAGGGTTTGACGGCGACCATGGTCGCGTCAATTTTCTCCGGCGGCGGCTGGCATCGCTACGGGAGCGGGGCCGCCCGGCCTGGATGTACACCGGCTCGTGGGACATCGGCCGGACGGTGATCGGCGAGTCGGGAGACTTTTCTCCGACGTGCTGAAGGTGCTGCTGCGGATCCTTCTGGGCACTGGAGACATCACAGCTGCTGAATTGCCGTGGGTGGATCTTGCGCTATGCATGAATTTTCAGTGGAACACGATGCGCACGGCCTTAATGGAGTTCAACCCCAAGGGGATCAAGCCGGTGGACCCGCGGAAGATGACCGGCTCGATGAGGATTCTGGGAGACGACGACGATGCCGGCGGAGGGCCTGCCACAAGGGCTTCGGGGACCCGTGCCGCCCGCGAGGATCCCGCGGATCCGAAGGGCAAGAAGCCGCGGCCGTCCTCTCCCCAATCTTCTCCTTCATCGCCACCACCCCCTCCTCCATCATCCGGCTAGCGGACAACGGGCATCGGGGGCAGCAACTCGGGGCGAGGTAGCGACCAGCCGGCGCCGGCAGGGGGCCCGACACAGCTGTGCCCAGGCGCGGCCAAGCCCGATGCGCCCAGCAAGAAGAGGAAGGAGCCGCCGTGGTCGTCGCCGGGGTTCCAGATTCCGACCTCGCGTTGGCAGTACAAGAAATCCTCGCCACCGTAAGACGCGAACCCCTCTTAATTCTGCAGGGTGGATATACTGCTTGGGGATTAACCCGAGCTTCATTGTCTTGTTGATTTTAGGGCGCCCAAGACGAAAGCTCGGGCTGCCCTGAGCCCCGAAGACGCCCCGAGCACCGCGGCTGCCCCGAGGGCCGAAGCCGCCGTGAGCACTGATGCCGTCCCGAGCACCGAGGCTGCCCCGAGCACGGAGGCGACCCCAAGCGCGGAGGGAGCCCCGAGGACTGAGGCTGCTGCGAGCGACGGAGCCGCTCGGAGGCAGAGGCTGCCCCGAGCACCGAGCCTACCGCGAGGGCTGAGCCTGAGCCCGAGGAGTCATGCCTCGAGGGGGAGACCGAGGTCCTCACCGCTCGGGAGCTATCTGGTAGCCTGCCGGTTGTGCTCGGGGGGCGCTCAGGACCCGAAGGCCAGGAGCAACTCCTCCTGGAGGGGGTGCATGGCAGCCCAAGGGCTGGAGTGAGCCAAGACTTTGTGGGTCGGACTGACGTGCCTCAGGGGCCTTTCCCCGAGGTGTTTGACGCGGCTTCCGCCATGCTGGAAAAGCTCCGAGCCACTATTGCCTCGGAGAAGGCTGCATTGGAGGAGCGTGAAGCCGTGCTGAAGGAGCGGGAGGTCACCCTGACGTAGGCCGGAGAAGCCTTCATCACGCGGGTCAAGATCACCAAGCGCGAGCACGAAAGGGCCACCGCGGAGATCCTCAGGGAAAGGGAGTCCCTGGAGGAGATGCGCGCGGAGGTCATCGACGAAGGTGATCGGCTGAACCTGCAGGAGGAGCAGGTGGCCCTCCGCGAGGCCGAGGCCGCAACAAGGGAGATCACCTTTGATCAGTGCGAGAAGGCGCTCTATGAAGGGGAGGCCTCTCTGGCGCGGCGAACCCAGGAGCTGGAGAGAGATTTGGAGCGGCGCATCCAAGCTGCTCACAGGGAGGTCTCCGACCAGCTCGAGGCAGCCAAGGCAGAGGCTCGGGAGCGAGTCAGCCATCTTGAGGAAGACAGAGATTGCTGCATCCAAGAGCTGGAGCAGCGCCTTGAGGACAGCAGCGTCTCCAAGCGGAAGCTCATGGAATGGGTGACTGAGCTGTAGAGAAAACTACAGCAACTGAGCGGCCAGTGGCTTCTCAGTTGTGTAGGATGCGCTCGAGGGGGTAGGCAGTAACCACCAAGACCTCGTGCGCTTGGAAGTAGTGGCATAGCTTTCTCGACGCAACGAGAATTGCGTAGAGCATCTTCTGGGCTTGCGGGTAGCGTGTCTTGGCGTCGCGTAGTACTTCACTGACGAAGTATACGGGACGCTGCTGGTTCGCCCGGGAGCTCGGACCCGGACTCGACCCTGAGCATGCCTAACTGCTCAGGGCTGCCCAGGAGCTCGGACCTGGGCGCTGTCTTAGATACGTCATTTGTCAGGAGCTTTGCCCCGAGCACGCCTGACTGCTTGGGGTCACTCAGGGGCTCGGACCCGAGCACTCCCGACTGTTGGGGGTCACCCGGGAGCTAGGGCCCGGGCTTTTCTTTAGATTCGCCGCTTATCGGGAGCTCGGACCCGAAAGCTTCCACCCTCGTGGGAGTCGTTGGGAGCTCAGACCCGACCTCACGCTCGACCACGAGGACCGCACTCACTACTCGAGGAGTAGCCGAGACATAGAGCAGCAAAGGCTCCTCGGATCTCGGCGCCACCAAGACCGGAGGCGGGCTGAGATACTTTTCGAGGTCCCGAAGGGCTTGCTCGGCCTCTGGGGTCCACTCGAAGCGGCCCGATTTCTTGAGGAGCTTGAACAACGGGAGGCCCCGCTCCCCGAGCTTGGAGATGAACCGTCCCAAGGCAGCCATGCAGCCCATTAGGTGCTACACGTCCTTGAGACAAGATGGCGGGCGCATCTGGTCGATGGCTCAGATCTTCTCGGGATTGGCCTCTATGCCTCGGTTCGAGATAAAGAAACCGAGGAGCTTGCCGGAAGGCACACCGAAGACGCACTTCTCGGGGTTCAGCTTCATGCGAGTGGTGCGGAGACTGTTGAAAGTCTCCGCAAGATCTTTAAGAAGGGTCGCTTGATCCCTTGTCTTGACAACGAGATCATCGATGTAGGCCTCGATATTGCGACCTATCTGAGATTGTAATGTGATGCGCATGGCACGCTGGTACGTAGGCCCAGCGTTTTTAACCCAAAAGGCATGTAAACATAGCAATAAGTCCTCACAGGGGTTGTAAATGAAGTTTTTTCCACATCCTTTACCGACATACTAATTTGGTGGTAGCCAGAGTATGCATCTAAAAAGCACAAAAGGTCGCATCCAGCAGTGGAGTCGACTATTTGATCAATGCGGGGTAAAGGGAAAGGATCTTTTGGACATGCCTTGTTGAGGTCAATGTAATCCACGCATATCGTCGACTTGCCATTGGCTTTCGGCACGATGACGGGGTTGGCGAGCCAATCTAGGTGGAGGACTACACGGATGAAGCCGGCGGCAAGGAGCTTGCTGACTTTCGCCCGGATGAACTCTTGTCTTTCTGGTGCTTGAAGGCGCACCTTCTGCTGAACGGGCCATGCGTCGGGACGCACGGCAAGGCGGTGCTCAATCACCTCCCTAGGGACCCCGGGCATGTCCGACGGTTGCCAAGCAAACGCGTCGGCATTCACCCAGAGGAAGGCGACAAGCGTGCTTTCCTATTTGGCGGCCAAGCAGCCGCCGATCTTGACGGTCCTGGACGCGTCTTCACCCAGGACCACCTCCTTAACGGGGACGGAGTCGTCTGCGGCGATCTTGAGCTTGGTCGAGGGCGGACCCGAGGACTCGTGGCGCTCACCGACGTCTCCGGCCACGGTGAAGGCGGCCGAAAACAACTGCTTAGCATACAGAACGGAGCCCTGGAGGTCGGCCGGCAACGTGATCGTGCCGTTGGGCCCGGACATCTTGATGGTGAGGTAGGCGTAGTGGGACGCTACCATGAACTTGGCCAGGGCCGGGCGGCCGAGGATGCTGTTGTACGGGAGGTCGAACTCGGCGACATCGAAGACGACGCTCTCTGTCCAGAAGTTATCCTTGGTTCCGAACGTGACCATCAGGGACACCTACCCGAGGGGCATGGTGAGGCCTGGGGTAACGCCGAAGAATGGCATCGTGGGCCTCAGCCGCCCAGGTGGCACCTACATCTTGCTAAAACACCTCGGGGGATAGGAGGTTAAGTCCTGCGCCCCCGTTGATCAGCATACGGGTTACTTCGATGTTGCACACGGTCGTGGAGACCACCAGAGGGAGGCGGCCTACACCCGAGGTGTTCTCGGGGTGGTCGGAGAGGTCGAAGGTGATCGGGACCCCCGACCATTTCAGTGGCCGGGTCGATCCGGTGCTCGGGGTCACCGAGCACACCTCACGAGCCATCACCTTAAATTGGCGGCACGAAGTGGGCGTGGAGGTGCCCCCTTTGATGCACACCACTGCCTCAGGTTCCTGGAACCTGAGACCTTCTTCTCGTTCCTCCCCGTCGCGCTTGTCGTCGCCGCTTCCGCGGCGCTCCTTGCGCTCCTTCTTGTTCCTCTCGGCGAGGAACTTTACCGTTCGGCACTCGGAAAGGTCGTGCCGGTCGGTATGATGTATCTCACACCACCTGCTAGGGCCCTGCTCGGGGGCCCTGGATGGCTTTTTGCCACCACCGCCTGGACCGGCACGTGGTGGCTTCCGCGCCTCGGGGTTCGCTGCCGCAATGGGCTTGGACTTGCGCTTCTTGTTCTTCTTGTCCCGCTCTCCGGATGGACGGGAGGAACCTGCACCGTCGACCGTTGGATGGTCGGGGCACGGACTATGCCACGCGCGAGCCTCAGCCGCCTTGGCGCACTTGTCCGCGACCGCGAACATGTCCGCCGTGGACTAGATGTCACGCGTGCCTAGCTTCTTAAGCATCTTTTCGTCGCGAACCTAGCTAAAACACTGGATGAAGTGCCGCAACGTCTCCCCTTGCTGCTGCTTGATGGCGTGGAGATCGCTCTCCATGCCGGGGCGCTCGAAAGTGCCCTAGAAGTTGACCACGAACTGGTGGCAAAGGTCTTCCCACGAGCGAATTGAGCTTGGGGGAAGGTTCATGAGCCATGAACGGACAGAGCCCTTCAGGCCCATGGGGAACCAGTTGGCCATCACTTTTTCGGCTCCTCCAGCCGCTTGCACAGCGGTGGTGTAGATCTGGAGGAACTCTTCCGGGTGGAAAGAGCCGTCGTACTTTTGCGGTAGGTCGGGCCGGAACTTCTCCGGCCAACTGACGCGGTGAAGGTCAGGAGTAAAGGCCTGACAACCCGACCCGTAAAGCGGGGTGCCGACCCTCCTGACCGGTGGCGCGCGGACGCGCACCGGGGAGCACATACGACTGGCAACGGGGCCGGAGGATGACTGGCCCTCGACAGCCCCTGCCTCACGTCGCTTCTCTTGTTGGCGCTCGATGGTGACGTGCGCATCTTGACCTTCTCTCCGCTGGTTGATGCGGTGGCGAATCCGGGCCGCCTCCTAGAACAGGAGAGGTGACCGAATGGTGGGACCCGTCACGAGGCTCTGTCGCTTCACCACGTCGAGGACGTGGCGGGTAATGACGGAGGCACCGCTGAGGGGGCCATCTTGGGAGTCGCCATGCCTTGAAGAGGTATGGGAACTCCTGGCCACTGCCTGACGGCCCGCGGTGTCGACCAGGTTGGCTACCTCCTAGAGCCAAGACCCACAGAAGATATGCCTTCCACCTGGACAGGAGGGTGCCGGAGGAGAAGTTGTGCGGCATGCAGCGCACCTGCTTGGCCCAGCTCGTCGAAGTCCAGCCGGCGCCAAACCGGCTGGGGGATCTCGACGAAAGCTGCATCGGCATGCGATCCGCCTTCGCCCGCTGGGTGCCTCAACATTGACAATGCAGCGGCTGCCGCTGCGGTGCCGCTGGGTATGGCACGACGTCCCTCCTCTCGAGAGGACGCGTACGTGCCAAAGCAGATGACGGTTGTCGTCCCCCACGCTGGGAAGATGACTGCTGGCTTGCCATGAGCGGCGTAGTTTTGAGAACTTGGCGTTCCCTACCTGGCACGCCAGATGTTGACGTACAAACGCCGGTATCGGTGCTCCGGAAGGACCCCCTTGGGATTTAGCCGGGGAGGCGCAGTTCTATGGAGCTACGCCGGAGCTAGAGCTTGGCAAGATATGGAAAGGAAAACACACGATGATCTACCCAGGTTCAGGCCCTCGATGAGAGGTAATACCGTACGTCCTGCTTTGAGTGTATTTGAGAATATATGGCAAGATTACAATGAACTAGCAGCACAGATGCTTCTGTTCTTCCTCTAGGGTTTGAATGTGAAAATTGTGTTGTCTAAGAGTTGATCCATCCTCCCCCTGCATGGCTGCAGTTCTCCCCTTATATATCCGGGGGTCACCATAGTCGCCAAAAGGTAAATATCTTGCCATGAAGCTTGTCGCGGAAGAAACGGGCATGAGCAAGCCACGCCGTTGGTTAAGATTCGCTATAGCGGAACAGTGCCGGTCACGCCTTGGTTGGGAACCGGATCATCATGATGAGGGCGTGTCAGGAGGTGAAGACTTGACGTCTCCTGACACGGGCTATGCTGCAACCACCCGGGCCCACAGACCAGGTGCAGAGGGCATGCGTACCGCGCGCCCTCAAAGTCAAAAAGGGTGTCAGACCTCTCCATCCCCTCCAAGACTGATAGTTGATAGGGCTTATCACTTGGGGGGATGGGAACTGGTCAGGACACCGCCTCTGGTCTGTAAGGACTTGGAGTAGACGGGCATTTAATGCACCCGACACATGCATTAAATTCACCTGTTGGGCCACGCGGACTGAGGAGGGGCCCACAAGGGGTGCTTGGGGCTCCCGGGATCGGAGGCCCCCGAGCACGCCTCCTAGGCCGCTCCATCATCTGGGCGAGGCACTTGGCGCCCTGGACGGAGGCCGGGTCACCTTGGATGCTCGGGGTGAGCCCCCGAGCACTTCTGCTTGGGTGCTCGGGGTGAGCCCCCGAGCATTTCTGCTTGCTTCGTCCGGGCGGGGACCAAGTCACCTTGGGCCCTTCGGGAAGTGCCCTCAAGGGATGACTTGGGGCACCCCTTGATTTAGCCGAGTGGAACAGCGCTCGGGGCGAGCCCCCGAGCACCTCTTCTTAACTCCCGTGTCCTTGGCGATGTGGTGTTAAGTTGGGCCTTTGCCAGCGGTTTAGGAGACCCTGGGCCCCATAACGCCGACAGCTGCCGTCTCATCTGCAGCCGAGTTTCCCCTGACCACGTAGCGATGCTCCCCCTGCCATGTCTGAGCTACCCATGTGCTCTCCTTTCCTCCACTCCTCCTAAAGCCAAACCCAACACTCAAATTCTTTTCCCGGTGGACATCAATACTCCTTGGCTAGCTCCCCAACCAATTCAACCTCAGTGCCAATTCTTCCCTGTGCATTTACGGCCAGAACAACACCAGCACAACCCCTAGCATTAACTCCCTCTGTAACTTGCAATACATGCATGCGCCACTTCTTTTCCTCCACCCAAGCACGCCAGGGTGCTCCTCTTCCCTCATCACGTCACCTCACTCTCCCTGCCACGGCTTAGCTCCAGTCACATCGGCACTTTACTCCTTGGCTGTAGTTGAAGCCAAACCAAAAATCCTTTTCCCTACTGCCTCTTCTTCCCGTGCAAACCAAACCAAGCATCTCTCCCCAATCCTTCTTCCCTTGAAGCTATTCGTTAGTCCTAGCTTCGTTCCGGACCGCCGTTGACATGAAGCTGGCTGCAAGTTTCGAGCTATGTCAAATACCAACCCGAGCAGTCCAAATCGCTGCAGAGCTCCACCCCCTCCTTGCCTCCAAGCTGGCCGAGCTCCCACTCCCTCCTCCTTCCTCTACAAGCTCCTACCCGAGAGCTATTGCTCTGCTGTTTCTCCCCTCCATTTTCAAGCTCCCAAACAGCCCAAGCAAGCTCACCCGAGAGCCCCACCTATTTCTCTTCACCCCCTCACCACAACTCCCGAGCTCCAATGTTCATTCCTTCTTCCCAAAATGAGCTCACTCTCTTCCCCAACAGTGAGCAACTCTCCTCCCTACTACCCCCTTAGCTCACCACGGCAGCTTCAGCACCAGCTCAGCCGCTCCCTTCAGCAAGCCCACTGCCGGCTGCGTCTCCTGTTTCCCATGGCTCCTCTAGATTTGAGCCGCCCCATTCCTTCTCCATCTTGCTACCTCACCCAAGCTAGTTCCTACTCTTCAACCAAGCAGCCAAATCTAGCTCGAGCTCCCCTAGCTCTCCTCCCTTCTGCTCCCGGTAGGTCCTCCCCACCGTGGTGGATTTTTCCCTACCACGGCAGCCTCTTCCCCACCACGGCAGTACAGCGGCAGAGCCTTTCCCCACCGCGGCAAATCACTCCTGCTGCTACCGCCCCTTGCCCCTGCCGTGGCAAGCCTCTGACTACCGTGGCAAAGAGCCATCACCGCCCCAGCAGCACCGCTCCGCCCCTTCAGCTCCGGCCACCAGCATCACCAGCACCGCCACCGCGCTCCCCCAGTTGCCGCCTAGCTCCTGCCGTGGCAGCTCGCGGCAACCACCGCTGCCGCCTCGCTCCTGCCACTGCAGCTCACTGCTGCTACCGTTGCTGCCTTGCCTCTGTCGCGGCAACCCCTCCACTACCGCGGCAGCTTCTCCCCGCCGCGGCAGCATTTTCCCCCGCCACGGCAGTTCCTCTCTACCATGGCCACAACCCCTCCCTTGCTCTCTGTGGTTTTCTCAGTGCACGCGAGCGGATAAGGACCCAATGCCCATTAACTGACAAGTGAAGGCGCAATCCGTGTTCTACTCTTTCTCCACCAGAAAACACCCTCTCCTCAGTGCTCCTCCTCTAGTGCACCCTCCCTAGCCGAAGACGCCCAGGAAATCTACGCCTCTGATGTCACATCCAGAATACATTTTCCCTCTTCCATTTTCTCTCCCGGCAGAGTTTCGCAAGTCCATATCTCCCCCGTTATAGCTCCGGTTGATCTCGGTCTATTTCCCATATTCATCTAAAATCCAATCTATCTAATGACACTGACTTCATAATTTTTGGAATTATTTGAATTTTAAAATTGGGAATCAATTCATTTATGAACATGTTACGTATACTCCTTTAGCATGGTTAAAATTGGTTAATCCTTGCTACAATAAAACCCACATGACATGCTAGTTTCAGCATACCTTTATTTTTGAAGCCTTTATACCATAATAATAGTTAGGGTTTTGAAAATCCATTAATTACAATTCATCCCACATACGCATGTATTTATATACACGTACACGCATGACCTCATATTTATACCCGTATGTCGTTTAAATCTTGCTCTAACAAGATTCAAATAGATCTTTAAAAAATCTGAAGCATGAATAGTGTCCCCTAGACCCAACCCTTATATGAAAGCTGAAAGCTTATAAATGTTAACATGATCCTAATCATGCAAACCCTAGTTTTCCTAAATGTGAAAGCCCTTACCTCATGTGATATTAATTCCCTCGCATCATTTTGAAAACCCTAACATCCTTCTATGAACGATGCATGGTTTTAAATGTTGTTTGAGTATATTTTGGTTCTTAGCTAGTTCTTCCTTGCACCGTTGGTGATTCGCTGTTTTTCTCGACGTGTAGTTCTGGCGTTGCGAGACCTTGTACGAGGGATATCAAGTGTTCGCCATATCGACTCGAGCTCGAGAACTGGCCAATATTGCCAAGCAAGCTCTTCACCCTTGATCATGTTGAATCCCAAGTTTACGAAATGTTATTTTGTTTACAAAACATGCATGATATGTTTTACGACCCATTATTTTATGTAGTGAAGTTATAACCAATGCTTAGAAAACACTAGTCCGACCACTGAACTCCTTGTTGCCCCAAGGACTACGTATTCCAGAAAAGTTACCGGAAACCTAGGATAGTGTATGTATGTATGTATGCTTAGCCCTGCAGTAGCAAAAATTAGGTTTTCATTAAAAGGAAGAAATACTCAAGTATTTCCTGTGATGAAAACCCGATAACGGACCGCCGTGTCCGGAGGTGTATGAAGGTAGTATATCCATGGGTTGGGATATTTTACCATAAAGAGGTTTTGTGAAACCAAAATGAAAATGGAGAAGATTTTGATCCGGGTCAGAAATGAAGGGCGAAAGCAGGAAGCTTGTTAAAGTGCGAGGTAATGCCCAGCGTGGTTCTCGTTGCCCGTTTACGGGAGTGGTGTGGAGTCCCTCTCGGATCACTTAAGGACCGAGCTTAAGTGCCATTTGGCCAAGTCTTACCGTACATCCACATGTCCTTTATGGGAAGGACTTGACCTAGTACCCGGTTTGAGACTAGCATGAACCCATAGGCAGTGTGGAGTGTGCAGATGAGGTTGTAACCTCTGTAGAGAAAAGTTTCTGCAAGAAAGTGATGGCTTGTTCGCCACAAAGTTGGAACACCAACCTCCTTGCAAGTGATCATACTGACTCAAGCTAGGTTTGGGACATGTCCTTCTGGTGGGTTCATGGCTAGGTTTACTCCGGTGAAGAGTCTCGTTGTATGAGCTCTGGTAGTATGCGTCGCGAAGTATACCAGGGTGACCTACATCGTGTGGGTAAAGCCGTACCACCTCTACAGAGGGTTAAAACTATTCAAATAGCTGTGTCCATGGTCAAGGACGAACTTGGTTAGGCCACACTAAAGTAGATTGGTTTTCAAAACAAAAATGTGGTTATGGGTTTAAGGACGCGACCCGCCGTGATCGCAGGGTGACCATGCAAATTCCCGTTGTGTCGGGAAGAGTGAAGAAGGGATTTCCCCGTGGACTTGGGCAAACCCTAGTATCCTCGTCGCATCGGGTGAGCTGAGACTCCCCGTGGTAACGGGTGATTATGAAATTTCCGTTGTAACGGAAAATGCAGGTACAATTCCCCGCTACAGCGGGAGGAATAACGATGGCTGTGGTCAGCTGCTTCGTCTCGATAAAGCCGAGACAGTTTTCAACATCTGCTTTTGCTATCTATTGAAATATTTCATATGCAAACTTACTTTATCACAAAAAATGTGACATAGGATAGAGCCCTATTCTTGATATACTGTGCATGCATATATCTGTGCTAAACTCCCTGGTGGAGAGCTTGCGAGTACATTCAATGTACTCACCTGGCTTGTTGATTTGGCCAGACTGATGGTTCAACAGTTCAAAAGCAACAACGATATCCGCGAAAGCTAGGGCGAAACCCCCGGTCAGTTGCCTGTCGGGAACAGCATATTGATGGGCACATCACCGTTTGATTTCCGCTGCAAGATTTTTGGCCGTTGGGCTAAAGGTATAATTATTCGATCTCGAAGATCAGTTACATATCATATTCCAATAAGTGCGTGTATGTCCTCGATATACAGGTTAACTTGTGTGTACCGGCTACTGATCATGGGACCGGTACAGTAAACACAAGGGTTATCCGGGTTTAAAACCGGGTAGGCCACAAGCTTGGTATCAGAGCCATACTGTCTGTAGGTTAACCCTAGTTAGCATGGCCGTTAAACATAAACCCTAGGTATAAACAGAAGCCGGTGCTGTGCAAGGAGTTGCAAGCAAGGTGATGGTGGCTTGATACGTCAAGGGCCGTGACTGCAGTTGGTGGCAGGTAAAGCCTAGATTTGCTAGTTTCCTTGAGTCCATAGGAAACACCCGTACTATCAAGAGGGATGAAGCAGTAATGATCTTTGGAGGTTCTCTTGCTCAATGCTCGGAGTGTTGGACAGTGGCACCGATGCTTTGAGGTCAGTGGCCCTGTGTCAACAGTTTTGCACAAGTGTGAAACTGGCTTGTGCTAGCACTCTGCAGTCCTAGCGGTAGAAAACCCTAGAGGTTAGAGTCACCGATGTGACACAGCTGTGTCACAGGTGGTCTTTCGCTCTATGACTCAGGTACACCTCTGTACCAGGGGAGAGCTTGTAAATGCTAAGGTAACTGCACTCTGTCTGCCGAGTCAGAAGTCTATCGGAGGTTCTCTCCTTATTAGGGATCAGAGTTAGTGGTGCGCTGAGGGCATGTAGTGTGCCAAGATCGAGCTGAGTAGTTAGGCTACGTCAGTTAAGGGTTCACCTGTGTGTGCCACTGGTGACACAGTTGTCGGTCTGCTCGAGCCGGTTATAGTTGGGCGGTGTGATTGGCTGTGTCACAGGCACCGGTGACTCACTTAATCCTACGTGGCAATAGTGTAACGGTCGGGTGCTTGTGAACCCTATATATAGGGGATCAGGAGGGGTCTTCACCTCACCCAATCTTGCTCAATCCAGTGAATCATATTCGACCGTTGCAAAGTGAAAGATCGAGGTCTATCGACTAGGGGGGGTGAATAGGAGATTATCAAATCTTACTCAAATTCGTTGTTTAGCATGCAAGGTTGAAGCAGAATTCAAGAGAAGCAACAAATAGCAAACTGAACTTAGCACAAATGAAGAATAACAAGCAAGAGATAATCCAAAGAGAAGACAAAAAGGATTTAACCCGAAGTTCAAGTTGTTGGCAACAACTCTACGTCTTCGTTTGGAGAGGCTGAGCACTTAGCTCTGAAGACACACAGTCTTCACCTTCTTCTCCTTGAGCTCAGTGCACTTAGGACTTACTCAATCACTCGGAGTGGATCTTGAGGTGATCCCCAAACCTTCACAAACTGTTGAAGGCTAATCCACAAAGTTGGAGCTCTTCAACGACGCCTAACCAGCTAGGAGATGCCAAATCTTCAAGAGTAACAGGTTTGAACTCTAGGCTCGAAGAAGCTCTTGCTTAAATGCTCAATCAAGTCTTTGGATCTCTCAAAGCTTTCCTCTCTCGAAGTAGATCTCAATGGAGTCAAGAGGAAAGGGGAACACAGTGCGAGAGAATGTCTTTTTATGCTTAAGTGTCCTCCCTAGTCCGCAGGGGGTCGGGGGCTATTTATAGTTGTTCAGCAGAAAGGAGTCGTTGGGCACAAAGATGCTCCTCCGGTACAACCGGAAGACAAACCCAGAAGCACCGGGATTCAAACCAACGGTCAGATCTGAAGAACATCAGATGCACAGTGAAAGTCTTCAGCACAAAGCCGGTAGTTCCGGAAGGAACACGGTCACACCAGAATTGAAGAACATACTCAGCAGACTTACTTCCAAAAGCACTTCCCAGTAGTGCCAACTTTGAAGACGGTTGTGCCGGGTTTAGAAAAGATGACACGTTCTTCTCCACAGAGAAGAAATTGGTCCAGCCGGAAACCTAACCCGGTAACACCGCTTCACAAAGAAGATCTAAGTCCAGAATAGATTCTCGGTGCAGCCGGAAAACAAAACCGGTACAACCGAAGATAAAACATGTGGGACTTAGTCTGAGACGAAATGAGCCCTAAGTCCGGAAGAGATTCTCGGTGCAGCCAAAAATGGAACCGGTGCAACCGAAGACAACTCAGAATGCGACTTAGACTAGGGTAGCAAAAGACCTAAGTCCAGAGAAGATTCTCGGTGCAGCCAGAAACAAAACCGGTGCAACCGAAGACAAAGCGAACAGGACTTAGTCTAGGGTATCAGAAGCATACTCCAGAAGCACCGGTTTTCCCAACCGGTCATACCGATTTCCAAAATATGAAACTAGGGCAAACCCTAAACGGCAGGGTTCCCTAACTCTCCAACACAGAGGCCATTCTCGGTAGCACCGGGTTCAAGACCGATCATGCCGCAATTGAAGCTCTTCGAGGCTTGAGACGACTAAGTCTTCAAACCTCGCAACAGAGGCCAATCTCGGTACAACCGATTCTTCAAACCGGTACAACCGAGAGTCACTGTCTGTGTTTCAGAAAGAGATTTCAAAAGGTCTTCTGAGATTTGATTGAGCACACATGAAGGCTCTTCCTCTAACTGGATTTCTCACCCCTCTTAATAGGCGGCTTGTCCTATGGACTCACATGATCTATTGATCATGTCAAAGACTAGAAAATCACCACTAATCTTCTAGGTCCAAGCCTTCCTTCATCTTCAACTTTTAGGGGTTGACGTCCATTGGTTAAACCAACTACTTGGGGACTATTCACCTGAATACACTTAGTAACCATTAGTCCCTTAATCGTTTGTCATTAATCATCAAAACCCATTAGGGGGCTCTAGATGCACTTTCAATCTCCCCCATTTTGGTGATTGATGAAAACCCGATTAAGTTTCATAAAAGATATAAAACATGTGTGTTTTGAGTTTCATGATGTAGGGATAGCTCCCCCTAAATATATGCACTATTTAAATATTGCTTTGAATGCAAGTGCACATCTTTGAGGAGTTTTGAGGAGCTCCCCCTATATCTTAGAACCTGTGGAAGTGCATTGTCTAAGAATAATCATTAATGGAACAATGCACAAGAGGTGATCAGAGCATATGAACATATATATGATGAGCAATTAATCAGAGCATATGATCATTAAAGATATAAATACGAATAATAGATCAGAGCATATGACATATCAAATGATAAGATGTAGATATGCATATAATAGATAATTGATCAGAGCATATAAAAAAATTGTATCAACACAAAAGATCACCAATTTAGAGTTTACAAACCAATACACAAATCAAATAAGAGGCAAGGTTTGTAACTCTTCTATCCTAAACTTCTTTTTCTTCTTCTTCTTCTTGGCTTCGCTTCTTTTAAACTCTCCCTCTTTATATCTTCACTCTCCCCCTTTATATCTTCCTCCTTGTAATCTCTCCCCCTTTGGCATCAATGAGCCAAAAGGCTTAGGTTGAGGGAGGAGCACCTGAGGCTGAAGCATGAGGAGAACTTGGATGAGCTGGAGCTGAAGGCTGAGCAGGGACTTGAGATGGTGATGTAGCAGTGTCTTCAGACTTATCAGAAGAGATGGAGGCACTTGGGGTGACTCTGTAATGGATTGAAGAGAGTGGATGAGCACACCACGGATAGGTTACTTTGATGCCTTGTGCTGCCAATTCTCTTCAGAATAGTGCTTCTTCAGAAGTGCCCAAGATCTCTTGATAGATTCTCTGTCAGCTGTTTGGGACACCAGAGCCATGTTGAAGAGTGCATTAAGATCATGCCTTATGGGCTTCTGTTCTTTCCTCATTTGATGAATTGCTTGAATAAGCTGATCAATCTTAGAGGTTGCGGTAGGCTTTTGCACTTCGGGTGATTTGGGTTGGCTTTTCAGACTGATAGAAGTGTGGATCATCACTAGCCATAGGGTGTCTTTCTTCACCTGCCTGAGGTGCTGAGGGTAGGGGAGGTGGGGTAGGTTCAGCAGGTTGCTTGCCTTTTCCATTGACTTGGCTTGCTTTCTTCACTAAATCTTCATAGAGAGAAGGTGTGAATTTGGTGTGAGTGGAGTCACAGTGGAATGCAATATCAGTTTTGTTGAGGATGAACTTCATCAAGTAAGGGGCATAAGGCAGCTGCTTGATGTGATCTGCATAGGCTTCTAACATGAAGTTTGCGAAGAAATCAGCCAAGTTGAAGGGGACATGGGTCATGATCTTCAGAAGAAGTTTTCTTGCTCTGTGATGAATCTCATCTTGATTTCCTTTCTTTGGAGCAAGAGTCTTCCTCAGAATTTTGAGGACTGTCTTGGCTGCATAGATAAGATCTGCTGTCTTGCCAAGGACAAAGTCTCTGTCTTCATAGTACAAAGGTGTCAGCCCTTCTTTTGGCAGAATGTCTTCATCATGGATTTTTGCATCTTCAGAGTTAATATCCATGCCAAGCCCTGTCCTTGCCACAAATTCTTCAAGGGTGGCTTCATACTTGGAGTGCCCTGTCATCCACTCAAGTTTCCAGGTGGAGGAATGAGCTTCACTTCCAGAGATGTATAATGTTGCATAGAACTGAAGAATGAGCTCTTCATTCCAATCTTGCCTGAAAGTGATAAGTTCTTCAATTCCCACTTGTCGGAGGGCATCTAGGACAGGTGCGAAGCATCTGTGTTTCTGTCACGGACCCGGAATTGCATATGATTAAGGGAACGCGAAGTCACCAAGGACCGAAGGACTCGTCAGCTCGGTGGCACGGTACCTGCGCCGTACGCACCAAAGCGGAACGATCCGACACCCGCCACGTGCGAGCCGGCCGGAAGCGACCAATCTTCCCAGAACCACATACGATTCCATGACCCGGTGAAGGTTCAGAGTCGTTCCCGAATCCTACCACGACGAACAAGGTCGGAGGAGCCCGGCAGTTCTACCCACACCCTAACCTAGCCCGGAGGCTAGTGGGTCGCTCGAAAGCCCGGTAGAACACGCCCACACCCTGCCCGGCCGGCACAGCATCTCAGCCAGCGGGTCACTCGACCAACACCTGCTCGACTTAGTAGAACAAGGTACGGCTTCGACTCTTCACGGCATACCCAAAACGCTTCATATCATACACGCATTGCGTAAGGGCAGCCTGGAATTAACAACTCGGATATCATAACAAAGCTCTACAAATACGATATCGCTTCATATCATACACGCATTGCGTAAGGGCAGCCTGGAATTAACAACTCGGATATCATAACAAAGCTCTACAAATACGATATTAATATTAACTGCCCGCAATGGGACAACACCTTACATTATCCAGTCATAACTGAAAGCATATCCGAGTACGGAGAAATTAAACGACAGCGGAAACAAGTGGATGAGTCCCACAGCGGCTTAGCGACCGCTGAACAAAAGCTACAACTATCCCAACAATCGAACACAACCGAGGAAACACACGTTCAGGCATCATCAAAATAATCTTCGACCACCGGCTCACCTGCAAGCTCTAGGAATAACCTAGGTGAGTACGAACGTACTCGCAAGACTTATTCGTGCTTGATTAAATGTCCTACTCATGCTAGTGCAACAACAATTAAACATGGATGCTTCTCAGAGTAACAATATACAAGTTAAGAACATAACATTAATAAGGTGAAGTAAAGACAGATTAAATAACAGATTAACTCAGGACACAACATATCACAGCTAATTTACCACGAGATCAAGTTATCGAATCCAAATCCATTTGGGGCAACCCATGAGTTCAATCCAAATCAATCCATCAAACATCATCCAATTCGATTAGGGCAGCCCCCAACTCCAGTCCAAATTAATCCAATCCTCAAAGGTTCATTTTAATCTCTCGAACCACTACCGACAACTCAACCCCTGCAGGCATAGTGAGTGCATAACAGTTTGGAGGTAGCGAGCCTCCAAAGTGCATGCCTACCCCCAACTATCCTCAGTGTTGGTTCTCGCTAGCGTCCACGTGTGATAAGGGATGGTGACACGCTGAAGATAGGGTTGGTGTGACGACTAAATCTCTACTTACTCCCGCGTCGCCATCAAACTACGATAAACACCAACCGTACCCATTGTGCACGCCCTCGGCTCTCACAACTCACTTAACCATTTAGTTGAAGAGCCATCAGATGTTCTCGACGTAAGACACATCCTACACATGCTAGTGTACGCAACTTGCGACAATTCACAGATAAACATTCGTACACATAGCACATATAACAAGGGCATACACAAGAGTACGGAAGGTAAAGATGCAACAAGCTCTGCTTGCCTGATTCGGGTTGTTCCTGATCTTGCGAGGTCTCGTAAGCCGGGTGGTTGGTCTCTTCTGCCTCTGTTTCGAGTAATGACGACACCGAAAACAAACGAGAAAGAAATAAGAAGACGGCATGTATGTATGTATGAATGATGTGAGCTACATGAGGCTAGATGTGTAGTGGGTGTCGAAGAGTCGGAAGGATCTTCATGGGTTCATATTAGGTCATCGGAGACATGTGATATTTAGGATGCATGCATGCGATTTAAAATGCTCCGATGAGTTAGGGTTGCGAGTATGGTGGTGAAACCTTGGAAAGGTGGGTAATAGGTCAATATTAGGTTAAGTTATTCATTGGGAGTTTGGGGTACTTGGAATCGTGCGAATCGGAGCTTAATTCGCAAGGCTAGGGTTTTACCGAGTCGCGACAGGGCAAAGCAACAATCCTAAGTATAGTACTGTGCATGTGACTAAAATTACTTTTTGTTTCAGCCAAGTCGTAGGAATCTTCATAAGCTTTTCAACGATATCAAGTTTGCTAAAATCCGAGCTATGGATCACAAGTTATCGCGTTTTGAAACTGGCCGGAACAAAGGATTAAACCCTAGATAACCTACTGTGCATGTAATCAAAATGAACTTTTGATGTATCCAAGTTGTAGAGAATTTCACCAGCTTTCCAACCATATAAAATTTGTCCAATTTGGATCTACGGTTTAGAAGATATGAGCATTTGAAAATTTGAACTAACTCAGCCCTAATTCATACAAACCCTAAATGCTATGGACACCCCACACCTCACCCCTCTCTCTCTGCGCTACAGAACGCCCTGGCTAGATCTACCCGAGAACCCACCCCGAAAACCCCTCTCATAAGCGCACCCGGCTGACCGGTGGACCCCCACGGTCAGTGGCTCGGGCTCGGGCAGCCCGGGGGCGACACGTGCCCTCTCCCTCTCTTCTCACTCACCCTCTCCCTCTCTCTTACCTTCTCCCTCGGGTCCGGCAACACCCCTCGCCGGAGCTCACCGGAAAAAGGGGCCCGGGCACTACGGGGGACGGCAGGACCGAAGGGGGGCGGCTTAAGAACCGGCGGCTCACCCTGAAGCTGAGGCGTGGGTGCGGGAAGGCGGTGGAGATCGGAGGCGAGCTGGCGGCGTGAGGGACGGCGGCGGCGACCGAAGCTTCGCCGGTGGAGCGTCTCGGGTACGGTGCTGGAAAAAGGGAAGGACAAGGAGGTGAGGGGGAGAATGGGGGAACTTGGGAGCTCGGAAAGGGGGTGAAGGGCTCACCAGGGGCTCGGGAATGGCTCGCCGGAGCAGCCACCGGCCTCGGGGAAGAACGGCTTGAAGCCCGGCACGGGAAGGATTTAGGGTTTGGGCGTGAAGGTGAGAGAGAGAGGAGGGGCAGCGGGTTCGGACCGGCGGCTTTTAAAGGGCGGCCGGTCGGAAGGGGTGGGTGGAGCGCCGCCCCGCTCGGCCACCGGACGGCGGCAACGTGGCGGCGGCGGACTGACCTGCGGGCCCCGCCGTCGGGTGTGAGGGAGGAGGCGCACAGGTGCTGGGAGCGCTTCCCCGTGGAGAAGGCGGAAAACCAGGAGAAGGAGGCGGGTTTTGGTGCGAGCGGGCCGGCCGAGCGCCTCGGCCCAATAAGCCGGCCTGTTTTCTCTTTTTCTTTTTGTTTTCTTCCTTTTTCTTTTTATTTATTTCCAGCAGCCTCCCCTTTATCATTTTATGTATCAAATTAGCTCCAATTAACCTGAAATTTTTACAGGAGCTTCCTGATATTATTCTTGAGTTACTGTAGGAGTTTGAACCAATTTGGGACTGATTTGACCTAGGTTCCCATTCAAATTCCATTTAGGGTTTGAATTGGGATTTGGTTTTTGTGGTATTTCATGTGTCAAAATAGCTCCAAAAATTATGAAATTTTGGCAGGGACTTCAAAGTGATTAATGGGACCTACTGTATAAATTTGAACCCATTTGGACTTGGTTTGGACAGGGGTTCAGTTCAAACCTAGGGTCTGACCTAATTCGACGGTTTGAACTGCGACTGGGTTTCAGGTTTCTCCAAAACTTGTGAAATTGGACATGGATCTTACATTTCACCATTCAAGCCTACTTCCAAAGTTTGACAAGTTTTTATTCACATTTGGTCCCCTTTTTCTCAAACCCTAGTTTCCTCGACACTTTAGGGTTTCCTCTCGGATGCTCGGATTAGGGGTCATTTCATGTGGTTTCCTTTTTGGGCAACCACGAGAAAGACGAGGGGATGTTAGGAGGGAGATAGCTACTAGGGGAATTCATCGACGGGTCCACTGACCCCACAACTTGCAAATGCTTTATCGAAGTTCGGTACTTCAAATAAATTGATTGGTGTTTGCAACAATTATCCACCGAGGATGAAATATGCACGTATTCTATAAAGTAAGGTTGATATACAACTAAGTTTAAATAAGGTGTGGGTGCTGATAATGCCATGCATGCATGAATGCAGAGTCAAATACCTAATCGTTCAAATTGGGTGTTACAAAACCTACCCCCCTTAAAAAGATCTCGACCCGAGATCTCTAACGGTCGACAAGCAATGCAGGAAATTCAGTTCTGAGCCAGTCTTCACGTTCCCATGTCGCTTCATCTTCAGTATGGTTGCTCCACTGGACCTTGAAGAACTTGATGGTGCGACTGCGGGTCTTGCGCTCGGTTTCATCGAGAATACATACCGGATGTTCTCGATAAGAGAGATCTTCATGTAGCACTTCAATCTCAGGGTTGACCTTTGTCTTAGGGACTCGGTGACAGGCCTTGAGCTGGGACACATGGAAGACGTCGTGCATCCCGAGAAAGCCCTGGAGGTAGTTCCAACTGATAGGCCACGGTCCCTCGTTTGGCTAAGACTCGATAAGGACCAATATAGCGAGGAGCTAGCTTCCCTTTCATTGCAAAGCGACGGACACTTCTGAACGGAGTGACCCTGAGATATACGCTATCTCCAACCTGAAAGGTAACCTCTCGGCGATGAGGATCAGCATAGCTCTTCTGCCTGGATTGAGCTTCACGAAGACGCTCGCGGATGAGTTGAACTAGATCTTCGGCTTCCTCGATTGGATTAGGTCCAAAGAACTGCCTCTCGCCGGTCTCAGACCAATTCAATGGAGTCCTACATTTTCTTCCATAAAGTACCTCAAAGGGGGTCATATCGAGACTAGTCTGATAGCTGTTGTTGTAGGCAAACTCTGCATACGGCAAGCAATCTTCCCAATTGGAACCTAGTGTGAGCGCACACGATCTTAACATGTCCTCCAGAATCTGATTTGTCCGCTCAACCTGACCACTGGTCTGAGGATGGAAGGCAATGTTGAACGACAGAGAAGTCCCCATGGCTTCATGTAGGCATTTCCAGAATCGGCTGGTGAATTGGGTGCCTCTATCCGAAATGATTCTCTTGGGAACACCATGGAGGCAAACGATTCGGGCGATGTATAACCTTGCTAGTTGACTCACTTTATGGGTGGTCTTCACCGGGATGAAATGAGCGACTTTGGACAGACGGTCTACAATTACCCATATTGCATCTGTCACGGCCCCGGAATCGCATATGACTAGGGGAACGAACAGTCGCCAAGGACCGAAGGCATCCGTCGACCGGGTGGCACGGTACCTGCGCCGTACGCACCACAGTGGAGGGATCCGACACCCGACCCCACCGTGGGTCGAGCCGGCCGGAAGCGACTGGGCTTCCCAGAGCCACATTCAATTCCACGGGTCGTGTGAAGGTCTAGAGTCGTTCACGAACGCTACCGTGCAGAGTAGAGTCGGAGGAGCCCGGCGGTTCTACCCACACCCTAACCTAGCTCGAAGCTAGTGGGTCGCTCGAAAGCCCGGTAGAACCCACCCACACCCTGCCTGGCCGGCACAGCATCACAGCCAGCGGGTCACTCAACCGAGTTCTCGCTCAACAAAGTAACACAAGGAACGGCCGTAGTCCTTCACGACTAACCCATATACTTCATATCATACACGCAGGGTATATGGGCAGTCTTGGGGAAAACAACTTGAATATCACAACAAAACACTACGAAATAGAACTACGATATTTGTCCACATCGGACTAGCTATTACAATATTGAAAGCATATCCGAGTACGGAGTTTAAGCAACAGCGGAAACAGTAAAGGTGTCCCACAGCGACATGAGAGCCGCTGATTAACAGTTTAACAAAACAGGTTCCCCGAACCAAATAACCAACCAAGGATAAACAAAGCGCTAGACATCGTCGAAGAATTCCTCGACCGCTGGCTCACCTGCAATGATCTAGGAAAAGCCCTAGGTGAGTACAAAGTACTCGCAAGACTTAATCGTGCTTGATTAGATGCCCTAAGCATACTAGTATAGCAGGAATTAAACATGATGCGTGAATATACGTAACAAGATCAAATTACATCAACCACTCTCACATCAAAATATGAATATGTCCTACAATCCAACATTTCCAAAATATCTCTACCAGGGGGTGTGATGGCAACCACATGTCACATGTAAGTCTCAATGTACAATATGGGACACAACGGCCAATATGGGGCACAACGGCCAATATGGGGCACAACGGCCAATATGGGGCACAACGGCCAATATGGGGCACAACGGCCAATATGGGGCACAACGGCCAAAATGGGGCACAACGGCCAAAATGGGGCACAACAGCCAATATGGGGCACAACGGCCAATATGGGCATGGACAGGGTTCCATCACCACCACACCTCAAATTTTTAATCTCTCGGACCGTCACCGGCAGCCGATCCCGAGTGTAGTCAGGGCCCTATCCCTTGGAGGTTGCAAGGCCCCAAAGGACTCGGGTTGCCTCAACCTACACCCCGGCATCGCTGTCGCTAACGTCCACGTGTGACAAGAGTAGTTAACCACATGGAATCACCTCAGGGTTGGTATCGCGACGGTCTCACTTCCTTACTCCTGGTCGCAACATACATACCAAATGATACCAACGTTTATCCATGGGCCACTTTCCCTTCGACTCTCACATCTCACTTAAATAGGTTCAAATACTTAATTTCTCATGTTGACTTCAACCACAATGTGACATTTCACCCAAACAGGCCCTAGCATGCTAGTTCATAATCAAGATCACAATATTCATCATAAGATTAAGTAAACAGGTACTGAATAGGAAAGGATGCAACAAGCTCTGCTTGCCTTCGTAGAACTGATCCGGGTCTTGCGTGTAGTCGTGAGCTTGCGGGTCTCCTTCTTCGACGTCTAGTGCAGGAAATTCGAGTATTTGAAATAAGTGATAATGGAACCACCAGCATGTATGCATGAAGATAATGCAAGGTTATATTGTTTAATAATATATCGACATTAGGGTTGATTAGTTGTCCTAAGCTATATGCGTGTTCAGATTCATGCGATTACAAATTAGGGTTTTAGAGGTAATCACTTATGGCGAAGTGGCATAAACATGCATGTCAATAATTGATTAGTATTCTGGACCAATTGACTAACGCAACTGAAATCAATTAAATTGGAGTTACGAGCAACTAGTTATGCACTTGTCGAGTTAGGGTTTGCGGGGTTCGACGAATAAAGGAGCTAACACCTACAATGTATCATGCATGTACTCTTACTGGGATTTTAGTGGTTCCATGTTATAGAACACCTCACAAGGGTTCCAGAAAGGTGCAATTTGTCGAGATCGGAGTTAGGGTTGAAAATCTAGGGTTTACGGGGCCTCGACGACCACTAAACTTCTACCCTAGATGACAGTGTGTGCATGTGCTCAACTTAAGATTTTGATTCAGCCATCTTGTAGAGTTCTTCACAAGGATTCCAAATATATAAAAATATTCAAATTTGGCCGAGTGGTTTAAAAGTTATGCAAGTTTGAATTTTCATTTGAAATCTGCCCTAGAAATGACCTAACCCTAATTGCTGCGGGTACCCGAAGGCTACCCGACCCGGTTCTGAAAATCTTATGCGCACCCGAGGGCTCACCCGAGAACTCAACCCACTAACCCACGTCAGCTACCCCCGACCCCACCTGTCATCCGGTTAATCACTCGGGGGCCAACCAGAAACGGACACGCGTCTCAACCCCTTCTCTCTCTCGCCCGCTCTCCTCTCTCTCTCGTTTCCGACTGACCCGTGGCCGGCGGCGAGGTTTAGACGGCGGCGCACCACTGGAGAGCTCGCCGGAGGGAGCTCTGGTACTCGGATCTACTCGGGGAGGGCACCAAAAGAGTCAGGGGCTCACCCTGGGCTCGGATCAGTGGTCGGAGAGGGCTGAGGTGGTCGGGAACGTGGTCGGCGACGGGGACCGGCGGTGAGGGCTCTCGGAGGTCGACGTCGGGGGCGTTCCAGTCGGAGATCTGCGATGAGGATGAGTGGAGGGGGTTAAGGGGAGTGAGGGGATCCTCTGGAGCTAGAAAAGGGGAAGAATGGAGAACCAGGGAGTGCTTGGGAGCTCGTCGGAGTAGCCGGCCGGACTTGAGGAAGAAAGTGGGGCGACGTGCTGGAGGCTTGGATCTGTGCGCCAGAAGGTCGAGGAGGGTGAGGAATAACCAGGGGAGCAACTAGAGCACGAAGGGGGGGGAGGATTGCTCACCGGAGGGACACTGGATTGCTCGTCGGAGTTCAATGGCAGAGGCGGCGGAGCAACTAGGGTTTCCGTAAATGGAAAAGGGGAGAGCTAGGGTTTTGGGAAGGCACTGAGGGAGAGGAGAGCTGGTCGGGACAACCCTTTTAAAGGGCGGCGGGGCTTTGGACCGGCGGTCGGACACCGCCCACGCCGGCGAGTAGCCAGGCGGGACGTGGAAGACGGGTCCCGACAGGCGGGCCCGGGCGCGGGGAGTGAGAGGAGGGAGAGGCTGACCGGTGGACCCGGTTGGCAGTGGGAGAGGGGGCGCGGGCGCGCGCGCGAGGAGAGTGGGCCGGCCCAGTTGGCCTCGGCCGAGTGGGCTGCAGTCGGTTAGGGTTTAGGTTTTTTTTGATTTTTCTTTTTTATTTATTCCCTGATCACTCCTCTTATCATTTTATGTACAAATATTGCTCCAATTGACTTGAAATTTTTACCAGAGGCTCTAAATATTATTCTTGAGCTACTGTACAAGTTTGAAACAATTTGGAGTTGATTTGAGTAGGGGTCTAGTTCAAATTGGGGTTCTGACCTAATTCGGCAAGTTGAACTAGAGCTAGGGTTTAGGGTTCTCCAAAAATTATGAAATTTGGCAGGGGGCTAGCATTCACTAATTCATGCTTATTTCCAAAGTTTGAAACATTTTGATCCATCCTAGCTTGCTTGTCGACTTAACCCTAGTTTCTCGGACTTTAGGGTTTGTCTTCGGATAATCCAATCAAGGCATGATTTCATGTGGGTTATTGGGGACAATCTAGGAGATGAATGTTGGGAAAGTTAGAAAGGTTGGAAAAGGGGGATTCACTGGTGGGACCCACTGGACCCACCCCCTTATTAGGGCTTTTATCGAGGTTCGACACTTCAAATAAATTGATTGGTGTTAATTTCCACAAATTGAGTTTTCAAGGATGAGATATGCACATATTCTATAGTTTTAATTACATTGATTGGTATTTGCAACTATTCCCACCGAGGATGAAATATTTACGTATTCGACAATACATCAATACATTGTTTCAAAAGTTTACAAGTGTGGGGTGGAGGGGATGCCATGTATGCATGAGATGCAATAAACCCTTAATCAAGATTTGGGACTTACAGCATCGTTGCCCTTCGGGGATCTCGGCAGACCTACTACAAAATCCATACCAATCTCTTCCCACTTCCACTCGGGGATAGGGAGTGGTTGTAGTAAGCCTGCTGGTCTCTGATGTTCGGCCTTCACACGGCGACAGACGTCGCACTCAGCAACATACCGGGCGATCTCCCGCTTCATTCGGGTCCACCAGAATTGACGACAGAGGTCTTGGTACATCTTGGTACTGCCTGGATGGATGGCTAGCGGGGAGGTGTGTGCTTCATGAAGAATTAGGTCCTTTAGCCGTTTGTCCTTGGGCACCACGAGTCGTTTTCCAAACCATAATACTCCATCCTTATCTTCCGTGAAACAAGTTGCAGTGCCCGCCTTCACCTTCTCCCTGATCCTCTGCATTCCAGCATTCTGAGCTTGAGCAGCCTTGATTTGATCTTCTAACGATGGCTTCACCTCAAGAGTGGCAAGGTTTCCTTGTTCAACCATTTCTAGGTTCAGCCGCTGAAATTCTTCATGAAGGGGTGGCTGTTGCTCCTTAATCATAGCGTTGTTGCAGTAAGCCTTCCGACTAAGGGCATCGGCGACAACGTTAGCTTTGCCAGGGGTATAATTCAAACCCAGATCATAATCCTTAATGAGTTCGAGCCATCTTCTTTGGCGAAGGTTTAGATCTGGTTGGGTGAATAGGTACTTCAAGCTCTTATGATCTGAATAAACTTCGCAACGATTACCGATAAGGTAATGTCGCCATATCTTGAGAGCGTGAACCACAGCTGCCAACTCTAGGTCATGAGTGGGGTAATTAGCTTCGTGGGGCCTCAACTGGCGCGAGGCGTAAGCCACCACGCGGCCTTCTTGCATGAGAACACAACCCAATCCATTTCGGGAAGCATCGCAATAAACCTCGAAATCCTTATTAACGTCTGGGAGAACAAGCACTGGGGCTGAGGTCAACCTTTCCTTAAGTTCTTGAAAACTCTTTTCACACTTGTCAGACCATATAAACTTGGTTTCTTTCTTCAGCAATTCTGTCATCGGCTCGGCTATGGAAGAGAATCCTTCAATGAATCGGCGGTAGTATCCAGCTAGTCCAAGGAAGTTTCGGATCTGGGTAACCGATTTGGGTTGCTTCCACTCTTGTACCGCTTGCACCTTGCTCGGGTCCACTGCGACACCTGCAGCTGATATTACATGACCCAAGAACTCCACTTGGTGTTTCCAAAACTCACACTTGGAGAACTTGGCATACAGACGATGCTCTCGAAGCTTGTCGAGCACCCTTCTCAAATGGCCTTCATGTTCTGATTCAGACGTGGAGTAGATGAGGATGTCGTCGATAAAGACGACAACAAACTGATCCAGGAACTCCATGAAGACTGAGTTCATGAGTTGTGTAAAAGTGGAAGGGGCATTGGTTAGACCGAAGGACATGACTATGTACTCATACAATCCGTATCGGGTAGTGAAGGCTGTCTTGGGAATGTCTTCGGATCTGATCTTTATCTGGTGATAGCCCAATCTGAGGTCGATTTTGGAGAAGACGCAGGCTCCGGTCAGCTGATCGAATAGATCATCAATCCTAGGAAGAGGGCATTTGTTCTTCACCGTAAGTTCATTCAGTGGACGATAGTCCACGACCATCCTCAAGCTTGAATCTTTCTTCTTCACGAACATGGCTGGACAACCCCACGGCGATGAACTAGGTCGGATAAAACCCTTTTCCTCAAGTTCCTGAAGCTGCTTCTTCATTTCCAATAACTCCTTCGGGGATATCCGGTAGGGTCACCTTGACACAGGAGTGGTTCCCAGTGGAAGTTCGATAACGAACTCCACGGCACGGTCAGGGGGCATACCTGGCAACTCTTCGGGGAACACGTCCGGGTATTCACACACTACTGGGACGAGCTCGATTCCTTGGTCCGGGATACTGTTCAGAGCAAAAAGACACCCTGATGGGGACGAGGATACAAATATCACCTCTTTGCCGGAGTCCGAGGTAAGGGATACCGATCTTTTGGCACAATCTATCTGGGCTTTATGCTGGATCAACCAATTCATACCTAGTATCACATCTAGCCCTGCGGACCCCAAAACTACCATGTTTGCCCGAAACATCTCTTTGCCAATTTCTATTTGAACACCCTCGCAAATCAGCTCGGTCCTTAGCTCCGAGCCGGGAGTTGCGATAATAAGAGGGGAATGCAATGCTGACGAAGGAATATGATGGTCATGTGCAAACTTGCTTGATATGAATGAATGGGATGCTCCAGAATCAAAAAGAACTGTAGCGGGAGTTGAGTTGACTGAGAGCGTACCCAGCACCACCTCTGGTGCGTCCTGCGCTTCTTCAGCCGTGACATGGTTGACTCGGCCACGGCCGGGGGCTTGGGGCTTGGTTGGAGCTGATCCTTTGGCTTGCGGACCTCCTCGCTGCTGCCCTTGCTGCAGGTTGGGGGCATAGGTGTTTCCTGTGCGTGGAAGACTGCAGCGGTTGGCAAAATGTCCCAGGTTTCCGCAGTTGTAGCATCGAACCTTGCTTAAGTCAGGCATAGGTCGCTGCTGTCCTCCCTGAGGGTGAGGTTGAGTTGCTGGCTGTTGAGGGCGCGGCGGATATCCCTGAGGCCTGGGTGGATACTGTGCTGTAGGGCGGGGTGGCGGCTGCTGCCATACCCGCGGCCTTTGGGAGCTGCTAGCAACAGACTGCTGCGCCTCTCTCTCTCGCTTGCGGTCCTGCTGAAGGACAGACTCCTTCGCTTCAATCTCGATGGCCTTATCTACCAAATGCTGGAAATTCTGCACATCGGCGATAGCTAACTTGGCCTGCAATTCATTGTTCAGCTTGCGCTTGAATTTCTCCACCCTGTCCTCATCGGTGGAGACTTCTCGCGGCACATAACGGGATAGGTGGTTGAATTCGTGGAGGAACTCTAACACTGACTTTCTGCCCTGTCGGAGATTGTAGAACTCTTCCTTCTTTAAATTCATGACGCCCTTGGGGATATGGGAAGCACGAAAGCCGGTTCGGAACTCGGCCCACGTGACTACATGACCAGGAGCTTGGATGGCCAAGAAGTTCTGCCACCAGTTTGCCGCAGCGCCTTCCAGGTAGTGGGTGGCGAAGTTAACCTTATCTGCTTCGGCGCACTGTGCCAGTTGGAGTTTTCTTTCAATCGTGCAGATCCAGTCATCCGCGTCCATAGGGTCGTCGGATCGATTGAAGGTGGGCGGCTGCGTTCGCTGGAACTCAGCTAGGCCACCTCGAGCCTGTCCACCACCGGCGCCTTGATTACGCACCAGCTGTTCGAGGATTCTGTTCTGGGTCATCAGCAGATCTGCAATGCTTGGCTGCTGGGGAGGGGGTGGCACTTCTTCTTCCTCACGGTCACGGCGTCCACGTGCAGCTCCACGGGTTCCGGTAGCCATGCTGCTGAAATCAGAAGACACCAGATGAGATGAAGGGAGCTAGAAAGTTGGAAACTCAAGGGTCTATCCATAAGGGTATAACAAGGCATCCAAGAACATGGCACATAACTTCCGACATACTTCCTCAAGACAAGGGCACCAACAAGGGCAAGGAAAGTTAGGGTTAACACTCGAATTCATTAATATAATCGCCGGAGTTCATGCATGGGGCTGCGGTTTAAATCACCCTTATGGTGAAATAAACGTATACAAAATAACAAAATTGCAGCCACAAGTACCCAATTACATGCCTCTCAAAAGATAACTTAGACCTAGGATTTGGTTCGGCTTACATCACAAAATGAGACCTTCTACTTAACTCTGAAACCCGTACAACACTACTAGGGGTTTATGAAGCTTCTTCATTAAGTTAGCAGGTCTCGTAAGCCTCCATTGCTCTTCTCCAAGCATTCCTTCCTATTCCTCATCGGTCGGTGGGTTGCTGGTGGTGTACCACACACGCACCTCGGGGTCCTCTTCTTCTTCTTCAGACAATAGCGCTTCATCAGAAGGGGCTGGAGCGGCTGGTGTCGAGGTACCTCCCCGTGAGGGCTTCGGGGTGAAGAGTCGCAAGTACTCACGGGAGGTCATCCTTTTGCGTGGCTTTGCTCCCGAACTTTGAGGTTGATTGGTCTCACAGGGTGGAGTTGGGGTTGGCTCTTGTATCGGAACATAAGGGCTTTCGCCAAAAGACTCTTCTTCATCCGGTACATGATACCTTCGGCGCAATTCCGAACGAAGCTTGTGGTTAACTCTTGTCAGTCGTTCCACCTCTTGAGTAGCATTTCCATAGTCCCGATACAACCTATCGTGCATTACTTCTGCAGAGACAATGTGATTAGCCGTCTCCATCTCCGTCTCATCTTCTTCTTCATCGTCACTTGGCGCTGGTACCATAATGCTGGCGCCACCATCAGTAACCTGGGGAATGAGACGGAAGGGGGAGAATAGGAAGATCTCATCAAAGTGATGCCGTAGGTGGAGAACTGCTTTCCTCGAGGCTTCCATTCTGGCGTCCGCATCACCTGGTCTGGGTGCTGTAAAGGTCTGATCCAAATCCGAGACTTTCACTGTGACCCATCCCATCCAAAAATGAGTCTTCCCGTGAACCTTATAAGTCTTGGCATGGAAAGCAGGGAGGTCTTCCTGGGGCACTCCAAGGTATTCCAACATCCTCCACAACAGGGTAGCCCATCCTCCTAGCTGATGTGGGTCGGTCACAATATTGTACACCATCCTATACAATTTTTAGGGTTAGAGAGGATAGGGTTAGCCACACAAGCGAAAACAAATGCAATAGGGAAGGAATTTAGAACTAAGAGCGATGAGGTTAAGGAATAAAGAGCAATCTACTTATTAAGTTTAAACATAGGGTTTACTTTTTAAATAGTTTTGCTGGCCAAGTGGCACAGCGGCCAAGTGGCGCAGCGCAGCGGAAGCTCCTATCTAACGACCACCTGCAATTGGTTTCCTACGGTCAGCTCGGCTCTGATACCAAGCTGTCACGGACCCGGAATTGCATATGATTAAGGGAACGCGAAGTCGCCAAGGACCGAAGGACTCGTCAGCTCGGTGGCACGGTACCTGCGCCGTACGCACCAAAGCGGAACGATCCGACACCCGCCACGTGCGAGCCGGCCGGAAGCGACCAATCTTCCCAGAACCACATACGATTCCATGACCCGGTGAAGGTTCAGAGTCGTTCCCGAATCCTACCACGACGAACAAGGTCGGAGGAGCCCGGCAGTTCTACCCACACCCTAACCTAGCTCGGAGGCTAGTGGGTCGCTCGAAAGCCCGGTAGAACACGCCCACACCCTGCCCGGCCGGCACAGCATCTCAGCCAGCGGGTCACTCGACCAACACCTGCTCGACTTAGTAGAACAAGGTACGGCTTCGACTCTTCACGACATACCCAAAACGCTTCATATCATACACGCATTGCGTAAGGGCAGCCTGGAATTAACAACTCGGATGTCATAACAAAGCTCTACAAATACGATATTAATATTAACTGCCCGCGATGGGACAACACCTTACATTATCCAGTCATAACTGAAAGCATATCCGAGTACGGAGAAATTAAACGACAGCGGAAACAAGTGGATGAGTCCCACAGCGGCTTAGCGACCGCTGAACAAAAGCTACAACTATCCCAACAATCGAACACAACCGAGGAAACACACGTTCAGGCATCATCAAAATAATCTTCGACCACCGGCTCACCTGCAAGCTCTAGGAATAACCTAGGTGAGTACGAACGTACTCGCAAGACTTATTCGTGCTTGATTAAATGTCCTACTCATGCTAGTGCAACAACAATTAAACATGGATGCTTCTCAGAGTAACAATATACAAGTTAAGAACATAACATTAATAAGGTGAAGTAAAGACAGATTAAATAACAGATTAACTCAGGACACAACATATCACAGCTAATTTACCACGAGATCAAGTTATCGAATCCAAATCCATTTGGGGCAACCCATGAGTTCAATCCAAATCAATCCATCAAACATCATCCAATTCGATTAGGGCAGCCCCTAACTCCAGTCCAAATTAATCCAATCCTCAAAGGTTCATTTTAATCTCTCGAACCACTACCGACAACTCAACCCCTGCAGGCATAGTGAGTGCATAACAGTTTGGAGGTAGCGAGCCTCCAAAGTGCATGCCTACCCCCAACTATCCTCAGTGTTGGTTCTCGCTAGCGTCCACGTGTGATAAGGGATGGTGACACGCTGAAGATAGGGTTGGTGTGACGACTAAATCTCTACTTACTCCCGCGTCGCCATCAAACTACGATAAACACCAACCGTACCCATTGTGCACGCCCTCGGCTCTCACAACTCACTTAACCATTTAGTTGAAGAGCCATCAGATGTTCTCGACGTAAGACACATCCTACACATGCTAGTGTACGCAACTTGCGACAATTCACAGATAAACATTCGTACACATAGCACATATAACAAGGGCATACACAAGAGTACGGAAGGTAAAGATGCAACAAGCTCTGCTTGCCTGATTCGGGTTGTTCCTGATCTTGCGAGGTCTCGTAAGCCGGGTGGTTGGTCTCTTCTGCCTCTGTTTCGAGTAATGACGACACCGGAAACAAACGAGAAAGAAATAAGAAGACGGCATGTATGTATGTATGAATGATGTGAGCTACATGAGGCTAGATGTGTAGTGGGTGTCGAAGAGTCGGAAGGATCTTCATGGGTTCATATTAGGTCATCGGAGACATGTGATATTTAGGATGCATGCATGCGATTTAAAATGCTCCGATGAGTTAGGGTTGCGAGTATGGTGGTGAAACCTTGGAAAGGTGGGTAATAGGTCAATATTAGGTTAAGTTATTCATTGGGAGTTTGGGGTACTTGGAATCGTGCGAATCGGAGCTTAATTCGCAAGGCTAGGGTTTTACCGAGTCGCGACAGGGCAAAGCAACAATCCTAAGTATAGTACTGTGCATGTGACTAAAATTACTTTTTGTTTCAGCCAAGTCGTAGAAATCTTCATAAGCTTTTCAACGATATCAAGTTTGCTAAAATCCGAGCTATGGATCACAAGTTATCGCGTTTTGAAACTAGCCGGAACAAAGGATTAAACCCTAGATAACCTACTGTGCATGTAATCAAAATGAACTTTTGATGCGTCCAAGTTGTAGAGAATTTCACCAGCTTTCCAACCATATAAAATTTGTCCAATTTGGATCTACGGTTTAGAAGATATGAGCATTTGAAAATTTGAACTAACTCAGCCCTAATTCATACAAACCCTAAATGCTATGGACACCCCACACCTCACCCCTCTCTCTCTGCGCTACAGAACGCCCTGGCTAGATCTACCCGAGAACCCACCCCGAAAACCCCTCTCATAAGCGCACCCGGCTGACCGGTGGACCCCCACGGTCAGTGGCTCGGGCTCGCAGCCCGGGGGCGACACATGCCCTCTCCCTCTCTTCTCACTCACCCTCTCCCTCTCTCTTACCTTCTCCCTCGGGTCCGGCAACACCCCTCGCCGGAGCTCACCGGAAAAAGGGGCCCGGGCACTACGGGGGACGGCAGGACCGAAGGGGGGCGGCTTAAGAACCGGCGGCTCACCCTAAAGCTGAGGCGTGGGTGTGGGAAGGCGGTGGAGATCGGAGGCGAGCTGGCGGCGTGAGGGACGGCGGCGGCGACCGAAGCTTCGCCGGTGGAGCGTCTCGGGCACGGTGCTGGAAAAAGGGAAGGACAAGGAGGTGAGGGGGAGAATGGGGGAACTTGGGAGCTCGGAAAGGGGGTGAAGGGCTCACCAGGGGCTCGGGAATGGCTCGCTGGAGCAGCCACCGGCCTCGGGGAAGAACGGCTTGAAGCCCGGCACGGGAAGGATTTAGGGTTTGGGCGTGAAGGTGAGAGAGAGAGGAGGGGCAGCGGGTTCGGACCGGCGGCTTTTAAAGGGCGGCCGGTCGGAAGGGGTGGGTGGAGCGCCGCCCCGCTCGGCCACCGGACGGCGGCAACGTGGCGGCGGCGGACTGACCTGCGGGCCCCGCCGTCGGGTGTGAGGGAGGAGGCGCACAGGTGCTGGGAGCGCTTCCCCGTGGAGAAGGCGGAAAACCAGGAGAAGGAGGCGGGTTTTGGTGCGAGCGGGCCGGCCGAGCGCCTCGGCCCAATAAGCCGGCCTGTTTTCTCTTTTTCTTTTTGTTTTCTTCCTTTTTCTTTTTATTTATTTCCAGCAGCCTCCCCTTTATCATTTTATGTATCAAATTAGCTCCAATTAACCTGAAATTTTTACAGGAGCTTCCTGATATTATTCTTGAGTTACTGTAGGAGTTTGAACCAATTTGGGACTGATTTGACCTAGGTTCCCATTCAAATTCCATTTAGGGTTTGAATTGGGATTTGGTTTTTGTGGTATTTCATGTGTCAAAATAGCTCCAAAAATTATGAAATTTTGGCAGGGACTTCAAAGTGATTAATGGGACCTACTGTATAAATTTGAACCCATTTGGACTTGGTTTGGACAGGGGTTCAGTTCAAACCTAGGGTCTGACCTAATTCGACGGTTTGAACTGCGACTGGGTTTCAGGGTTCTCCAAAACTTGTGAAATTGGACATGGATCTTACATTTCACCATTCAAGCCTACTTCCAAAGTTTGACAAGTTTTTATTCACATTTGGTCCCCTTTTTCTCAAACCCTAGTTTCCTCGAAACTTTAGGGTTTCCTCTCGGATGCTCGGATTAGGGGTCATTTCATGTGGTTTCCTTTTTGGGCAACCACGAGAAAGACGAGGGGATGTTAGGAGGGAGATAGCTACTAGGGGAATTCATCGACGGGTCCACTGACCCCACAACTTGCAAATGCTTTATCGAAGTTCGGTACTTCAAATAAATTGATTGGTGTTTGCAACAATTATCCACCGAGGATGAAATATTAACATATTCAATAAAGTTAAATCGATATACAACTAGGTTTAAACAAGGTGTGGTGATGATGATGCCATGTATGCATGAATGCCGATCAAAACCCTAATCGTTCAAATTGGGTGTTACAGTTTCTCCAGGTAGGCTAGATCCACATATTGATGCTTGAAGATTCTGTTCTTCTTGAATAATGTGGTCTGATAGAAGTCTTGCTGTGTTCTAGCCCAAAACCTGGGATCTGATGCATCTCTGGCATATTCATATGGGTTAACATCTCATCTAATCTCCCTTAAGTCTTCATTCATCATTTTGTGGTATTCCACCACTGGCATGGGCTTCTTTCCTTGTTTGAGAGTTCTTTGTGTAGGAGCAAGCAGTGCTAAGGCTGCATTGTCTTCAATATTCTGTTGCTCCATCATCTCTTTGTCCTCTTCATCTAGATGAAGTCTGACTTTCTTCAGTGCAGATCTAGTTCTCTGACTTGGCCTGGGTGGCAACTTGTCACCCTTTTTCTTTTCAGCTTGCTTTTCCTTCTTCTCAGTTGAAGAGGATCGTCTTAGAGATACAACTTGTTTTCTATTTCTCCTCTCATATCTTGGAACAGCAGTAGGTTCAGCAGATTCTTCAACATGTTGTTCTGCTGGTTCTTCAGCAGGCAAAGCTGCTTCTGAGGCCTCAGTGGCCTGGATGTTTTCTTCTGGCTGAGTTTCTTGTTCTTCAGCCTGTGGTTCTGCCTGTTGTTCTTCTCTTATTTCTTCAAGCTGAATTGAGGATTCTTCTGCTTGTTGCTCAACTTGAGCAATTGGATCCTTAGCTTGTTCTTCAAGCTGAGGTGCTTGTTCTGGAGCTGCTGTTGATTCTTCAGGAGCCTTAGAGCTCTCTGCAGGTTGCTCTTCTTGAGCTTTAGCTTGGGGCTCACTTGGAGCTGCAGGTTCTTCAATTTGAGCAGCTGGTTCTGCTGGAGTTTGAGTCCTCATGGAAATGCTGGTTCCTTTTGATTGAGAGGGAGTGTGAGGAATCTTGAGCCCAAACTCTGAAAGCTGAGGATTTGATTTTCTCATTTCGGTAGCTTTCTTATCTGCCTTCTTCTTTCTGATGTTTGCAAGAGTTGCAGCCCTAGCCAATTCTTTGCCTTTTGCTTCTTCTCCAGATTGCTCTGCTATGAGTGCTTTGTATCTTGTGAAGCTTTCCTTGCTCTTTCCTTTGGCAGCTTTGAGTTTACTCAGCTCAGCTACCCTTCTCTCTTTCTCCTTCTGAAATGCTTCAAGCTTTGCTTGACTTCTTCTTGCTTCAGCATAGATTTCTAGCCTCTCTTGGATGGCCACTGTGCCGGCTTGGGCCTGTTTTGCTTCTCATTCTTGGGCTTCTAAATGCTTGGCAACTCTCTGTGCCTTGGCTGCTTCCCAATCTTCTTCAGCCTTTTTCATTCTTAGAGTAGCCCTGAGCTCTATTGGGATGTCCTCCCCAATATCTAAATCTGAATGAGCAGCAGGAGGAGCAGATGGCTTGGGAGCTAAAGACTTTTGAGGTGTTCTTGTTCTGCTTTCTTTAACTTTGGCCACAGTTCTCCTCACTTTTTGAGATTTAGGAGTTTGCTCCTTCTGAGGAATGGACTGTGAGGCTCTAGGGGCCTCCTTCCTTTTCTTGATTTCTTCAAGTGTTGAAGCAGAAGGTTTCTTCGATCTAGTAGGAGCCTGTTTTGCAGCTTTTTCTTCGAAGATGTTATTCCAATAGGCTGTTACATACCTTCCTTCCTTGTTCTGCTTTTCCCAATATCTTCTGATTCTTTGGTGCCTATGTTTTCTCTCCATTGCTGTCTCTCTGGGACGAGTGCTCATCTTGAGCTCCTTAGGTACCTCATAAGCCATATTCTGCAGCTTCCTTCTGCTCGATGTGCCTGATGACCTAGCCTGTGTTCTTGACTTCTTGGGAGGAGGAGGAGAACTTTCTCTTGAGCTGCTAGAGGCCCTGTCTGAGTCATTATCACTGATCTGAATGTCATAACTTCTCTCAGCATTTGAGTCACTTTGATCTGAAGACATTGTTACTCCTATGAAGCATAAGGGATACGAGGAGAAGAGATAAGATCACAAATGCACTCAGCAGACACAATTTTGAAGAAAAATGATTTTTAGCTGAAGAATTGGTGGTTTCTTCAAAGTCGGTGCAACCAGTTTCACTTCCGGAAGTGCCGGGCTTGTGCTTCAGCATTGCAGAGCACAATCGTGGAACTACCGGTTTGAAAATCGGTTGTGCCAGGATTTGTTGAAGAACAAACCACTCAACTCGATAGGCGTAGAATGATTGGAAATCTTGAAATGGCGCCTAAAATCCTAAGAATTTTTTATTTGACAGGTGAGAGGATTTTGGAGGGAAAATGTACCCTGTAGATGAACTCGCGCGACCGAGAAATTTGAGGAAGAGGTCGTGGATTCCATTGCCGTGCCCTAACTCGGCAGCGGCGGTGCTGCTATAGCGGCGGCGGACATGAAGAAGTCTGGCGGCGGCAGTGAATCTGGTCATCGAGATCGGTGGTTCCGACGGTCGGATGAAGAACATCAGCGGCGCTGAGGATTTTAGGGTTTCTATGGAAGTTCAAACGTTTTGGAAAAGAACTCGGGTCTATTTATAGCCACAGTTCCCGGAAGAGCCGGAGATGTGGTTCACGAGGAAACCGGATCTACCGTTGTGGGTCATCAAAACGCGGTGGTGCCGGGAATAATCTCGGTAGCACCGGAATTGAGTACTAGAAGATGACTCATAATTCTTCAGAGTCTCAACAGAGAGGATTTTCGGTTGTGCTGGGATTGAAGAACCGGTATAACCAAAGAATTTCTTCAAAGAGGAAACTGACTGTAAGTTTTATCTCGGTAGCACCGGAAGAAAAATCGGTGATGCCGAGATTAGTTTCAACAGTGCACTTGTGAAGAACAATATGAAGACTTTGGATAAGGTTTAGATAGATTTGAGGTTAGGGTCCTTTGTCATCCACTTAGAGAAGTACCAACTGAAGAAACTGAGCTATAAGTTGGATGACCAATAGGACTAAGATCAAAGATAAGATCTATATCAAATTATGATATGAACATGTATGCATGGTTTCAAGTCACGTTTCGAGAATCTAAGATATTTAGCTCACTACGCAACTCGCAAAACCTATGCTCATCTAAGGGTTTTGTGAAGATATCCGCTAATTGTTTATCCATTCTCACATGGCTAATAACAATATCACCTTTTGCAACATGATCCCTAATGAAGTGATGACGGATATCTATGTGTTTTGTGCGGGAATGTTGAACTGGGTTATTGGCTATCTTGATTGCGCTTTCGTTATCACACAAAAGAGGCACTTCTTTTATCATAATTCCATAATCCTTCAAGGTTTGCCTCATCCACAACAATTGAGCACAACAAGAACCTGCGGATATGTATTCGGCTTCGGCGGTGGATAGGAAACAGAGTTTTGCTTGTTGGAAGACCAACTAACTAACAATCTACCTAGGAATTGGCATGTTCCGGAGGTGGACTTCGTATCAACCTTGTTTCCTGCATAATCCGAGTCCAAATATCCAACAAGATTGAATCTAGCCCCTTTGGGATACCACAGCCCTAAGTTGGGAGTATAAACTAGATATCAAAAAATTCTCTTAACGGCCGTGAGGTGACACTCCTTAGGAGCTGCTTGAAACCGTGCACACATGCAAACATTCTTAGGAGCATGTCCCTTATGTACTTCTCTTGAGAGATGAAGATTCTATTCTTGAGCTGCTTCACTTGAAGACCTAGGAAGAACTTCAACTCTCCCATCATGGACATCTCAAACTTTTTGGCCATCATTTCTCTGAACTCTTTGCTGAAACTGTGGTTAGTTGATCTGAAGATAATATCGTCCACATATATTTGGCATACAAAGAGTTCACCATCCATAATTTTAGTGAAAAGTGTGCAATCAATTTTTCCAGTTTTGAATCCTTTAGCAAGTAGAAACTTCTTAAGATACTCATACCATGCTCTAGGAGCTTGTTTGAGTCCATATAGTGCCTTATGGAGTTTATACACACTATTTAGAAATTTTGGATCATCAAAACCGGGTGGTTGTGCAACATATACTAATTCTTCAATTTCACCATTTAAGAATGCACTTTTAACATCCATTTGATATAGTAGGATATTATGATGATTTGCATATGCTAGCAAGATTCTAATAGCTTCTAGTCTAGCTATGGGTGCATAAGTCTCACTGAAGTCCAAACCTTCCACTTGCGTGTAGCCTTGGGCGACGAGACGTGCTTTGTTGCGCACCACTTGACCATATTCATCTTGCTTGTTCTGATACACCCATTTTGTTCCTATGACGTTGTGTTCTTTGGGGTTTGGTCTATCAACTAGTGTCCACACCTTGTTGCGTTCGAAGTTATTCAACTCTTCTTGCATCGCAATCACCCAGTCTTCATCATCCATAGCTTCGTCGATCCTAGTTGGTTCCAAAGAAGACACAAACAAGTAGTGCTCACAAAAATTTGAAAGTCTAGCACGTGAACGAGTTTGTGGACCTTTGTTTATGTCACTTATGATTTTGTCGACGGGATGACTGTCTTGGATCTGCTTCGCAAGTCTTGGGTGATGTGGACCACTTTGAGCTTGAAGTCTTGTTTGAGCTTCATCTTTGACGTTTGCTTCAATGTCATCACTTTCCTCTTGAGGTTCTTGATTTGAGGAAGGTGGCATGACTTCTTGAGATGAAGTGTTCTCTTTGACTTCAATGGGCTTCACTTCCCCAATTGCCATATTCTTCAGTGCTTCTGTGGGGATAAGTTCATCTACAGCACTTGGCAATTGCTCTACTTGGGAGCCATTAGTTTCATCGAATTGCACATCCACCGTTTCTTCAACTTTTCGTGTAAAATTGTTGAAGACACAGTAAGTGTGAGAATTTGAGCCATAACCGAGAAAGAAACCCTCGTGTGATTTTGGAGCAAATTTAGATGTGCGGTGCTTATCTAGAATGTAGCATTTAGATCCAAATACCCAAAAGTATGCAACGTTTGGTTTGTTACAGGTTAGTAGCTCATATGACGTCTTCCTCATGAACTTGTGAAGATAAAGACGATTTATGGCGTGGCATGCGGCATTGATGGTATCCGCCCAAAATCGATTTGGCGTGTTATATGATTCGAGCATTGTACGCGCCATCTCGATTAGGGTTTTGTTCTTCCTTTCAACAACACCATTTTGTTGAGGCATGTAGGTGGCGGAGAATTCATGATTGATGCCTTCTTCATCAAGGAAGTCATCAACATTTGTGTTCTTGAACTCCGTCCCGTTATCGCTTCGCACCTTCTTGATCTTCAACTCGAATTCATTTTGTGCTTTTCTTGCAAATCTTTTGAAGCATTCTTGGGTCCTAGCTTTATCCTCAATAAAATATACCCAGGTGAATCTAGTAAAGTCATCTACCATGACAAGACCATAAGCATTACCTCTGAAGCTTTTGTAGGTGTTTGGACCAAATAAGTCCATGTGGAGTAGCTCTAGAGGACTTGTTGTTGTCATGACGGTCTTTGCGGGATGCTTCGACTTCACTTGCTTCCCGGCTTGGCATGCACTACAAAGGCGACCCTTTTGAAATGATACGTTAGTAATTCCAAGGATATGCTTATCTTTGACCAACTTGTCAAGATTCCTCATTCCTAGATGTCCAAGTCTCCGATGCCATAGCCAACCTTTTGAAGATTTTGCAATTAAACATGTGGTCACTTGAGGACCTTTAGAAAAATCAACAAGGTATAGATTGTCTTTTCCTGCTCCTTTGAAGACCAAGGTTTGGTCATCACTTTTAGACACTTGGCAATCAATTTTAGTAAATAATACATTAAGATCAAGATCGGTTAGTTGAGCAATGGACATAAGATTGAATCCAAGGGACTTAACAAGCATAACATTAGCAATAGATTTGTCCTTGGATATGGCAACTTTACCTAATCCCATTACCTTTCCTTTACCGTTATCTCCAAATGTAATGCTTCGAGAAGGTGAAGCATTTGGCGTGAATTCATCAAACATGCTTTCATCTCCGGTCATATGATCGGTGCATCCGCTATCAAGCACCCATTCTCGTCCTCCGGAGGCATAGCTCTACAAAATAATTAGTTTTTTTAGGTACCCATATCCTTTTGGGTCCATAAATGTTAGTGGTTGGGACATTGTTTGTCACGGACCCGGAATCCACATGTGATTAGGGGAACGCGAAGTCGCCAAGGACCGAAGGACTCGTCAGCCCGGTGGCACGGTACCTGCGCCGTACGCACCGAGGCGGAACGATCCGACACCCGCCACGTGCGAGCCGGCCGGAAGCGACCAATCTTCCCCAAACCACATAGAGATTCCTGATCCAGTGAAGGGGTAAAACCGCGTGATAAGCCTGCGCTCCGCGATAGTCATAGGAGGACTAGAGCCCGGGATACGCATCCCCTCAACCTAACCTAGCCACGAAGTGCGAACTCTGAGAGTTCCAGCTCTGCTCTGCCGTCAGCGAGGCGTGACGGTCGTAGGAGACTTAGCGAGTACGGGATGAATCCCCTGGATTGACTCAACCAAAGCTACACAGGACTAGTGGTTCGCTCACCTCTGCCATCACGAAATGCAATCCTGACACGCAGTAGTACCGCTGCACCGTTGCCCACATACTTCATCACATACACGCATTGTACATGGACAACTCGGATAACAACTCGGATATCACAACAAAGCTCTATAAATGTGATATTACTAGCAACTGTCCACGATGGGACGACACATTACATCATTCGGCCATAACCGAAAACATATCCGAGTACGGAGAATTTAAACGACAGCGGAAGCAAGGTAAATGAGTCCCACAGCGGTACAGTGACCGCTGACCCAAAAGCTACAATCTATCCCATGAGTCGAACACAACCGAGGAAACGCAATTTCAGGCATCATCAAAATAGTCTTCGACCACTGGCTCACCTGCAAGCTCCAGGAGTAACCTGGGTGAGTACGAACGTACTCGCAAGACTTATTCGTGCTTGATTAAATGTCCTACTCATACTAGTACAGCAACAATTAAACATGAATGCTTCTCAGAGTAACAATAGACAAACTAAGAACATAACATTAACAAGGTGAAATAAAGGCAGACTAAGTCACAGTATTGCTCAGGAATACAAACAAATTGCAACCAATCCACCACGAGCTCAAATCATCCAATCCAATTAGGGCAGCCCCTAAATCAAAATCCACAAACGACAACTCAACCCCTGCAGGCATAGTGAGTGCATAACAGTTTGGAGGTAGCGAGCCTCCCAAAGTGCATGGAGTCTTACCTCAACTATCCTCAGTGTTGGTTCTCGCTAGCGTTCCAATCCACATTTATTCGACCACCCTGGACCGTCCCGGCAATGCAACTGCTACAGGAAGTATCGAGTGCTCCTCACGAGTCTTGTCATCAGATAACCCATAGCAGTGAGTCCGGCAATGACCATAAGGGTTTTCAACTTATCACATTTTCATTCCAATTAATCTCTCGGTCCGTTACCGGCAGAACAGCCATCATGGGAAATATCGAGTGCTCTTCACCTGGAGGTTGCAAAGCTCCAGTGACCGAGTCTTACCCTCAGGTAATCCACATGTGGGGAGTCCGGCAACGACCACGCGGTAATAAGGGATGGTGACACACTGGAGATAGGGTTGGTGTGGCGACTAAATCTCTACTTACTCCCGCGTCGCCATCAAACTACGATGAACACCAACCGTACCCATTGTGCACGCCCTCGGCTCTCGCAACTCACTTAACCATTTAGTTGAAGAGCCATCAAATGTTCTGGACGTAAGACACATCCTACACATGCTAATGTACGCAACTTGCGACAATTCACAGATAAACATTCATACACATAGCACATATAACAAGGGCATACACAAGAGTACGGAAGGTAAAGATGCAACAAGCTCTGCTTGCCTTGGCCGTAGAATTCCTGATCTTGCGTGAGGTTGTGAGCCTGGTGGTCTCCCTCTTCAAGTCCTGTTGTGAACGATTCGAAGCGCCAGAAAGAAACGGCAAAAGAAGACCATAAGACTCAGCATGTATGCATGATGAATGGACAATGCTGGATGTAGGTGTCTACGGTGGTGTGCGGATGTGTATAACTCTAGGTCGACTGACACGACCCAAATGTTAGGTTTAATCGACCTGTCGTTATCCTACCAAGCATGCATGTTAAGTTATGGTGCAACAGGTGTTTAGGGCTCATTTGGTTGACTCGTTGTCGTAGGTGAGAACATGGAGTCGCGATTATTTACTGGCCGTTAGGCGAAGTGTGACACTAGCTATTTTGATTTGACGGTTAAGCTAGATGTTCTAGTATACATGTATTAGGAGATCGTTAACATTCGTATGAGCTTCTACAGGTTAAACCAACTTTAGCATTTCCTGTCTTCTTCTTAGTAAGGAAGTAGTATGTCAATTGTCCTCACACCCAACTGGAATTGATTTATGGAAAGTGACAGGCGTACGTGGTAATTAAATGACAGTGGGGATCAGACAACTAGATTAAACATTAACGTTCAGAGACAACATGTGCAACTAAGGAATCAGCTAGAGTACACTTGTATTTTCACATGGTTTACTTATTGCGGTGGTTAGCTGAGTTAGGCACCATTTAACTGGATCTCGAAAATAACTATTCCCTACATCGCATTGATAGCTAGCATTTACAGTGAGGAATATTGTCTATAATTTATCAGCATTGGGATCTATTTGCTTTACGTTGGATTAATGTGTTAACTTCCCAGCCCTCAGCAGGTTCAAAGTAGTTTACATCCACGAACCCACTGGTGGTTATTAGAGTTATCGGTACACTAATTTATCTAACCTTACTAATGGCTAACAATCAAGCTTGTTAGTTGTGTTTCCACGGCAAGACATGAGGATTAGTCGATTCTGCATCTAATAATTGTGGATTAGCTAAGCATCTCTAACGATACCTCAATAATTAGTTATTTTTCCGAGGTAGCTAAAGCATTACGTATACTACTCAAGCCTAGCTCTAACTAATCCTGTCGTAGTTACGGTCTTGTCTTTGGATGTACTCGAAGGCAGCAATATGTTAGATGCTAGCTACGTTCGGCTTTAACCGCAATTAACTTACGGGTCATGCGTTTATCCGGTTAGTTCATCCTACATGTAAGAGTGGTTAGTTAGTCATCTTTGGTATTTCTAATATATCATACTATCAACTGTACTGGTTAGCACTTAACAGCTTAGTACTTATATGGATGAAATTAACTCAGCATTATGAAGTGGGTAATACGTGAGCAATTCGGATCCAGTATTGGGCGATAAAATGGTTGGTATATACCGCTGTCTAAGCGCAATTAACTGGTTCAAAATCAAGATGCTAACCTGGTTCTGATGACATTAGAGTTTCAATTAAGTCTCAATGTTGATTAGTCAAAGTAACCATGCATGTCCATCCCGTTAGTTCGATCCCATTCATGTCATGAACAGAGTAACTCATACCACTAAACATATAAAGTTCTTCCTATTTTTCGTCCATAAGAATCAACGGGAAACGACTGAACTCAGCTATGCCCTAGAGACAGCCATCGGTAACCAGCTCATTAATTTTAGACGTTAATCAGTGAGCTTTAAGAAATAATTAGACCGGTAAGGGAGATAGAACCTAACTACCTTGGTTAGGCCGTTATTTGCCCTGGTTAGCATAATAGAGAGGAGGAAGAACTCGCCGCTTGGCTCGAGACGCCAGAGAAGAACCGCTGGGGTCGGCGGTGATGCGAAGTCGAGGAGCTTGGGGGATTTTGGGGATTCAATCGAGGTCGCCGGTGGCCTGAGCTCGGCTTGGCGTTGACGTTAGCGAGGACGGGGACGAGCAACGCTTGGAGGCGACGACCGAGTGGCACGACGGATTGGGGGACAAGGCACGGCCGCTCCCGAGCTTGGTGACGAGGCGGCGCACGGGCACGAGGTGGCGGCGCCGCTTCCTCTGGTCTTCCCGAGCTACGGAGGGGCGGAGCGGAGCACCGGCTTGAGGGGGCGTGGGGCAAGGCCCACGGGGCCGCCGGCGAGAAGAGCAACGGCGGCTCGGCTGCTTGGTCTGGAGGCGCGCGGCGAGGGAAGCAAGGCCAGGGAGCGGCGGCGACTAGGTGAAGCAGCGGGGATGGGGAAGAGCGGCAGGAGGAGGAGAAGGGCCGGTGGCGGGCTGAGGCAAGCAGGGGAGGATGGCTTGCTAGGAGAGGGAGGTCAGAGGGGACCCGGCCAGAGGTAGAAGATGATGAACAGTAGAGGATTGGAGAATAATTGGCAGGGGCTCAAATGTGCATGCATGTGGATGATTTTTGGAGGGATGGAATGCTCAGGAGTTGGGGAATCTGCTGGTATAACATGCAGAGCTCAAATCCATGGTTTTGGATGGGATTTGGAAGGAAGAAGAAGGGTGGTTTTGTTGGTGTTTTGGAAAAGAAAAAGGGGAATGCCTGCTGTGCGTGGAGAAGAAGAGAGAGAGAGCAGTGTACTGAAGTGAGCTGGTTGTTACGTGGAGAGGAGGGGGCTGCCAGATGAAGAAATGAAAAAGGGAAGGAGAAAAAGATCTGTGGGGTGGGACCCACGGCCAGGAAAATTATTTCTTTTCCCTTTCTTTTTATCCGTTGTATTTCTGGTTATTCCAATTCAGGTTTAATTTTGGTTGTAATTGACTCAGCGTATAGCTTCAAAATTTCATGAATCTCGTGAGAATTCTTAAGCAATGATACCTGTGTTTCAACCACTGATATAAAACTAATACCCGTACGTTAGTATCTCCTTAATAAAAGTCGAGTAGGGTTAATTTTAAAAGTTTTATCTAACGCCGATTCCATGTCATGCCTTCTCGGATTTTTCAGGTCGAACCAATTTAAAAGGTCTGAATATACAAGTGAGTTCAATTGGCTTGTACAAGTTTTTGATAGCTGGGATGTTAGGAACATGCATGAATTTGGTGTCATGTATGCATGAATGCGAGGCAAACCCTAATTATCAAATCGGGGTACTACATTGTTAGATGTATCAAATACATTAGGTATAAGGCTAGCAATGTGGTCTTTGCGTACCCAAATGGTTTTGCATGAAGACACATCTCTACTCTTATGCCCAACGTATTTGGCATACACTTTACCCTTTTGGGTTTTAGCTAATCTATAGTTGGCATCATAGTTAGCATGCATGGATGCATAATCTTTACGAGCATAGCCATTATAGTGAGTGAATTCGATATTCTTCCCTCTTCTAAGGACCCTCTTGGTCTTGGGATATTGCTCGGGTCTCCACTTGGTTCCATCTGGGTTGTAGCTTGGGATGAAGCCTAACCCTTTTTTCTTCGAATTCATTGATTGCTTGCTAAGAAGCTCTCTCAGAGATTCGCTTCCTTTGCAGCATTTGAAGAAACCAAATTTGAGGAGATTCTTCATCCTAGCATTCTCATTCACAATTGCTATGGTCTTCATAGATGGAGTGTTAGGAGAACAAGAGATCATAATAGCATTTGAAGATGAAGTATTTGAATGCGCATTGCTAGATTATGTAGATGGGGGCATGGCATTTGATGATGCAATACATTTTAGGCATGGAGGATTAAAATCTTCTTGATTCTCACTAATTTGCTTAGCAATGAGAGAATCATTTTCAAACCTAAGTTCATCATGAGCCACTTTTAGAGTTTAAAGATCTTGCTTTTTGTTGAAGAATTCAACACTAAGCTTCTCATGATTCTCAACTAGTGATTCATGAGCCTTAGCAAGATCAAGGTGTTTTGACTTGAGTTTGTTCAACTCACGAGTCAATTCCTTGTTCTTCTCCATCTCATCAACAGGCAAACTTTCTTGATCTTCAAGGATGATTTCTTGTTCCATAACAGTTTTAGCAAGAATTCTATAGCTAAGTTTTATGTTTTTTAGCTCTTCACTCATGAGATCATCATCACTATCATCATAGTTAGGAGATTTTGAAGTTACCTTGGACCCTTTAGCCATAAGGCATGTGGGAGACTCGTTATCACTTGGCATGTCGAAGATTGACCATGCCTTTGTCGGTGAAGACCATGCGAGTCCCGCCATTCCTGTTTCGGAGTCCGAGGAAGAAGCTTCGGAGCTTGAAGAATCACTGGCGTTTGAATCCCACTCCTTTTCAAGGTAGGCTCTTGCCTTGTATTTGTTCTTCTTGTAGTGGTTGGCCTTAGAGTGATGCTCCTTCTTGTAAGACTTCTCCTTCTTTTCATCCTTTTCTCCTTTATGACCTTTCTCTTTTCTCTTGTCCTTCTTGTGGAGAGGACAGTTAGCAATGAAGTGGCTGGTCTCCCCACACTTATAGCACTTTCTCTTCTTGGGATCTCTTGAGGAGGAGCTTTCTTTTCTTCTCAAGTCATACTTCTTGAATCTTCCACCCTTTTGGAACTTGTTGAATCTTCTGACCAAAAGGGCCAAGTCCTTTCCAAAAGGGTCCCTGACATTAGCTTCATCACTAGATTCTTCAGGTTCTTCTTCAGATGAGGTCTGTCTTTTTGGCCTTCAAAGCAATGCTTCTTCGAGGGCCTGATCTTGTAGAGTGTAGCTCCTTCTTTTCTTCAATGATCATCTCATGAGCATTGAGTCTTCCAAGAGCTTGAGAAGAAGTCAATGATTTGAAATCCGCTCTTTCTTGAATGAGCATGCACAAGGTGTCATATTTTTCATCAAGAGACATGAGAAGCTTCTTGACGATGACAGTGTCGGTGATGTCCGTTGCACCAAATCCTCGAAGCTCATTTGTAATGGTTGTGAGTCTTGAGTAGATGCTTCGGACTGATTCTTAATCTGAACCTCTGAACCGGTTGAATTGGCTTCGAAGAACATAGGTTCTGGAGTCTTTGACTAACTCGGTTCCTTCATATACTTCTTCAAGTGTGTCCCACATCTTCTTCGCACTTCTGAGAGTGCCGATTCTTCCAAATTCATCATCGTTGAGCGCATCGAAGAGTATAGCACAAGCTTGGGCATTCAGCTGCTTGTTCTTCTTGTCAATCTCAGTCAGCTCGCCTTCATTGAGGACAACGAATCCTTGTTCAATGATTCTCCAGATTTCGAAGTCAATTGCTTCAAGATGCATCCTCATCTTGTGCTTCCATCCTGCATAGTTAGTACCATCGAAGATAGGTCTATGCGAAGAACTCCTATAGTTCCCGGAAGTCAACATACCTTTCTCCTTGGTGGTTAAACCAAATCAGTAGCAAAGAGGAGACCTTGCTCTGATACCAATTGAAAGATCGAGGTCTATCGACTAGAGGGAGGGTGAATAGGAGATTATCAAATTTTACTCAAATTCGTTCTTTAGCATGCAAGGTTGAAGCAGAATTCAAGAGAAGCAACACATAGCAAACTGAACTTAGCACAAATGAAGAATAACAAGCAAGAGATAATCCAAAGAGAAGACAAAAAGGATTTAACCCAAAGTTCAAGTTGTTGGCAACAACTCTAAGTCTTCGTTTGGAGAGGCTGAGCATTTAGCTCCGAAGATACACAGTCTTCACCTTCTTCTCCTTGAGCTCAGTCCACTTAGGACTTACTCAATCACTCGGGGTGGATCTTGAGGTGATCCCCAAACCTTCACAAACTGTTGGAGGTGAATCCACAAAGTTGGAGCTCTTCAACGACGCCTAACCGGCTAGGAGATGCCAAATCTCCAAGAGTAATAGGTTTGAACTCTAGGCTCGAAGAAGCTCTTGCTTGAATGCTCAATCAAGTCTTTGGATCTCTCAAAGCTTTCCTCTCTCGAAGTAGATCTCAATGGAGTCAAGAGGAAAGGGGAACACAGTCCGAGAGAATGTCTTTTTATGCTTAAGTGTCCTCCCTAGCCCGCAGGGGGTGGGGGGCTATTTATAGCCGTTCAGCAGAAAAGAGTCGTTGGGCACAAAGATGCTCCTCCGGTACAACCGGAAGACAAACCCGGAAGCACCGCGATTCAAACCAACGGTCAGATCTGAAGAACATCAGATGCACAGCGAAAGTCTTCAGCACAAAGCCGGTAGTTCCAGAAGAAACACGGTCACACCGGAATTGAAGAACATACTCAGCAGAGTTACTTCCAGAAGCACTTCCCGGTAGTGTCGACTTTGAAGGCGGCTGTGCCGGGTTTAGAAAAGATGACACGTTCTTCTCCACAGAGAAGAAAAAGGTCCAGCTGGAAACCTAACTCGGTAACACCGCTTCACAAAGAAGATCTAAGTCCAGAACAGATTCTCGGTGCAGCTGGAAAACGGAACCGGTACAACCGAAGACAAAACATGTGGGACTTAGTCTGAGACGAAATGAGCCCTAAGTCCAGAAGAGATTCTCGGTGCAGCCGAAAAATGGAACCAGTGCAACCGAAGACAACTCAGAATGCAACTTGGACTAGGGCAGCAAAAGACCTAAGTCCAGAGAAGATTCTCGGTGCAGCCGAAAACAAAACCAGTGCAATCGAAAACAAAGCGAACAGGACTTAGTCTAGGGTATCAGAAGCATACTCCGGAAGCACCGGTTTCCCAACCGGTCATACCGATTTCCAAAATATGAAACTAGGGCAAACCCTAAGCGGCAGGGTTCCCTAACTCTCCAACACAGAAGCCATTCTCAGTAGCAGCGGGTTCAAGACCGGTCATGCCACAATTGAAGCTCTTCGAGGCTTGAGACGACTAAGTCTTCAAGCCTCGCAACAGAGGCCAATCTTGGTACAACCGATTCTTCAAACCGGTACAACCGAGAGTCACTGTCTGCTTGATGTGATCTGCATAGGCTTCTAACATGAAGTTTGTGAAGAAATCAGCCAAGTTGAAGGGGACATGGGTCATGATCTTCAGAAGAAGGTTTCTTGCTCTGTAACGAATCTCATCTTGATTTCCTTTCTTTGGAGCAAGAGTCTTCCTCAGAATTTTGAGGACTGTCATGGCTGCATAGATAAGATCTGCTGTCTTGCCAAGGACAAAGTCTCTGTCTTCATAGTACAAAGGTGTCAGCCCTTCTTTTGGCAGAATGTCTTCATCATAGATTTTTGCATCTTCAGAGTTAATATCCATGCCTAGCCCTGTCCTTGCCACAAATTCTTCAAGGGTGGCTTCATACTTGGAGTGCCCTGTCATCCACTCAAGTTTCCAGGTGGAGGAATGAGCTTCACTTCCAGAGATGTATAATGTTGCATAGAACTGAAGAATGAGCTCTTCATTCCAATCTTGCCTGAAAGTGACAAGTTCTTCAATTCCCACTTGTCGGAGGGCATCTAGGACAGGTGCGAAGCATCTGTGTTTCTCCAGGTAGGCTAGATCCACATATTGGTGCTTGAAGATTCTGTTCTTCTTGAATAATGTGGTCTGATAGAAGTCTTGCTGTGTTCTAGCCCAAAACTTGGGATCTGATGCATCTCTGGCATATTCATATGGGTTAACATCTCATCTAATCTCCCTTAAGTCTTCATTCATCATTTTGTGGTATTCCACCACTGGCATGGGCTTCTTTCCTTGTTTGAGAGTTCTTTGTGTAGGAGCAAGCAGTACTAAGGCTGCATTGTCTTCAATATTCTGTTGCTCCATCATCTCTTTGTCCTCTTTATCTAGATGAAGTCTGACTTTCTTCAGTACAGATCTAGTTCTCTGACTTGGCCTGGGTGGCAACCTGTGACCCTTTTTCTTTTCAGCTTGCTTTTCCTTCTTCTCAGTTGAAGAGGATCGTCTTAGAGATACAAGTTGTTTTCTGTTTCTCCATCTGTTAAGAACATTGCTTTGAAGACCACTGCTTCAACTTCACAACTTGAGAGTGATAGCAGTGAAGAGCTTGATGAGGAGATGACTAGTGGAGAAGAGAATGAACTTATTCTCCTCACAAGAAATTTCAAAAAGTTCTACAAGAAGAAGAAGCAGTTTGGGTCAAGTGACAGATTCAAGGAAAGAAGCTATCTAAAGACAACAAGTACTTCGAATGTGACAAGGAAGGCCACTTTGCTGCTGATTGCCCAAGCAAGAAGAAGGACAACAATCAATACAGGAAGAAGAAGGACTTCCATGGGAAGAAGAAGACCTTCAACAGTAAGCATCTAACTTACTCCAAGAACAAAGCCACTGCTAGAGCTTATGTTGGACAGGCTTGGGTGTCAGATGATTCAGGTTTAGAGGAAGAATATGAAGATGAAGGTCAAGTTGCTGGAATTGCCATCAGCATGGCTGATGCACCTAGCTGTGACACAGCCAGGTCACACAGCTCCCAGATCAACGCCAAGGCTGATCAGACGTCATCCACTCCTGCTCCTTTGTGCCTTATGGTCAAAGAATCTAAGGTACTTACTGAAGATGACTTTCCTGATTATGCTGAATTAATGGGCATTATGGAAAGAACAGATAAGGCCTACGGCAAGGAGAGGAAGGAGAATATATCCTTAAGGGATAAACTCAGGGAGCTGAGAGATTCATATGATGAGGTTACCGATGATAGGGAAAACCTCAGGCTAGACCAGGAGAATCTGGAACTAGCCCATGAAAAGCTCAAAACAGCTCATGAGTCTCTCATGAAGGAGCATGAGGAACTTAAGGCTAAACACGCTATGTGCACTGATATTTCATCTACTATATCTACTGATGCACCTGTGCCTACTTATGCTGTTATTGAATCATTGTGCTAGTTGTATCAATGTTCTAACTTCCACAGGTTGTGTGATTGATAATTCAAAAGAGGCCTCAACCTCTATTCCTACTAACTCTGTGGATGCAGATGAACATAACAAGCTCAAAGAGGAGCTTGAAGAACTAAAAAGGCTTATGAGGAAAGGCCTATGCACTGCCAATATTGGCATGCAAAATTATCAGCTTATTAGAGCTGAGATACTCAGGAAGAATGTTGGCCGAAAAGGCTTGGTTACATTTCTCCTGTAGATAAAGATAAACTGCCTGCTGTCACTAACTCTAATTTTGCAGCAAATTTTATGAAACAGGCAGGTACCAATGACAACAACTATGTTGGTCATATGCAGAGAAACAAGAATGTGGTAAACATTCCCTCTAACCCAGCCTATGTCATGCAAAAGGACAGAAAAGGGAAGGTTGTGGCCAAGTATGTAGGTCGCAGGCACTTGACAAAGTGGTTGCCTACCATCTGGGTTCGAAAGGTAACAGCTACCTGTGTCACCGGTAGCTCACACAGCCATGTATCCACCAATGTCACCGGTAACTCACACAGCCAGCTAACCCTTCTGTCTAAGGTTGCAGGTGATAGCAAGCCGAAAAGAATTCATGTTATATCATCTGTTGCTAAGGCTGTTAATTCTAGAAACAGATCTACTAACTCTTTGACTATTGTTTCTGCTTATGGTAAAATTGCCGAGGGAGCCAAACAAGTTTGGGTCCCTAAATCCCATAACTAATCTTGCATGACACTGTCTCCAGTGGAACTGATTGGGTTGTGGACAGTGGATGTACACAACATATGACTGGAGGCAGGGAGGAGTTTGTAGAGATCACCAATGATAATCTGCCAAGCAAATATGTGATCTATGCAGACAACTCTAAGGGAAAGGTAAATGGCATTGGTAAAGTTGCCATATCTGAGCATCACTCTTTATCTAATGTAATGCTTGTGGATCAGATAGGCTATAATCTGATGTCTGTGTCACAGCTATGTGACACAGGTATGAAAGTTACTTTCTACCTTGATGAGGTTATAGCCTCCAAACTTTCTGATGATTCTCAAGTGTTCAAAGGATGCAGGTCTGGAAAGTTATATATTGTCAACTTCAATGAACAGCCTGCAGCAGCTCCATGGTGCTTCATGGCCAAGACTAGTGTTGGCTGGCTGTGGCACAAGTGGCTAGGACATGCAAACATGAAGCTTCTCAATAAACTTAGCAAACATGACTATGTCATAGGCTTAGAGAAGGTGAAGTTTGAGAAGGACAAGCCCTGTAGTGCATGTCAAGCCGGCAAATAAGTTGGAGCTGCCTATCGTCCCAAGACCATCATGACCATCATGTCCACCACCACACCTTTTGAGCTCATATACATTGACCTCTTTGGTCCTACAACTTATGAGAGCTTGGGAGGTAACAAGTATGGCTTTGTCATAGTAGATGATTTTTCTCGCTATACTTGGGTGTTCTTTTTGAAGGAGAAGACACAGGTTTACAAGAAGTTCAAGCATCTCATAGTTAGAGTTCAAAATGAATAGAAGGTAAACCTTGTCAAGGTTAGGAGCGACAATGGGACTGAGTTCAAGAACTCTAAGATGGAAGCATTCTTGGACAAGCATGGAATCAAGCATGAGTTCTCAAGCCCATATGCTCCACAGCAAAATGGTGTAGTGGAAAGGAAGAACAGGACCTTGATAGAGATGGCAGGACATTACTGGATGAGTACAAGGCTTCACCAAGATTTTGGGCTGAAGCTGTCAACACTGCCTGCCACTCCATCAATAGGCTATATCTACATCCACTACTCAAGAAGACTCCTTACGAACTGCTCACCAACTCCAAGCCTAATGTCTCATACTTCAGAGTATTCAGTTGTAAGTGCTACATCCTTAGGAAGGGCAAACGCCTTACTAAGTTTGAAGCTAAATCTGATGTTGGTATATTCCTTGGTTATTCCACTAACTCCCATGACTATAGAGTTTTAACACCTCCACACAGGTTGTTGAAGAATCTATAGATGTGGACTTTGATGAGTCTTATGGCTCCCAAGGAGAGCAAGTTGCTAATGATGCAGGGAGAGAGGACATTCAAAAGAAATCAACTGGTGAGATCAGACCTACCCTCAAGGAGGAACCTGCCTCACCAAGTGATCAAGAACCTCCCTCTTCACCACTGGATGAGGACACTGGAGTTCAAGATGTTGAGTTCGAGTACAACCCAGCCAATGATCAACTTGATGCAGAGTACCTGACTCAGCCAGCTGTGTCACAGGAAGAACCAACTGTGTCACAGGCAACACCAACAGCTGTGACACAGGCGGTTAACCCAGATCCCCTTGTGATCAGCAGGCTGCAGAAGGATCACCCTGTAGACCAAATCATCGGTGCCATTAATAGGGGAGTGACTACTCGTTCTCGAATTGCTAATTTCTGTGAACATTACTCTTTTGTTTCCAGTGTTGAACCCAGGAATATCAAGGAAGCTCTCATGGATGCTGATTGGATAAATGCTATGCATGAAGAGCTGAATCAATTTGAGAGAAACCAAGTTTGGTCGCTGGTTGAAAGACCCCATGATCATAATGTGATTGGAACAAAATGGGTCTTCAGGAACAAACAAGACACCAATGGACAAGTGGTAAGGAACAAAGCCAGACTTGTGGCTCAAGGGTTTACACAAGTGGAGGGTCTAGACTTTGGAGAAACCTTTGCTCCAGTGGCAAGACTTGAAGCCATCAGGATCCTCCTTGCATATGCTGTTCATCACAACATCAAGCTGTATCAAATGGATGTGAAGTCAGCCTTCTTGAATGGTAAACTTTCTGAACTTGCATATGTTGAATAGTCACTAGGCTTTGAAGATGCTAAGAAACCTAATCATGTCTATAAACTGCACAAAGCACTTTATGGCTTGAAGCAAGCACCTAGAGTTTGGTATGACACATTGAAAGATTTTCTAATCAAGAATGGATTTAAAATGGGATTAGTAGACACAACTCTATTCACTAATAAAAATGGAAAGGATTTATTTGTGTGCCAAATTTATGTCGATGACATAATATTTGGCAGTACTAACCGCTCCATGAGTGATGAGTTTAGCCAGATGATGACCAAAAGGTTTGAGATGTCTTTGGATGGAGAACTCAAGTACTTCCTAGGACTTCAGATCAAACAACTCAAGGAAGGAACTTTCGACATCATCACCAAGTTTGGCATGAAGGATGCAAAGACTATTCATACTCCCATTCAAACAAATGGTCATCTGGACTTAAACATCGAAAGTCTGCTGATCAGAAAGAATTTAGATGCATGATAGGCTCATTGCTATACTTGTGTGCATCTAGGCTAGATATCATGTTGAGTGTATGCATGTGTGCTAGATTCCAAGCTAACCCTAAGGACTGTCACAGAGTGGCAGTATGCAGGATACTGAGATATTTAATTCAAACTTCAGGGTTTGGTTTATGGTACCCTAAAGGTGCGAACTTTGAGCTAGTTGGCTATTCTGATAGTGACTATGCAGGGTGTAAGGTTGACCGAAAAAGCATCTCTGGTACTTGTCAATTCCTAGGACATTCCTTAGTGTCCTGGTCATCCAAGAAACAAAACTCAGTAGCCCTTTCCACTACAGAAGCTGAGTACATAGCTGTTGATAGTTGTTGTGCTCAATTATTATGGATGAGGCAGACCTTGAAAGATTTTAGCATATCTTTTAATTAAGTACCCCTCTTTTGTGATAATGAAAGTGTAATTAAGTTATCCAACAACCCAGTACATCACCAAAGATCTAAACACATTGAAGTGAGGCACCACTTCCTTATAGATCATGTTGAGAAAGGAGATATACAGCTGTGTCATGTAAGGAAAAAAACAATTAGCAGATATATTCACCAAGCCTTTAGATGAGACTAGGTTCTGTGCTCTGAGGAGTGAATTGAATATCATTGATGTCTCTAACTTGCAATAAAAGGTTTGGCTTGATGTCTAGCTCATATGTCTTTGTTGTTTTTACTGCATAGTTTTCATCTGTGTTACTCATCTATGCCACAGGTGTGTTATATGCTTAGAGATAACAATGATTCTTGAGCTATCTGTGCATATTCTTGTGTACATGTTTTCTAATCGACTCATGTCAGTTTTAGCTTTGCTTGATTGATTTTCTGGCAAACTAACATTGAGAAGATTCTATAAGGACATTCTAATAGTCCTCCAATGCTTGCTCTCTTATCAAACTCTCTCTATCTTGGTGTTCTATAGATAAAATACTTGTCAGGTGAGTCATCCATCTGTGTCTTAGGTGAATGCTTTTGATCTCCGTAGGTCATAGGGTATCCTTTTTACTCACATGTGTCACAGGTCTTTATCTCAGCTGTGACACAGCCACTTTATACCCCTTCGGCCTATATAAAGTATCGCTGCGTCCCCACAGAATCCTTGTACAACTCAAAACCCCAAACTTCCGCCGCGCGCCAAACTCTCGAGTTCTCGCCGAATTCGCTGGTTAATTTCGCCATCAAAATCTTTCCAACGCATCGGAGAAAGCTTTCCGAGGAGCTCCAGCACCGATTCCTCCACGCATTATCAAGTTTTTGATCAAAGTAAGGCTCTGCTAAACCTTCTTTGCGTCCGCCCTAGCTCAATGTCAATTGCAATCGCTCAAAGTTTAATCTGGTAGCGCATTGTTCTCGTCTAGGGTTGGTCTAGCTCTTGATTATCCTCCATAATTCATCTAGCTTAAAATTGAATGGCAAATTCCTGTTAAACCTTAGTTTTCTTCAATCTGCCGTCTGCCTCCGCACGTAGCTGTGTCACCGGTAGGATCTAACCTATCACACAGGCATGCCTATTCAACAGGCAGAGATCTCGGTTTGTTGCTAAGTCCTCATGTGTGTCACCGTATCCTCACATAGGTGTCTCACACAGCTACTACCTTCTGCACCTTAAGAACACCTCTTACCTACATTCTTCTTATCTATCTTGTTTCTTCAGATGTCTTCAGATTCTGAGAGAGCAGATAGTGGTTTTAAGTGGTCAGAAAAGAGAAAGGTTAAGGCAGAGGGAAGAGGCAGCTGAAAGAAGGAGAGCTTCTCAGAGAGTTTACAGGCAGAGAAAAGCAGTTGCCAAGAAAGCAGTATCTCAGGCTGGTCAATCCAGTTCAGCTCAGCGTGCTCCACCCAAGAGGACAAGATCCTCAGCTGCTGTTGAGCATACATCTTTGGGAAAGGAAGCAACTAAGAAGTAGAAGCAACCAGCAAGGAGAGTTTCAAAGCCATCTATTGCAGATGTGGTGTTGCCAAGGGGCACACTCACAATCAGAGAGCCTGCTCCAGAACCTCAAGTATCTCAAGAAGATCTTGACAATGACAAGCTTATCCTGGATGAGATGGATCAGCTGGCAGCACAGATCAGAGAGGCAACTGATGAGACAGTGAAGAAACAGCTGACCACAATCTACACTGCCAAAAGTTTTGAGCTGTCAGAGTTATCTAGGCCAGTATCTATGGCCATTCCAGAGCCATCTAAAGTAGACAGAGCTTTATTGAGAGAAATTGCAGATCTGCACAAACAGCTTCAGTCAGCAAAATCTTATTCAGATGAAGTGGAATTCAGAAGGAAAATCATAGAAAAGCAAGATCAACTTTCAACCAAGTGTTTGGTAGCAGGATCTCATAAACCAATAGAATTATCTCATACAGATGCCAGAGATCGTCACCTTGTTCATCAGATCTCTGAGCTGGTCTAGAGAGCAAACAATCTGCCTTCAGGTCTTGAGAAAAGAGCTGTTCAAGCTGAGATCAAACTCAAGCAAGGCCTGCTATCTCTAGAATTTAGATCATAGAGACCATCTCCTCCTATTCTGGCTCCAGGATCGAGGGTGAAAGCTCAAACAGCAGATGAATTTTTAATACTGCAGATAAATGAGCTGTTAGATAGGATGAAGAACATGCCAAGTGGTCCTGAGAAAACAGCTCTGCGAGCTGAGCTTAAAGTCAAGCAGGCTCTGCTCTCGACTGCACTCAAACCCAAACCAGCTACTATGACCTTGCTTGCCCCATGTCCTAAAAGAAAAAGGGACAGATACAGTAGTGGTTTCAGATGAACCTCAAACCAAGAGGCAGCCAGAGCCAGATGTCGAAATCATATCAGAAATCTCTCAGGGCTCCAAACCATCAGTCAAAGATCAGCTTGAGCAGTAGAAGGTAGCAATCAAAGAACTGAAGAAGGAGATGCCACCACCTGTGTCACAGGTGGCTAGCCCAGCTAAGTCTGATCTGCAGACATATCAGAGGAGGAGTAGAAGAACTCATAGTTCTACAAGTGTAGAATCACTTTCCTCTCTGGATGTCCAAAAGCAAATGTCTCCTTCACAGTTTCTGGTGTCTAAGGCCAAAGAACAAGTCACAAAGAAGCCCATGTCTCTTCTACATCACCACAGCCTGGTCTAGTGAAGCCTTCAGAAGCTGCCAAATCATCAAGTCCACAGCTGTCTCAGCCAGCTATGTCTTAGGCAGAGGAAGTTCAACCCCAAGTGCCTAACCTGTCTCCATCACTGGTGTCACCGCCAGCTGACATAGCCCCTGCTTCTCCTGCACCTGTGTCCTCTCCTGTGGCATAGGCAAGTGGCTCAGCTGAAGAAGAAGCAAGCTCAGAGAGCCAATCCGATGATGGAACGGGAGTGTCAGTGACTCCACCTAGGCCAAGAGAACAAAGAGGAGATTCTGATGAAAACTATCAGGCCAAAAGCTCATCCCCCAGTGCAGAATCTGCTAGTGAGCCTGAAAAGGAAGCAGAACAAGAGGACAGCTCGCCCAGTCCTTCAATAGCAGAAGAGGATTTAGAATCCAAATATCACTATCTTCTCCTATGCTTTGAGGACTGAGGCCAATCAGATGCAATTCATTTCAAGAGCTGTAGCAAAGAAGCTTCTAAAGGGTGACCCTAAGAGGTCAAAGAGAAAAGTTGCCTCAATGAGCACGAGTGCTTTCATCAAAATGAGGTCAACTTGCCCATATTTCAATGAAGATAAGGAATACTTAGAACCAGACTGCACAGACCCCAGATTTCACAATGATTATCAAAGGGGGTGTCTATCATGAAATCCTATCTTCCAAGGGATTTGTGGATTGCAAGGCCATTGATTGGTCTGCTCTAAAAGATATAAGACTGAGGACTCTGCGATCTCTGATCCAAGCCCCAGGTCTAGAATTTATCTGCAATCTGCAATAAGGCTCTGACCCAGAGGTCATTAAAGAATTCTATGCCACCATGTAGGTAGAACAAGAGAATCAAGATGCTATGCTCTGGAGAACAAGAGGTCAGCTGCTATCTATAACAGCTCTAGAGTTCAACAGCTTATTCCATGCACCAGTGGAGCCTGGCATGCCTAATCTGTTCAAGCTTGAGCCAGTCTCCAATGCTGAGAGAAGGAAGTTTTATCCAAGAAACTTCTCTTTTCCTGCCAATGCCCCAGGAGACCATGTCTATTTCAAGGGGATAACAATTACAGCCAAGCATCTGGTGAAGATCGTCAATGTCACCATTCAGCCTAAGGGAGGCTGTCAGCGATACGAGAAATAGGGCCCCCTAAACCGCTGATAATGGGCCAAACTTGACGCCGCGTCGCCAAGGACGTGGTAGTCAAGAGGAGGTGCTCGGGGGCTCACCCGAGCACTGTATCCACGCGGCCATCAACAGGAGCCCCGAGACGTCCCTTAAGGATGCTTCCCGAGCACCCAGGGTGGCTTGGCTCCCGAGTGCCGCCCAGGTGGTGGAATGGCCTAAGTCATGTGCTCGGGGTCCCCGAGCACGGGAGCCCCGGGGCACCCCGCGTGGGTCATTCCCTAGTACACGTGGCCTGACAGGCGCATTTAATGCCTGTCTACACGGGCCTACCTACTCCAAGTCCGCTGTGGACAAGATGGCGGTGTCGTGGCCAGTTCACGTCCTCCCATGAGATAAGCCCTGTCAGCTGTCGGTCTTGTCAGGGGATGGAGCGGTCTGACACCTTTATTGACTTTGGGGGCGCACCGTCGCGCGCCCAGGTGCATACCTCCTATCCCTGGTCTATGGGACCAGGGCAGTTACAGCATGGTCCATGGCAAAAGGCTTTACGAGAAGTCTTCGTCCGCTGACCCAAATACATCATGATGATCCCGATCCCAACCGAGGCGTGATAGGAATTATTCCGCTACAGCAACCTTCAACCACCGGCATGGGTTGCCCACGCCTGATCCGTCAGCAACAGCATCGCTACAGTGTATTTACCTTTCGGCCATTGTGGTGACCCCCAGGTATATAAGGGAAAAACTGAGGCCATGAAAGGGGTTCGATCCCACAGAGAAGAAGAGCAAGAACACCTGTGCCTTCGTGTTCATTGTAATCATCCCGCACATTCTTATATACACAAAAAAAGCAAGACGTAGGGTTTTACACCAAAAGGGTGGCCCGAACCTGGGTAAACCACAGTCTCCATCCTCTAACCTCCTGCCACTCAAGATTGACGTAGCCCTGGTTCCTTTGCCTCCCCGGTCAAATCCCAAAGAGGGTCCATCCGGGCCACCGACGCCGGCGTTTGTACGCCGACATCTGGCGCGCCAGGTAGGGGGGCCCCAGGTTCCGATCCTACATCATTCATGGCAGGCCGACACTCGCATCCCCAACAGTGGGGGACACCAGCGGTCATCCGCTCCAGCACGCTCGGCGCCCCCTCGTGTGCAGGGGCGCCATGACGTGTCCGGTGGCACCGCAGCAGCAGACGCCGCGCTATCTCAGCTCCGGCACCTAGCGCCCGAGGGTGAGGCGCATGCCGACCCAACCATCGCCGACTCTCCCCAGCCGGTGCGGCGCCGGCTAGATTTCGATCCACCGGGTGAAGCAGGCGGGCTACATGCTGTGCAGCTCCTCCTCCGACACCCTCCCATCCAGGTGGAAGGTATATCTCCCGTGGGCCCTTGGCTCTAGGAGGTAGCCAACCTGGTGGACACCGCTCACCGCCAGGTCACATCCTCAAGGCATGGCGACCCCCAATCTGGCCCCTCAACGGCATCGCCGCCACTACCGCCATGTCCCTCACGTGGTGAAGCGAGGGAGCTTCGCAGCGGGTCCCCCTATTCGGTTGCCTCTCCTGTTTTAAGAGATGGCCCAGATCTTTGCCATCACATCAATTCATGAAGGGAAGACGAAGACACACGCGTCACCATCGAGCGCCGCCGGGAGAAGCGGTGCATGGCAAGGGCTGACGAGGGCCAGTCGTCCTCCGGCCCCGCTGCCAGTCGCGCACACTCTTCAGAGCACGTTCACGTGCAGCCGGCCGGGAAGGTCGGCACCCCGCTTTACGGAGCGGGCTGTCAGGCTTTCACTCCTGACCTTCGATGCGTCAGCTCGCCCGAGAAGTTCGAAATATGACAGCTCCTTCCACCCAGAGGAGTTCCTCAAGATCTATACTACCATCGTGCAAACGGCTAGGGGGGCCGAAAAGGTAATGGCCAACTGGTTTCCCATGGCCTTGAAGGGCTCTGCCTGTTCATGGCTCATGAACCTTCTCCCGAATTTGATTTGCTCGTGGGAGGACCTTTGCCACCAGTTCGTGGCCAACTTTCAGGGCACCTTCGAGTGCCCTGGCATGGAGAACGACCTCCACGCTATCAAGTAGCGGAAAGGGGAGACATTGCAGCATTCCATCCCGCGTTTCAGCCAGGTTTGCAACACCAGCCCCAAGATTTCCCCTCAAGCAGTTATCGTCACCTTCAGGCAAGTCATCCGTGACGAGAAGATGCTTGAGAAGCTGGGCACGCGTGACATCCAGTCCACGGCAGAGCTATTCGCGATCGCGAACAAGTGCGCCAAGGTGGCTAAGGCCCGCGCGTGGCACAGTTTGCACCCCGACCAGTCGACGGTCGACGGTGCAGGCTCCTCCCGTCCCCCCGGGAGGCGGGGGAACAAGAGCAAGAAGCGCAGATCCGAGCCCATCACGACAGCGGAGACCAAAGCACGAAAGCCACCGCGCGATGGATCAAGTGGCGGCAAGAAGCCACCCAGGGCCCCCGATCGGGGCGCTGGCAAGTGGTCTCAGATACACCAAACCGACCGGCACAACCTTTCCGAGTGCCAGACGGTGAAGTTCCTCACCGAGAGGAACAAGAAGCAGCGTGAGGATCGCTGCGAGGACAGTGACGATGAGCGCGGCGGCGAGGAAGGTGGTCTCGGGTTCCAGGAACCCGAAGCCGTGGCATGCATCAACGGGGCGCCTCCACGCCCTCTTCACGCCGCCAGTTCAAACTGATGGAGCGTGAAGTGTGCTCGGCATCCCTGAGCACCGGTTCGACCCAACCACTCAAGTGGTCGGGTACCCCGATCACCTTTGACCGCTCGGACCACCCCGAGAAAACGTCGGGCGTAGGCCGCCTCCCGCTGGTGGTCTCCCGGACGGTATGCAATATCAAGGTAACCTACATGCTAGTAGATGGGGGCGCAGGCCTTAACCTTCTGTCCCCCAAGGTTTTTAGCAAGATGCAGGTGCCACCCGGGCAGCTGAGGCCAACGATGCCCTTTCATGGCGTCACCCCGGGCCTCACTGTGCCCCTAGGGTAGGCCTCCCTGATGGTCACGTTTGGGACCAGGGACAACTTCTGGACGGAGAGTGTCATCTTCGACGTCACCGAATTTGACCTCCCGTACAACGGCATCCTCGGGCGCCCGGTGCTCGCCAAATTCATGATCGTATCCCACTGCGCCTACCTCACCATCAAGATGCCTGGGCCCAACAGCACGATCATGGTGCCGACAGACCTCAAGAGCTCCGTCCTCTATGCCGAGCAGCTGTTCTCGGCCACAGCCGCCGTGACCGACGACATCGACGAGCAGCCCGAGTCCTCGGGTCCACCCCCGACCAAGGTCAGGGTCGCCGCGGATGACTCCGTCACCGTCACGGAGGTGGCCCTGGGAGAAGACGCGTCCAGGACCGTCAAGATCGGCGGCCGTCTGGCCGCCAAATAGGAAAGCACGCTCATCGCCTTCCTCCGGGCGAATGCCGACGTGTTTGCTTGGCAACCGTCGGATATGCCCGAGGTCCCTAGGGAGGTAATCGAGCACTGCCTCGCCGTGCGCTCTGACACACACCCGTTCGGTAGAATGTGTGCTGTCAAGCACCAGAGTGCCAGGAGTTCATCCGGGCGGAGGTCGACAAGCTCCTTGCCGCCGGATTCATTCGGGAAGTTCTCCACCTAGACTAGCTTGCCAATCCTGTCGTTGAGCCAAAGGCCAATGGCAAGCTGAGGATGTGCGTGGATTACACCGACCTTAACAAGGCATGTCTGAAAGATCCTTTCCCTTTACCTCGCATTGATCAAATAGTCGATTCCACTGCGGGATGCGTCCTTTTGTGCTTTCTAGATGCATATTCTGGTTATCACCAGATTAGTATGTCTATAAAGGATGTGGAAAAACCTCGTTTATAACCCCAACTGGGACTTATTGCTATGTTTGCATGCCTTTTGGTTTGAAAAATGATGGGCCCACGTATCAGCGTGCCATGTGCATCACTCTGCAATCTCAGATAGGTCACAACGTCGAGGCCTATATCGATGATCTCGTCGTCAAGACGAGACATCAAGCAACGCTCCTCGAAGACCTAGCGGAGACTTTTCACAGTCTTCGCAGCACGCGCATGAAGCTCAACCCCGAGAAGTGCGTCTTCGGGGTTCCCTCGAGCAAGCTCCTCGGTTTCTTGATCTCGAACCAGGGCATAGAGGACAACCCCGAGAAGATCCGGGCCATTGACCAGATGCGCCCGCCGGCTTGTCTCAAGGACGTGCAGTGCCTAACGAGCGGCATGGCGGTCTTGGGACGATTTATCTCCAAGCTCGGGGAGTGAGGCTTCCCCCTGTTCAAGCTCCTCAAGAAGTCGGGCCGCTTCGAGTGGACTCCGGAGGCCGAGCAGGCCCTTTAGGGCCTCAAAAGGTATCTCACCTCGCCTCCAATCTTGGTGGCCCCAAGACCCGAGGAGCCCTTGTTGCTCTACATCTCGGTTACTCCTCGGGTGGTGAGCGCAGTCCTCGTGGTCGAGCGAGAGGTCGGGTCCGAGCTCTGACATCTCCCGCGAGGGTGGAAGCTATCGGGTCCAAGCTCCCGACAAGCGACGCGTCCAAGGAGAAGCCAGGGTCCGAGCTCCCGGGTGACCCCGAGCAGTCAAGTACGCTCGAGGCAAGCGACGAGTCCAAGGAGAAGCCAGGGTCTGAGCTCCCGGGCGACCCCGAGCAGTCAAGTGTGCTCGGGACAAGGATCGACCCCCCGGGCACCATGCTCAGGGAAGTTCCGATCAAGGGCCGCATCATGCAGCGGCCCGTCTACTTCATCAACGAAGTGCTGCGCGACGCCAAGACACGCTACCCACAAGCCCAGAAGATGTTCTACGCAATTCTTGTTGCGTCGAGAAAGCTGCGCCACTACTTCCAAGCACACGAGATATCAGTGGTTACTGCCTCCCCCCTCGAGCGCATCCTCCACAATCGGGAGGCCACTGGCCGCATCGTCGAGTGGGCAATTGAACTCGGGGAGTTCAACTTGTGCTTCATCAACAACCGGGCGATCAAGAGTACAGCTCTAGCCGATTTCGTGGCCAAGTGGACGCCGGTGCCTGAAGACGAAGGGGGAGAATTACCCGTGAATCTGGGACATGAAGGAACAGAGCACTGGACGTTGCACTTCGACGGATCCCTCACGCTTAAGGGTGCGGGGGCTGGAGTGGTTCTCACCTCCCCAACGGGTGAAGTACTCCAGTACGTCGTGTAGCTCCTTTTCCACGCCACCAACAACATGGCTGAATACGAGGGCCTCCTCGCGGGACTTCGTGCAGCCGTGTCCCTCGGAATCCGGCATCTACTCCTTAAAGGCGACTCTCAGCTGGTCGTCAATCAGGTGTCCAAGGAGTACCAGTGCTCGGATCCACAAATGACGGCGTACCTGGCCGAAGTCAGGAAGTTGGAGCGGCGTTTCAACGGGTTGGAGCTCCAACACGTTCTGCGCCGCTACAACGAACTCGCCAACCACCTATCACGACTGGCCTCCTCTCGGGAGCCGGTCCTGGCTGGGACCTTTGAAGAAAGGCTCTCCCGGCCATCTGTCGAGGCCACTGACCAAGACGAAGGGGTAACCTCGCGCCAAGGCGAGGCTACCCAGGCAGCACCTTCAGTGGGAATTCCCGTCAGGTTGTTATCGCCCAACGAGCACGCCGTGCTCACCACCTGTTCTCAGGAGCCTTCCTGGATCGGCGAGATTCGGGGATACCTGAAAGAAGACATCCTTCCTGAAGATGATGCCACAGCAGAAAGGATCATGCGACAAGCCAAATGCTATGCCTGGTAGATGGGGATTTCTACCGACGTGGCACCAACGGCGTCCTCTTGAAGTACATTTCCCGGGAAGAAGGCCGCGACTTGCTCGCGGACATCCACGAGGGCGAGTATGGGAGCCATGCATCTTCCCACACGCTGGTCGAGAAGGCCTTTTGGCAAGGCTTCTACTGGCCAACTGCCCTCCGGGATGCCGTTGAGCTAGTTCGACGCTGCGAAGCGTGTCAATATCATGCGAAGCAGATCTATCAGCCATCTCAGGCCCTTCAAACCATCCCCTTATCATGGCCCTTCGTGGTCTGGGGGCTGGACACTTTAGGTCCGTTCCACCGAGCAGTCGGGGGCTATGAGCACCTCTATGTCGTCATTGACAAGTTCACCAAATGGACGGAAGCCGAGCCGGTCGTCAAGATCAACAAGCACATAGCAATCAAGTTCATCCGAAGCGTTGTGAGCCGCTTTGGAGTGCCCAATCGGATTGTCACCGACAATGGCACGCAGTTCACAAGCGATGCGTTCCTCGAGTACTGCGACTCCATCGGGATCAAAATCTGCTTCATGTCAGTCGCTCACCCCTCGCGCCAACGGACAAGTTGAGTGCGCCAATGCCCAAGTCCTCAAAGGGCTCAAGACCAGAACCTTTGATGGGCTCAAGAAGTGTGGCACCGGTTGGATCGACGAGCTCCCTACCGTTCTTTGGTCAATCCGAACTTCTCCCAGTAGGGCGACCGGAGAGACGCCTTTCTTCCTCGTATATGGGGCAGAGGCAGTCCTCCCCTCTGAGATCACTCTCGGCTCACCTCAAGTTGGAGCTTACTCGGAGGGCGATCAGGAACAGAGAAGGCTCGAAGACGTCAACTACCTAGAAGAGCACCGGTGCAGAGCTGCCCTCCGTGCCGCCAGGTATCAGCAGAGCCTGAGGCGCTATCATCAGCGCCACGTTCAGGCCCGGTCACTGGAGGTCGGGGATCTAGTATTTCGCCGTGTTCAAACGCGGGAAGGAAAGAACAAACTCTCCCCCATGTGGGAGGGCCCCTACCGAGTGACCGGCGTCTCCCGACCTGGCTCCGTGAGATTAGCCACGGACGATGGTCTGCCGTTGCCCAATGCTTGGAACATCGAGCATATGTGCAAATTTTATCCGTAAATAGCTCGGGTAAGTTTTTTCTTTATGCTTTGGGTCAGACCCCCCAAGTAGCAAAGCGAGTTTCGGGAGTGTTCCGGGTTTTTCGCCTAAGCCCTGGTCACCTCGTTTGGTTTTTACACCCTGGGCACCAGTCCGGCCAAAGGCCGCCCGAGTATCCCACGCGCTCGCACACATGCTCAGGGGCTCCCGTGTATCATAAGCTATGTCAATAGCATGCATAATGTTAATATAAGTAATATCCGCCTGTGCAATTACTTGTCAAGTTTTTCTATCCCCTTGCTTGCTCACAAAAGAGGTTACTCTCACGAGTATCGGGCTCCCATGTCTCCCTTGCGCAAGTAGGTCCCCACTGGTCTGTGGTACGAGGAGTCGGGGTAGTCTAGTCTCTGATGGCGGGCTGTCGGTGCTCGGACTACCAGTTGTACCCCGAGCACTCCCGAGCCTCAGCAAATAAGCCCCAGGCCATCCGTGCTCAGACTGGTCAGTTGCCCCGAGTGCTACCGAGCCTCAGAGTACTCGGATAACTTTACCTCTCGTACCCATGACCAGTCGGCTGACTCAAAAGCCTGTGGGTCCTGACAGCAGGGAGTTTCGGAAAAACTTGGGACAGTGGCAGTTTTTGCCTGCAATTTGTTATAATCGCCTATGAGTTTACAGATTAACCATGGTGAAGTCCCCAGGTGCCACTGACAATATCAAAAGGCGAGGACCTAGGGTGAAAAGCCACCATGGGTCCCCTTGGCATCGTCAATCTCGAAGATGATGTCCAAGGGCGAGAGGAAAAGCATCCGATGCTACTCACAAGCTAAGTTCTTTCTGCCATGTTTCCTCGGCTTTAAAGCTTTTATACCATCCCCACGAGCAGTCTCTCGCGTCAGCAATCCCGCGCACCGCTCGATCATAGGGTGGGGGTGTCTTGGAGTAACGGTGTGAGTCACGGGGAGTGTTCTGGGTCATCGCACAAATACCTGGTTGCCTTGCTTGGCTCCTACACCCTCGCCACCAGCCTGGTCAAAAGCCACCCGAGTATCCTACGCGCTCGCACACGTGCTCAGGGGCTCCCCCACAGATGAAGGGCTAGCGGCGCAAGGGATCCTTGCAGTGCAAGAGGGAAAGTTTATGAATCTAGATGGAATAAGTCGTCACGACAAAACATCCACTGATGCCTAGCTATATGCATAACCGTCCCCGCACAAGTGCTCAAACGAACCTGCAGGAGCGTCAAGGTCTGAAGGCATGTAGCCCCAAGCACTGGAGATCGCTCTCGGTGTGGCGGTCTGCGCTCGGGGCCAAGGGTCCCCTATACTGCTAGCAGAAGGCCCAACTTAACACCGCGTCGCCAAGGACGTGGGAGTTAAGAAGAGGTGTCCGGGGGCTCACCACGAACACTGTTCCCACTCGGCCCACGCACAGGGTGAGTCAAGAGGAAGTGCTCGGGGGCTCACCCCGAGCACCCAAGGTGACTCGGCCCCCGCTCGGGGCAAGTACAAGCAGAAGTGCTTGGGGGCTCACCCCGAGCACCCAAGGTGACTTGGCTCCCGCTCGGGGCGCCGAGTTCCTCGCCCGGATAATGGAGCAACCCAGAGGGCGTGCTCGGGGGCCTCTAACCCCGGGAGCCCCGAGTATCCTTTGTGGGCTCCTCCTAAGTCCGCGTGGCCCGACAGGTGCATTTAATGCATGTGTTGGGTGCATTAAATGCCCGTCTACCCCAGGTCCTTTTGGGTAAGGGGCGGTGTCCTGACCGATTCCCGTTCCCCCAAGTGATAAGCCCTGTCAGCTATCAGTCTTGGATGGGACAGAGAGGTCTGGTGCCTTTTTGACTTTCAGGGCGCCTCGTCGCGTGCCCATATGCATGCCCTCTGCACCTGGTCTGTAGGGCCTGGGTAGTTGCAGCATAGCCCATGTCAGGAGACGTCAAGTCTTCACCTCCTGATATGCCCTCATCATGATGATCCGGTTTCCAACCAAGGTGTGGCCGGCACTGTTCCGCTACAGCGCATCTCAACCACCGGCGTGGCTTGTGCATGCCCTATTCATCAACAACAAGTACCATTGTAAGATATTTACCTTTCGGCCACTGTGATGACCCCCGGATATATAAGGGGAGAACCGCGGCCATGCAAAGGGAGAGGGGGACTGGGAGAGGGCTTGAATGATCGCTTCTTAGATCGACTCTTAGAAAACATAACCCTACACCTCCGAACCCTAGAAGAAGAACAGGAGCACTTGTGCTGCTAGTTCATTGTAATCTCGACACATCAAATACACTCAAAGCAGGACGTAGGGTATTGCCTCTCTTCGAGGGCCCGAACCTGGGTAAATCATCGTGTGTTTTCTAGTTTTCTCATCCTGCCAAGCTCTAGCTCCGGCGTAATTCCGTAGATCTGCGCCTCCCCGGCCGAATCCCAAAGGGGGTCCTTCCAGACCACCGATACCGGCGTTTGTACGTCGACATCTGGCGTGCCAGTTAGGAGAGGCCAAGTTCTCGAAACTACGCTGCTCATGGCAGGCCAGCAGTCATCTTCCCAGCGTTGGAGTCGACTACAGCCATCCACTTCAACACGTTCGGCGCCCTCTCGAGAGGAGGGGCACCATGCCGTGCCCAGCGGCACCGCAGCGGCAGCCGCTGCTGTAACATCCTGATTTTTTAGAGCTTTTTAAAATATTTTATTTAAAAACCAGAGCCAGAAAATTTCGTTATTTATTCTCTAATTAACTAAAGCTTAATTGGAATTTCACAAATTGGTCCGGAGTTAATTTGAATTAGTCCAACTTGAATTTTATTTGCTTTTCAATTTGAAATATGTCTCCCGGAGTTTTCTCAGAACTTTCAGAGTTCGTTTGGTATTTAATCAAGCTCGTTTGTTCTTTTCTTCTTATTTTTGGTTTTCTCCTTCTCTCTTTGGCCGTGCTGTCCCGGCCCATCTCCACTCGGCGCCCCGCTGTCTCTTTTCCTCCTTTGATCAGCCACTTCGGCGAGTTCTGCGTAGCGCAGCATGCGTCGCCACCTCTATTCCAATAGAATTTGATCCAAAGCTCTTTCCCTAACCCTCCTATAAATACCCCACACCCCTCCCACCTTTTCCCTACTCCCCCACACTCTTTTCCCACTAAACCCTAGCCCCCACACCCTCTAAACAGCCGCCACCCCCTTCTCTTCCTGTGCAGTTCCTGAACAGCACGTCCCACCTCAGTATTTTTCCAATTCCCATCGCCTCGAACATCTTTTGGCAAATCCCTTTGGTGAGATTGTTCTTGACCTTTTCCTCTATCTCTCTGTAAAATTTGGTGAAGCTCCAACAGTGCAATCATCGGGAAATCTCCAAATACTAACATGCTGTTTGCACCCAGATTTTCTGCGTGTGCATCTAGATTGGAACGACGCCCTCGTCAGCTCAGACATCCTTTTCAAGATCCATTTGGTGAGATCCTGGGTAATATTGTCAAGATCATCTCCATAAAATTTGAAGGCAATCCAATGGTCCAATCTCCAGGAAATCAAGTTTCTTTGTGCTGCTGTTCATGTCCAGATTTGATTACAGAAACAGTAGCTCGGCATTATCACCTCCTTTGCAGTTGATCCGGTGAGTCTATCATCAATCCCTTTGGTAAAATTATTCCTTAGGTATCTATGAACATCTCTGTAAATTTTCTCCTTGATCCATGTAGCCGTTTGGCGGGAATTGATCCGTCTCCGACGTGCTGTCCACGGATGTCCAGATTCGGTCTGCAGACCACCTAACTTGTCTGATCTTTCCCTATTGATTCGGTAAGAATTATCCAAAACCCTTTGGTAGGATTGTGCCTCTGTATGTCTAGTTTCTAACCCAATTGGTGGATCACAATTTTGTTGAGCGAGCATCGTGCAGCAACCAAAACCGTCCGGTCTGTCCAGAACCAATCTATAATCCATTCCAACCATTTCGTGTTGCGAACGTCGCCACCACCCATATAGTTAATCTTGTATCATCTTGTGGCACATTATGCCATTCTTTTCCACCATTAATCTCTATCCAAAATCACCCTCATCACCTTATGTTCATCTATAATGTTTTTCATCATTGTTTGATCACCAAATTAAATCGCATATTATGTTAGACTATAGTTTCATATATTCATATGCTAGTTCTTATATAGTCCTTGCTTCTATTTATGTAATGTTCATGCTTAGAATTCATCATGTGATTAATCATGTTAGTTCAATCTTACTTATATTGCGGATAAATTTGTTCATATTTAATAAGGTTCATATTGCATGACCTTATGTATGTTCACATGTATTGTGTTATACAATATATAACCGAACCTAATATTGCATATAACCTATAATAGTAGAAGCATAATCTTACTAAGCTGATATTAATATGACATATCATATGGTAGTTGATCTTTGTATAATGTACATCTACTGTCACGGACCCGGAATTGCATATGATTCGGGGAACGCGAAGTCGCCAAGGACCGAAGGACTCGTCAGTCCGGTGGCATGGTACCTGCGCCGTACGCACCAAGACGGAACGATCCGACACCCGCCACTTGCGAGCCGGCCGGAAGCGACCAATCTTCCCAGAACCACATACGATTCCGCAATCCGGTGAAGGTTTAGAGTCGTTCCCCATTACTACTAGGGAAGGCAAGGTCGGAGGAGCCCGGCAGTTCTACCCACACCCTAACCTAGCTCGAGGCTAGTGGGTCGCTCGAAAGCCCGGCAGAACGCCCTCACCCTGCCTGGCCGGCACAGCATCTCAGCCAGCGGGTCACTCAACCGATTCCTGCCCAATCTAGTAACAACCGGTACAACCATAAGCCTTCACGACATACCCAAAACGCTTCATATCATACACGCATTGCGTAAGGGCAGCCTGGAATTAACAACTCGGATATCATCACAAAGCCCTACAATACGACATTACTACTAATAGTCCACGATGGGACAACATATTACATCAGTCGGTTATCACCGGAAACATATCCGAGTACGGAGAAACTTAACAGCAGCGAAAGCAAAATAAATAAGTCCCACAGCGGCTGAGTGACCGCTGAACAAAAGCTACGACCTATCCCATAGATCGGCTACCTAACCGAGGAAACATCAACTATCAGGCATCATCGAAATAGTCCTCAACCCCCGGCTCACCTGCAAGCTCCAGCAATAACCTGGGTGAGTACGAATGTACTCGCAAGACTTAACCGTGCTTGATTAAATGTCCTACTCATACTAGTACAACGCAATTAGACATGAATGCTTCTCAGAGTAACAATATACAAAGTAAGAATGTAACATTAACCAGATGAACTTGAGACAAGCTAAGTAACAAATTTAATTCAGGGTGCAACATACCACAACCAATTTACCATGAAATCAAATCATCAAATCCAGATCCTTCGGGGCAGCCCATGAATCCAATCCAAATCCGTTCATTAAACATTATCCAATCCAATTAGGGCAGCCCCTAAGTCAAATCCAATCGATCCATCATACATACATATTCATTTACTCTCTCGGACCGTTACCGGCAGACGATCACCCTGAGTGCAAGGAATGCCTTAACCCTTGAGGATAGCTAGTCGCCCAAGGGTCTCAGTCTTACATCGAATACACCCCAGAATCGCTGTCGCTAACGTCCACGCGTGACAAGGGAAATGTTCACAATGGAGTCACCTCAGGGTTGGTATCGCGAAAAACACTTCCTTCACCTCATCGCATTCATTCTACCAAATGATACCAACTTTATCCATGTGACACTTTCCCTTCGGCTCTCACATCTCCCCTTAGTAGGTTCAAATGATTATCTTCTCAGATTGACTCCAACCATATGCACACATATCACAACTCATACCCTAGCATGCTAGTTCGAGGTAAGACTTAACCACAGTTTCTAATCATTATATAAACAGTAACGAATGGAAAGATATCATGTACACATATACTGAACAAGTAAGTAGGGTGCAACAAGCTCTGCTTGCCTTCGTAGAACTGTTCTTGATCTTGCACGGAGTCGTGAGCCTGGGGGTCTCCTTCTTCAGGTTCTAGTGCAAAGAAATCGAATGTCGGAAATAAGCGACAATAGAAAGCAATCAGCATGTATGCATGAAGACTAATGTAACTAATGAATGTTCAGACATGTGCTGGGGTTAGGTTTAAGTTGGTAAAGGTTGTTCGTAGTTAACGTATAAAGGTTTTAGGGTTGCCCTAGTTTGCATGCGAGCTACTCACTATTCAAGTACAAACTAGGGTTGTGGGATATTCTTGCTCAAATTGAGGGGTCATGGACCCAAACATGTGTAGCTTAGAAGTGTTCTGGAATACAAGACTAACGCCGTTGAAATCTCTGGAGTCGGAGCTACGAATTGCAAGTTAGGGTTTATCGAGTTAGGGTTTTACGGGGTGCGACGATGAAAGGCTAATCAGCTCGAAATCTATCGTGCATGTACCCTTACTGGAGTTCCAGTGGTTCCATGTCGTAGGATATCTCGCGAGGATTCCAGAAGTATAAAGTTCGTCGAGATCGGAGCTAGGGTTGAAAAACTAGGGTTTATCGACCCTCGACGGTAGCTAAACATCTAACCTAGATATCTTCCAGTGCATGTAATCAAAATTAATTTTTGATTCAGCCATGTTGTAGAAAATTTTACAAGGTTTCCAGAAATATAAAATTTGTCAAATTTGGATTTATGGTTTGAAAGATATGGATGTTTGAAATTTCATTCGAAAATCTGCCCTAACAAACCCTAATCCTAATTGCTATGCGTACCCAGGCTCTAATCTCTCTCTCTCTCAGCGCACTGGACCCACCCGGCTAGGTTCACCCGAGAGGTCTACCCCCTATTCTCACACCCTAATCCTACTCAGCACAGCCCGGCCCCATCTGTCACTCTCTCAGGGACTCGGACCCAATCAAAAGCTGCCACGTCCACCCTTTCTTCTCCCTCTCTCTTCTCTCCCTCGGTTCCGGTGGCCGGCGACAGGGGAGACGGTGGCGACCTCGCCGGAGCTGCTCTGGAGGGCGCCCTGTAGCACGGGGAGCTCGGGAAAAAGGGGCAGGGAGGACGGGTGGCTCACCCTAGGATCGTTTCCGTGCTCGGGGAGGACTGAAGCGGCCGGGGTTGAGCTGGGGACGGCGATGAACGGCGAGGAGCTCGGGTCACCGGTGCTGGAGCTTCCCCGGGGTAGATCTGCGCAAAGGAGAGGAGGAGGAGTTAGACCCGGAGGAGAGGAAGCTAGAGGAAGCAGCAGGAGGGCGCGAGGGGGACCGAGGGGACGGCAATTGCTCGTCGGAGTAGGCTGCCGGCGCCGGGAACGAAGGCGGAGGGAAGGCTCGGGCGCACGGGAGCTTCGGTCTAGGGTTAGGGTTTGAAGCGGGGAGGCGAGGAGGGAGTGGTCGGGAGCGGACCGGGGGCTTTTATGGGGCGGCGCGGGGCTGTCGGAAGCGGACCGGGGCGCGGGACACCGCCCACCGGAGCCAGCGAGCGGCGGCGACGTGGAAGCCGGGCCCTGACAGGCGGGCCCGGGCGCTGGCGGGGAGCGGGGGAAGGCGCACCGCAGCGGGGCGCTTCTCTGGAGCGAAGGCGGGAAGCGGGTAGGGGAGGCGGAAAATGGTGAGGGGGTCCGGCGGGAGGAGATGGGCCGCTCTGGTGGGCCGGCCGGGTGGGCTGTCGGCCCAGTAGATTAGGGTTTGTTTATTTTCTTTTTCTTTTTATTTCCTATTTGCAGAACCCTCCCCTTTGTCATTTTATGCGTCAAATTAACTCCAAATAAATTGAAATTTTTACAGGAGCTTTCTGATATTATTCTTGAGCTACTGGAGGAGTTTGAACCAATTTGGGCCTGATTTGACCTAGGTTCCTATTCAATTTCACTTTAGGGTTTGAATTGGGATTTGAGATAGAATTGAGTTCTAGTGATGTCCAAGGGTTTTGAAAATTGGTCAGGGGTTAAGGTTACTCCTTTTGAAACTATTTATGAAGTTTGGGAGGTTTGCACCACTGGGGAACTATTCTGTCGACGAAACCCTAGTTTAGCACCGTTAGGGTTTTAGGGTTAGGGACGGAGATTCTTTGAAGGGTTCGATGACTTCCACCACCCTTAACGATGATTTTGTTAATTCGAATACTTCAAATAAGTTGATTGGTGTTTTGACCTTGTTATTTGAAATACTTCAAATAAATTGATTGGTGTTTGTATAAATATCCACCGAGGATGAGATATTAACATATTCTATAAAGTAAAATTGATATACAACTAAGTTTGAATAAGGTGTGATTGATGATAATGCCATGTATGCATGAGTGCAGAGCAATACCTATTTATCGTAAAGTGGGTATTACATCTACTAGCACGCATAAGATTATTATTGTATATGGCATAAGGTTGCTTATTAGCATGTTAGTGTCTTTAATCACACGTGACGATGATTGTTTAATAAACATGTTATGATTCCCATGTCACCATGTGTAGATAACATGATAAGATATATATGTGTAGATTTAAATAGAAATATGACATGGTGTTATGCAAAAATATAAATTTATTATATATATAGATGCTTCCTATTTTAACTAATGGTGTGGTAAAATATTTAGCCATAATGGTAACCTCTGTGTATAATATGGTTAAGATCACACACATGTCTCATATTTGTTCATTGCATTTCATGTGATTTACAGATGCAGCTATGTATATATATTTATGCATATATACATAGGCTAAAATATGTTTTAGATAATAATCCGTCATGCAATGGTTGACACATTATTTTATTTATGTGTATAATTTAATTGTTTGTTTAAACACGATTAAGTTGCACATGTTCAATATGACATTATGTGGCATAATCATGTAGTTGCATATAGAGATATATATATAATTAGACTTAATATTGTTGACAATCTACATGTTGGAATAATAATCCCTTACTAAATTATTATTATTTAATCATATCGTCTGTTAGTTGATGGTCATATAATATGTAGGTACTAAAATGCATAGATTGATATCTTATGTTACACTTCCATAAGGTGGTGTATACTCACACATACATGGTTAACCTTTAGGTATCGATTATAATATATGCATATATGTTGCCAATAATCTTTCTTTACTAAAATATTATTATTGTTATGTGTAGTACGTTTAGGTTGATTGCTGCATTGTATACACACAATAGCATGAGTAGAGTTAATGTTATGTCATAAATTGCATATTATGTATGATACATGTGATGTAGATGCTAGTTGTTATTTGGTCATATAGTTTAATCACCGTTTGCATTATTAATGATGGTTGTTAGATTGTGACTGCACGATTATATGTTTGGTGCTATGCTATGCCTTGCCTAATCTCGATTTCATGTCTAGTCTGTCTAGCTTGTTACATGATGTCCAGTTGTATGTTGCATGATAGTTCATATAGATTGTCATGTCGTCTATTATCATTTCTAACCGACTAGCATGCCAGGACCTTGCTTGTGTACTAGTACGATATGTTATGCTTATTTAGTAGTATGTCGGGTTTCCATGTTTAATCATATGGTTGTGCTATTATTGTCATCAACCATATCTTGTTCCCAGTTGCACATCTATCCCTATCCCGCATATGGATTAACTTGAGTCATTTGACATGCAAATTCTATCCCATAAATCTATCCTTTTTCCAGAATGATCTGATCCGGAAGACCATTTTTTGAGTACATGTACACTATCTGGTTGAGATATATAATCTCACACCTTCCTAGTTGTCTTTCGACAACCCTATCCCTTCACCTTTGCCCTTTGACACCTATCCAACCTTGCTAGCCCTATTCTTCTAGTTTGTCCATTTGATATTTAATTTGGATTTATATTTATTTGCCTTGCACTTTATTGCTGTTGCGACGAATAGGAAGTAGCGAAGTTGGGTAAGGCCAAGTTCCTGCAGAAGAAGACCAACTCGTCAACGAAGGCATGCCACCTTTTCTTGATCATATTTGATCCTATATTTTTGAAGTTATTATATTTTGTTATTTACAAACATGCATGTTGTTTTTAATCCAGTAGTTAGCGTGTCGATTGCACACCTTTACCCTGTCCGCTTGTCGCTATTTTTACTTGATACCCTGAGTAGATTAATAGGTTTTATTCTGAATAGAGTAGAGATATGCTTAGCCATGCTTAATTACATCTTTAGGTTGTTTTGACTTGCCTCTACGGAGGAATGAATACCGGATCAATGATCCTTGTTGAAACTTGTTGAGCTCGCTGAGCTAGGGCCGGATGCCCGATGATTTCCCCCTCTCTATTCCTTCTATTCTACTTTGGGTGAAACTTACCATCTAATATGGTGCGGGCGACAGCTGGATCATGTGATGAAGGAGCATATGGTTGCCTACCTGCAGAAGGCCGGTTTAAAGGAACCATTGGTCGTCCGTACCGCATAAGGCCGAAGTCTTGGATTTAAGATTTGTGAAGACAGTACAACCACATGCTATATGGGCACTGGCTTGGTCAAGTAGGTTAGTCAGCCTTTGGTGCCGATGTTGCCGTACCGCAGAAGGGGCGGACGTAGCTACGAGGACCCTCGGCACAGATGGGGGATCGGAGTAGGTTGTCAGGCTTTTACTCCTGACCTTCGCCACGTTAGCTGGCCGGAGAAATTCTGGCCTGACCTGCTGCAAAAATACGATGGCTCTTTCGACCCGGAAGAGTTTCTCCAGATCTACACCACCGCTGTGCAAGCGGCTAGAGGAGCTGAAAAGGTGATGGCCAATTGGTTCCCCATGGGCCTGAAGGGCTCTGCCCGTTCATGGCTCATGAACCTTCCCCCGAGCTCAATTCGCTTGTGGGAGGACCTTTGCCACCGGTTCGTGGCCAACTTCCAGGGCACTTTCGAGCGCCCCGGCATGGAGAGCAATCTCCACGACATCAAGCAGCAGCAAGGGGAAATGTTGCGGCACTTCATCCAGCGTTTTAGCCAGGTTCGCAACACCATCCCCAAGATTTCCCCTCAAGCAGTTCGTCGCCTTCAGGCAAGGTGTCCGCGACGAAAAGATGCTCGAGAAGCTGGGCACGCGTGACATCCAGTCCACGGCGGAACTGTTCGCGGTCACGGACAAGTGCGCCAAGGTAGCTGAGGCTCACGCGTGGCACAGTCCGCACCCCGACCAACCAATGGTCGATGGTGCAGGTTCCTCCCGACCCTCCGGGGGGCGGGAGAAGAAGAACAAGAAGCGCAAGTCTGAGCCTGTCGTGGCAGCGGACCCCAAGGCGCGGAAGCCATCGCGTGCCGGTCTAGGCGGCGGTGGCAAGAAACCATCCCAGACTCCCGAGCAGGGCCCTAGCAGGTGGTGTGAGATACATCAGAATGACCGGCATGACCTTTCCGAGTGCTGGACGGTGAAGTTCCTCGCCGAGAGGAACAAGAAGGAGCGCGAGGAGCGCTGCGGAAGCGGCGACGACAAGCGCGACGGGGAGGAACGAGAGGGAGGTCTCGGGTTCTAGGAACCTGAGGCCGTGGCGTGCATCAATGGGGGTGCCTCAACGCCCACTTCGTGCTGCCAGTTTATGGTGATGGCGCGCGAGGTGTGCTCAGCGACCCTGAGCACCAGGTCGACCCGGCCACTCAAGTGGTCGGGCACCCCGCTCACCTTCGACCGCTCCGACCACCCCGAGAACACGTCGGGTGTAGGCCGCCTCCCTCTGGTGGTCTCCCCGATAGTGTGCAACATCAAGGTAACCCGCATGCTGATCGACGGAGGCGCAGGACTTAACCTCCTGTCCCCCAAGGTTTTTAGCAAGATGCAGGTGCCACCCGGGCAGCTGAGGCCCACGATGCCGTTCTTGGGCGTTACCCCAGGCCTCACCATGCCCTTGGGGCAGGTGTCCCTGATGGTCACGTTCGGGACCAGGAAAAATTTTCAGACGGAGAGCGTCGTCTTTGACGTCGCCGAATTCGACCTCCCGTACAATGGCATCCTTAGCCGCCCGGCCCTCGCCAAGTTCATGGTAACATCCCACTATGCCTAACTCACCATCAAGATGCCCGGGCCCAACGGCACGATCACGGTGCCGGCTGACCACCAGGGCTCCGTCCTCTGCGTCGAGCAGCTATTTTCGGCCGCCTTCACCGCGGCCGAAGACATTGGTGAGTGCCCCGAGTCTTCGGGTCTACCTACGACCAAGCTCAAGATCGCCGCAGACGACTCGGTCCCCATCAAAGAGGTGGTCCTAGGTGAAGACGCGTCCAGGACCGTCAAAATCGGCGGCCGCTTGGCCGCCAAATAGGAAAGCGCGCTCATCGCTTTCCTCTGGGCGAACACCGACGTATTTGCTTGGCAACCGTTGGACATGCCCGGGGTCCCTAAGGAGGTGATCAAGCACCGCCTCGCCGTGCGTCCCGATGCTCGGCCCATTCGGCAGAAGGTGCGCCGTCAAGTACCAGAACGCCAGGAGTTCATCCGAGCGGAAGTCAGCAAGCTCCTTGCCGCCAGCTTCATCCGTGAAGTCCTCCACCCAGATTGGCTCGCCAACCCCGTCGTCGTGCCAAAGGCCAACGGCAAGCTGAGGATGTGCGTGGATTACACCAACCTCAACAAGGCATGTCTGAAAGATCCTTTCCCTTTACCTCGCATTGATCAAATAGTCAATTCCGGGATGTGACCTTTTGTGCTTTTTAGATGCATACTCTGGCTATCACCAGATTAGTATGTCGGTAAAAGATGTGGAAAAAACTTCATTTACAACCCCTGTGGGGACTTATTGCTATGTTCGCATGCCTTTTGGGTTGAAAAATGCTGGGCCTACGTACCAGCGTGCCATGCGCATTACTTTACAATCTTAGATAGGTCGCAATATCGAGGCCTACATCGACGATCTCGTTGTCAAGACAAGGGATCAAGCAACGCTTCTTGAAGACCTTGCAGAGACTTTCAACAGTCTCCGCACCACTCGCATGAAGCTGAACCCCGAGAAGTGCGTTTTCGGGGTTCCCTCGGGCAAGCTACTCGGTTTCTTGATCTCGAACCGAGGCATGGAGGCCAACCCCGAGAAGATCTGGGCCATTGACCAGATGTGCCCGCCGTCTCGTCTCAAGGACGTGCAGCGCCTAACGGGCTGCATGGCTGCTTTGGGATGGTTCATCTCCAAGCTCGGGGAGCGGGGCCTCCCGTTGTTCAAGCTCCTCAAGAAATTTGGCCGCTTCGAGTGGACCTCGGAGGCCGAGCAAGCCCTTCGGGACCTCAAGAATTATCTCACCTCTTGGTGGCACCGAGATCCGAGGAGCCTTTGCTGCTCTACATCTCAGCTACTCCCCGAGTAGTGAGTGCGGTCCTCGTGGTCGAGTGAGAGGTCGGGTCCGAGCTCCGGACGACTCCCACGAGGGCGGAAGCTTTCGGGTCCGAGCTCCCGATAAGCGGCGAACCCAAGGAAAAGCCTGGGTCTGAGCTCTCGGGCAACCCCCAACAGTCAAGAATACTCGGGTCCGAGCTCCCGAGCGACCCCGAGCAGTCAGGAGTGCTCAGGGCAAAGCTCCCGATAAATGACATATTTAAGGTAACGCCCGGGTCCGAGCTCCCGGGCAGCCCCGAGCGGTCAGGCGTGCTTGGGGTCGAGTCCGGGTCCGAGCTCCCGGGAGGACCCGAGTAGCCAGGAGTGCTCGGCAACAATCTCGACCCCCCGGGTCCAGTACTCGGGGAGGTCCCAAGCAAGGGCCATGTCCAGTAGCGTCCTGTATACTTCGTCAGTGAAGTATTATGCGACGCCAAGACGCGCTACTCGCAAGCTCAGAAGATGCTCTACGCAATTCTCGTTGCATTGAGAAAGCTACGCCACTACTTCCAAGCGCACGAGGTCTTGGTGTTGGAAATATGCCCTAGAGGCAATAATAAAGTTGTTATTATTCTATTTTCATGTTCATGATTAAGTTTATGTTCTATGCTAGAATTGCATTGGTTCTTGAATATGAGATTCAGAGGAAAACCTAATTGCATGTGTGGAATAATAAACACCATTCAGATCCCTAGCCAGGCCTCTAGACTAGCTCATGTATTGTTGATGGTCTTGTTTTCCTGATCATGGGCATTGTTAATGTAACAAGGATGCCGGCAATAATGGGAACACATTGTTAGGGTAACAATGGTGTTGGATAGACCCCCTTATGAGATACTGCGAGATCACTTCGTCAATATGTTGTCAGTATCTTCTCATTATGTGTTAACGTTTACTTGCGTCCTTAGACCATGAGAATATCGTAGACCCGTATACCAGATGGTTGCTTTGGGGTCATCAAACGTTACTTCGTAACTGGGTAATTATAAAGGTGACTTTCAGGTACACCAGAAAGTATATCGTGGTTCTAGATATCTCAAGACTGGGATTTGCCCATCCGGCAATGGAGAGATACACTCTGGGCCCACTCGGTATCACGGTGTCCAGCATCGCCTGGCCAGGTATTGTGACTAAAAGGTTAGTCACAGGGATACCAGAATACGAAAACGAGAAAAGAGTACAAACCGGTAACGAGGATAACTAGGTATGGTGATCAAGGAGTTGATCACAGGGATACCGTCAAAGTCTCGCCTTGGGTTGTGTAACGTATCGTGAGGCAAAAGGATGATATGCGGTAATACGAGGTTCGCTCGATAAAGATCTTCGATGATATGTGGGAGTCGTTATGGGTGTCCAGATCCCGCTGACGATTATTGACCGGAAGGTGTTCCGGACATGTCCACATATATTCGAACCTATAGGGTCACAAGCTTAACGTTTTAGCGACATTTAGGAATGCTACTATTTATGGAGAACGAGAGAGAAGGGTTCCAAAAGTGTTTCGGATGATCTCGAAAGTGTTCCGGGAGGTCCTGGATGGTTCCGGTGATGTCCGGAAGTGTTTCGGAAAGTATCGGAAGGTTCTAGAAGGTTCCAGAAGTTCTAGAAGGTTCTGGTGGAGTTGGACTCCAACTCCAACAGGGTGTCCCTACTGGAGTAGGACTCCACCTGCCTAGGGAGAGCTGCCCCAACCCCTATAAATAGAGGGGCAGGGCACCTCAAAGGGCATCTCGAGCAGCCCCAGAGGCAGCCCCAGAAGCAGCCCTAAACCCTAGGCTGGCCATCTCTAGATTGGTCACAGCCTTCTTTTTCTCTCTCTTCTAGATTGGATCTAGTACAGCTGCCGGCGCGCTGTTGCTTCTCCTTCTCGTAGATCCCCGCTGTTCTTGTGTGCTGGTCCACACATTACCGCGGTGTCGCTGATCCGGTACGCGTGGATACCTCGGAGACGTCGTATACTTCGGCGTTCGATCGGGCGAACTATTCGCGAGGAGATCGTTCTCGTGGCTGGGAGGTATAACCTAGCTGCGGGAGTCTGCGGACTTCATCAACATCGGTCAACTTCTCCGCTGCATTGACGTGATCGTCGAAGGTATGATCTCGTTGCCTGCACCTCGATAGTGATCTTGGGGTGGATTGTGCGCGGTAATTTTTTGTTTTGCGTAGCACGTTCCCCAACGCTTGGTGGTTACGGCCTACCCCCTCGAGCGCATCCTGCACAATCGAGAAGCCACTGGCCGCGTGGTCGAGTGGGCGATTGAACTTGCCGAGTTCAACCTCCGCTTCGTCAGCAACCGGGCGATCAAAAGCAGAGCTCTGGCTGACTTTGTGTCTGAGTGGACGCCAGTGCCTGAAGACAAAGGGGAGGAATTGTCCACGAATCCGGGACATGAAGGACCCGGACATTGGGTGATGCACTTCGACGGGTCCCTCACGCTCAAGGGCACGGGGGCTAGAGTAGTTCTCACCTCCCCGACAGGTGAAGTACTCCAGTACGTCGTGCAGCTCCACTTCCACGCGACCAACAACATGGCCGAGTACGAGGGACTTCTCGCGGGGCTCCGCGCCACGGCGTCCCTCGGAATCTGCCGTCTGCTTGTCAAAGGCGACTCTCAGCTAGTCATCAATCAGGTGTCCAAGGAGTACCAATGCTCCGACCCACAAATGGTGGAGTACCTGAGTGAAGTCAGGAAGTTGGAGCGGCGTTTCAACGGGTTGGAACTCCAACACGTCCCGTGCCACTACAACGAACCCGCCGACTACTTATCGTGACTGGCATGCTCTCGGGAACCGGTCCCGGCTGGGACCTTTGAAGAAAGGCTCTCCCGGCCATCCATCGAGGCCGCTGACCAAGACGAAGGGGAAACCTCGCGCCTAGGCGAACCTACCCAGGCAGCACCTTCAGTGGGAAATCCCGTCAGGTTGCTGCCGCCCGGCGAGCACCCCGTGCTCGCCACCTATTCTCAGGAGCCTTCCTGGATCTCCAAGATCCAGGGATACCTGAAAGAAAAAATCCTTCCCGAAGATGATGCTGCAGCAGAAAGGACTGCGCGCCAAGCCAAGCGCTATGCCCTAGTGGATGGGGATCTCTACCGGCATGGCACCAACGGTGTCTTTCTGAAGTGCATTTCCCGGGAAGAAGGCCGCGACTTGCTCGCGGATATCCACGAAGGCGAGTGTGGTAGCCATGCATCGTTCCGCACGCTGGTCAGGAAGGCCTTTCAGCAAGGCTTCTATTGGCCAACAGCCCTCCAGGATGCGTTTGAGCTGGTTCGGCGCTATGAAGCGTGTCAATACCATGCAAAGCAGTCACATCAACTGGCTCAGACCCTCCAAACCATCCCCCTATCTTGGCCCTTCGCGGTCTGGGGACTGGATATTATTGGACCGTTCCCCCGAGCAATCGGGAGCTACGAGTACCTCTATGTCGCCATCGACAAGTTCACCAAGTGGACAGAAGCAGAGCTGGTCGTCAAGGTCACCAAGCACACCGCGATCAAGTTCATCTGAGGTATCGTGAGCCGCTTCGGGGTGCCCAATCGGATCATCACCGACAACGGCACGCAGTTCACTAGTGATGCATTCTTGGAGTACTGCGAAGATATCGGTGTCAAGATCTACTTCGCGTCGGTCGCTCACCCTCGTGCCAATGGCCAAGTCGAGCGCGCCAATGCTCAGGTCCTCAAAGGGCTCAAGACATGAATTTTTGATCAGCTCAAGAAGTGCGGCGCTGGTTGGATCGATGAGCTCCCTACTGTCCACTGGTCAATCCGGACGTCTCCCAACAGGGCGACCGGAGAGATGCCTTTCTTCCTTGTTTATGGGGCAGAGGCAGTCCTCCCCTCCGAGGTTACCTTCGGCTCGCCTCGGGTTGGAGCCTACTCGGAGGGTGACCAGGAGCAGAGAAGGCTTGACGATGTCAACTACCTCGAAGAGCACTGGTGCAGAGCTGCTCTCCGTGCCGCCAGATATCAACAGAGCCTAAGGCGCTACCATCAGCACCACGTTCGGGCCCGGTCGCTGGAAGTCGGGGACCTAGTACTTCACCGCATCCAATCGCGGGAGGGAAAGAACAAACTCTCCCCCATGTGGGAGGGCCCCTACCGAGTGACCGGTGCCTCCCGATCGGGCTCTGTTCGATTGACCACGGATGAAGGAATGCCGCTACCCAATGCGTGGAACATCGAGCATCTGCGCAAGTTTTATCCGTAAAAAGCTCGAGTAAGTTTTTCCTTTTTTGCATTGGGTCAGTTCCCCGAGCAGCAAAGTGAGCCTTGGGAAGTTCCGGGTCCGTCGCCTAAGCCCTGGTCGCCCTGCTTGATTCCTACACCCCGGGCACCAGTCCGGCCTAAGGCTGCCGCCCGAGTATCCCACGTACTCGCACGCATGCTCGGGGGCTTCCCTTGTATCATGAGCTATGTCAATAGCAGCAGCAATGTTAATATAAGCAGTGTTCGCATTTGCAATTATTCGCCAATTTTTCTATTCCCTCGCTTGCTCGCAAAAGAGATCACTCTCACGAGTATCGGGCTCCCATGTCCCCCTTGCGCGAGTAGATCCCCACTGGTCTGTTGTACGAGGAGTCGGGGTAATCTAGTCTCTGTTGGCGGGCAGTCGGCGCTCGGTCAACCACTTGTACCCCGAGCACCCCCAAGTCAGGGCAAATAAGCCCCCGACCACCTGTGCTCGGCCTGGTCAATGGCCCCGAGCACTACCGAGCCTCAGAGTACTCGGATAACTCTACCTCTCGTACCCCCGACCAATCGGCTGACTCGAAAGGTCCTGACAGTGGAGAGTTTCGGAAAAACCTTCGAGCAGTGGCGTCTTTTGCCAGCAGCCTACTATAATCACCTACGAGTGTACAGGTCAACCATGGTGAAGTTCCTGGGGGACAGTGACCATATCAAGTCAAAAACCTAGGGCAAAAAGCCTCCATGGATTCGGCACTACTCATAAGCTAAGTTTTTTTCGCCACGTTTTCTTGGCCTTAAAGCTTATTTCACCATCTCCGCGAATAGTTTCTCACGCCAACGATTCCCTGTGCCGCTCGTTCATAAAGCAGGGATATTCTAGAGTAACAATGTGAGTCACGGGGAATGTTCTGGGTCACCGCCCAAAGCCCTGGTCACCTTGCTTGGTTTCCGAACCCTGGGCACCAGCCTGGCCAAAAGCCGCCCGAGTATCCTACGCACTCGCACTTGTGCTCTCGGGCTCCCCAATAGATGGGCTAGCGGCGCAAGGGATCCCTGCTACGCGAGAACCTCGCCGCATAAGAGAGAAACCCGCTGAAACTAAGTGGGAAAATCAGCACAATAAGACGACCGCTGATGTCTAAGCTATTTGTATAACCGTCCCGAGCACGAGTGCTCAGGCGAAACTGCAGGAACATCAAGTCTTAAAGGCGTGCGCTTCCGAGCGTCGTGCATCGCCCTCGGGGACCTGAGGTCCTCGGGGTCCCGAGGAGCAGCTTCTCCTAGGACATGTTCAACGCGTCCTCCTCGGGGACCCGAAGTGCGACCTGTTCAAGAAGAAGTTCGAAGCATCTAGCTCTCGGGGGCTGGAGTCCTCGGGGCCGCCACCCAAGGGTCGGTCTGCTCGAGCAAGAGCTAGACGCATAAAAAAAAAGCTGTGTGGAGCCAAGTCCACGCTTAGCAGAAATCAAGAAGAAGCTGTATGGAGCCAAGTCCGTACTTAGCAGAAATTCAAAGGAAAGTCATGTGGAACCAAGTCCACACTTAGCATTGCATCAAATAAGTTCTTTACAAAAAGGCCTTCCGGCCTTGAACAAAGAACACAAAAAGATACAAGGGAGAAAGCTAGTCTGCGCCGTGGTCATCGCCTTTGGAGCCGCTTTCGCCCTCCTCCCGCGTGAAGTGCTGGGTGATATCCTCGGCTACTTCACGGACGGCTGCACGAGCGGCGTCTTCTCCTCAGCAACCCTGAGCCTAGCTGGCTCCAAGGAGAAGTTCGGGTCCCGGCTGCGGTAGCACGCGAGCACATGCTCTGCCACCGCGGCGGCCAGCTTGCGCCCCTCCCGCGCCGCCACGTCCTTCACAGCCACCGGCAGCGTCTCCAGCCGCTCGGCAATTGTGCTGAAGTGAAGGACAAAGTGGCCCAGGGAGTCCAGGCCCTGCTCACCCCTTTATGTGGCCAAGCCCGACAGCTACCACCACCCGTTGCGCTTGTCTGAAGATATCGTGCATCATATCGGTGGAACTACTCCTTTCGGAGCGCATCTCCGCGAGGCGATCCCCGCCTCGGCCACGGACAACTCCAGTTGCTGTAGATCCTTCTGCAGCTCCACCACCCGCTCCGAAAGCTTCCGCTTGGAGACGCTGCTATCCTCAAGGCGCTGCTCCACCTCTCGGATGCAGCGGTCTCTGTCTTCTTTAAGACGGCGGACTCGCTCCCGAGCCTCTGCCTTGGCCGCCTCGAGCTAGTCAGAGACCTCTTTGCGAGCAGCTTTGACGCGCCGCTCTAAGTCCCTCTCTAGCTCCTGGGTTCGCTGCGCCAGAGAGGCCTCCCCTTCATCGAGCGCCTTCTCACGCTGATCGAGGGTGATCTCCCGTGTAGCGGCCTCGGCTTCGTGGAGGGCCACCTGCTCCTCCCGCAGGATCAGTTGATCACCTTCGTCGATGACCTCCACGCGCATCTCCTCCAGGGACTCTTTTTCCCTGAGGATCTCCGCGGTGGTTCTCTCGTGTTCGCGCTTGGTGATCCTGACCCGTGTGAGGAAGGCTTCTCTGACTTCCGCGAGAGCGGCCTGTCGCTCCTCCAGCGCGGCTTCCCGCTCTTCCAGTGCAGCCTTCTCCAAGGCAACAGTTGCCTGGATCTTCTCCAACATGGCGTGCGCCGTATTGAGCAATTCGGGAAGGATCCCCAAGGTGTGTCGGTGCGGCGCGCGGCGTCCCGGCTTGCCCCAACCCTTGGGCTGCCACGGACCCCCTCTAGGAGGAGTTGCTCCCGGCCTTCAGGTGCTGAGTGCCCTCCGAGCACCACCGGCGAGCTATTGGGTCGCTCCCGAGTAGCGAGCACCCCGGGCTCCCCCTCGGGGCATATCTCCTCGGCCTCAGCCTCAGCCCTCGCAGCAGGCTCGGTGCCCGGGGCAGCCTTTGCCCTTGGAGTGGCATTGGCGCTCGAGGTGGCCTCCATCCTCGAGGCTCCTTTAGCACTCGGGGTCGCCTCCGTGCTCGGGGTGGCCTCGGTGCTCGGGATGGCCTCGGCGTTCGGAGTGGTTTCGGCACTCGGGGTGGCCACGGTGCTCGGTTCGGCCTCGGCACTCGGGGCAGTCCGAGCCTTCTTCGGTGCCCTGAAACCAACAGCAAGACAATGAAGCTCGGGTTAATCCCCGAGCGTTATGTTCACCTTACAGAATAAAGAAGAAGAGTTCGCGTCTTACGGTGGCGAGGACTTTTTGTACCGCCAGCGCGCGGTCGGAATCTGGAACCCCAGCATCGACGACGGTGGCTCCTTCCTCTTCTTGCTGGGCGCATCAGGCTTAGCAGCCCCTGGGCTCGGCTGCGCCGTGGTCCCTGCTGGCGCTGGCTGGGCGCTGCCTCGCCCCGAGGTGCTGCCCCCGATGCCCGCCACCCGTTGGCCGGAAGGCGGAGGAGGGGGTGCCGGTGGTGAAGGGGAAGATGGGGGAGAAGGCGGCCACAGTTGCTTGCCCTTCAGGTCTGCGGGATCCTCGCCGGTGGCAAGGGTCCCCGAAGCCCTCGGGGCAGGATCTCCGCCGTCGTCGTCATCTCCAGGGATCCTCAGCGAGTCGGCCGTCTTTCACAGGTCCGCTAGCTTGATCCCCCTGGGATCCAACTCAGGGAGGGCTGTGCGGATCACATTGTGCTGCGAGGTCACGCAGAGCGCCAGATCCACCTGCGGCAATTCAGTAGATGCAACGTCTCCGGTGCCCAGGAGAATCCACAGCATCACCTTCAGCGCGTCGGGATGAAGATCTCCCACCTCGCCGATTACCGTCCGATCGATGTCCCGTGGGCCGGTGTACATCTAAGCTGGGCGGCCCCACTCCCGCAGCGGCGCCAGCCGCCGCCGGAGGAAATCGGCGACGACCATGGTCGCCGTCAAACCCGCGGCCCGCAGCTGCACAATTCGCTCCACCACCGGTCGCAGCAGATTGTCGTCCTCCGGCAAGAACTCCCATGTCCTCCTGTGCGCCGACGCCGGCCCATCGGGAAGCAGGATTTGGGCGTGCGGGTCGGTGGAGATGTAGCACCACTGGTTGCGCCAGTCGTCCCTGATGAGGACATCTCCCACACTATCATCCAAGGACCAATCACCCGTTCCCGTGCTCGACGACTTAATCATGAGGTGCGTTCGTTTCTTACTATCCATAATTATGTGGCTAAGGATGGGATGCTACTTAATGGTGATATTTTGATTCTTAGGAACATGGGAGAAGCACCACTGGACCAGCCACAAGAGGATGAGGCGCCACCCCAAGTCAAGTCGGACTCCACTTCAACTTCGAATTCGGTTCGATTTTCAGTAGACAGCACCTACATAAATGGGGCATAACTTTCTCATACGGAGTCCGATTGAAGAGTTCTTGTATGCGTTGGAAAGCTAACAACGACACCTTTCCAATGGATCTGATGCCACGTTATGAATAATTACAGAGACATTGAAATTGTCAGAACAAGTTGTCAGGTGCTGCGACACCGTTTTGGGCCACTTCGGGCCTTGTTTTCGTTTCGGGTTTTAAGCCCAGGTTTAGGGTGAAACTCTCAGAAACCCTAGGTATAAATACTTGGTAGCCATCATTGTTTAGGGTGGGTTTTGCTTAGAATTATTCTGCCATCGCAGTCTCGCTGATTTCATCAGTTTGTAGAACCCCACTTCGAGTAATCAACAATCATCTCGTTTGTGAGATTGCTTCTACTGTGTTCTTGCTTGTGTTCTCGATTCGCATGCAGGGATAAGCCTTCTTGGCGAGGTCAACCGCGTGTGCGCGTGGTTGATAACCAACGGAGCCATGGTGTAGCGAACACAGGGTTCGGATCAGTTCTGATTGGAAGCCGGGTCGTCAACGTCGAGTTCTCCACAATCGTGATTATCCCTTTCTGATGGAAGATCGGGCACCACCGTGCGCATCAAGTGGTATCAGAGCTTTGGTTGCCCGTCAGGTATCATTGTATCCAATTAGTTTTGCCATCGTCCCAGAACTCCAGATATAGCCAAAAAAAATTTGTAGTCCTATAGGGCATATCACCTTCACTGTCCAAGAGCTCCGAGCCGTTGCAATTTCGTCACAGTGTCGTATTGCTGAGTTTTGATTCATAGTCAACGTCCGGTTGCTGGTTTAGACTTGTGTTCTTAGTTGCGAGTCGTTACTTAGGGTTTGAGATATCCGAATACAACTCTGAACCCAAGTCGGAGTCGAATTCATAGTGCCTCGGTAAAACGGCCATAACTTTGTCATACGAACTCCGTTTGAGCTCTACCACCCATCAAAACGACCGGAACGAAAAGTTACATCTGATTCCCACCACTTTGTTGGTTTTGACGAAATCTTCGAGGCCAAATTCGCCTTGGAAAATAGAGTTCTGGAAGTTTTATTCCCATATAGTCTGTTTTTTCCCTTTCGCTTGATTCTTTGAGCAGTTTTGTGAAAAAAAAGAAAAAAAAGAAAAAAAATAGTGAAGAAAAAGAGAAGAACAAAAAAAAGAAGAAGAAGAAGAAGAAAAAAAAACCTTGGTATACTTCTGTTTCTTGGTACTTTGGTATACTTCTGTGCCTATACTCGTTTCTAGGAACACGTTTAGGCCAGCAACTGAGACAAGTATCTTGAATTATTATTGAGCTTTACTAACTGTTGTCGAACTTTGCTAATCCTTGCTACCAAATTGACCTTCCAAGCTCCACTCTCTTCTGATCAGTACAGTTTCAACCCGGCAATCGCTACACTCACGTCTTCAACGGTATCACAAACAAGCCACCGGTTGTACCACCTTCTACGTTGGTAAGAACTTTGCAAGAGCGTGGTTAGACGCTTGAGTGAGAGCGACTCCACATCCTAGTAGTTCGTAGGAGCTTTATACATTTGTGTGTTCCTTGTTTTCACTAACCATGATAGGATCACCAGCGGCACATCAAGATGATGGAGATGAATGTGTTTCTAAGTTAGAGCTTCAAACGATGCTGCAAGATATCAATGCAAATATTAGCAAGAGCAACCAAGATAATGAGCATCGATTAGAGAGGATAGAGAGGAGTATCGCCACCCTCATCACCAGGATAGATAACCTAGAGAAGCAGCCACCTTCCAATAGAGCTGAATCAGAGGATCTCGAGGTGGATGACACTGATCAAGATGAGGATGAGTATGACCGAGCTGCCGCCAGAGCAGGACTTCCAGCTGGAGGTCGCCCCGCTCCTCACGCGGCACATCAAGAACGACGACAGCCACGTCGACAAGGTAGGGGAGGTAACGACACAAATTCTCGTCCTAGACGTGCACATGATGATTATTATGCTAATGTTAAGTTCAGTATACCATCTTTTGCTGGTTCCTATGATGCTGAAGTTTATTTGGATTGGGAGATGACAGTCGAGCAAAAATTCAATTCCCATCTAGTTCCAGAAATTCATAGAGTTAGACAAGCCACAAGTGAGTTCACTGATTTTGCTATCATTTGGTGGAATGAATTAGTAAAAGCTGGTTTAGCACCTGATACATGGCCTAGGTTAAAGAGAGCTATGCGTAGTAGATTTGTTCCTCCCACCTATAAACGTGAAATGCGCAAAAAATTGCAACGCTTAAACCAAGGAAATAGATCTGTTGAGGAGTACTACCAAGAGCTACAAATAGGAATGTTGCGTTGTGAAGTAGTTGAGGATGACGAGGATAAAATGGCAAGATTCTTTGGGGGATTAAGGCGTGAGATACAAGACATAGTTGACTATAAGGATTATAACTCTCTCAATAGATTGTTCCAGCTTGCTATGTTGGCAGAAAAAGAATTGCAGGCAAGGCAGCAAAAGCCAAAGAGCAACTTCGACGACACAAGATCGATGCCTGGAACGGTCAAATCAGCTCCACCTCCTCCTGCACGGTCTGCTGCCCCCTACATGTCTAGGGCGCGTTCAGCAGCACCGGCATCGTCACAAGCGCCAGAAGAGAAGACTAAATCAGCAGGTTCCCCTGCCCCGGTAAAGAGCTCTTCATCGGTTGCTTCCACGGGCCGCTCCCCCGGGACTATCTGCCATAACTGCAAAGGGAAGGGCCACTTTATGAGGGACTGTCCAAGCCCGCGACGGACATTCCTTGCTACAGAGGACGGTGGGTATGTTAGTGCTACTGATGTTGAGAATGATTCTGCCATTGGGGCTAACCATGCAGGTGGCGATGAGACGGGAAGTGATGGCGAGGAGATTCTAGGCACGGCCGCCACAGAGAAATATCAGGCCTTAATTGTACAACGCGTGTTGAGCACTCAAGTGGAACAAGCGGAGACCCTACAACGACATAACTTGTTCCAAATGTACCTCATTGTCAAGGATCGCCGCGTTCGCGTCATAATTGATGGAGGAAGCTGCAATAACTTGGTGAGCTCAGACTTGGTCAACAAACTTGGCTTGACCACACGTCCACATCCTCATCCATACCATATTCAGTGGTTCAACAATAGCGGTAAGGTTAAGGTAACACAATCTGTGAGAGTGCACTTTTTCATTGGTACATACCATGACTTTGCTGATTTTGATGTGGTACCTATGCAAGCATGCTCACTTTTATTAGGACGTCCATGGGAATTTGACACCGATGCCACCCATCATGGTCGAAGTAATAAATACACGTTTATGCATAAGGGAAAGAAAATTACTTTACTTCCTATGACACCCATTGAAATTATGCAATGTGAGAAAGAGGGAGCTGAAAATAGCAAGAAGGAGAGTGCACTGCAATCTGAAAATCAGCAAGTTGCTAACACCGTTTTCCCAACTAAGAAAGAGAAGAAAGTAACAAGCTCTAAGTCTGAGGGAATTAAATTGAAGGGGGGTGTTATGCTTGCTACCAAATCTGATCTTATTGATATTAATGAGCTTGATTCTCCTTTCTATGCCTTGATATGCAAGGAAGCGTTGTTTTCATTTGATGATACCTCTAGTTCTTTGCCTCCTGCTGTTACTAACCTTTTGCAGGAGTATAAGGATGTGTTTCCAGCAGAGATACCCCCGGGGCTGCCACCTATTCGAGGTATTAAGCATCAAATCGACTTAATCCCAGGAGCAACATTACCAAACCGTGCTGCATATAGAACAAATCCAGAGGAGACTAAAGAAATTCAGCGCCAAGTCCAAGACCTTCTGGACCGTGGGTATGTGCGCGAGAGCCTTAGCCCATGTGCTGTTCCTGTTCTTTTAGTTCCTAAGAAAGATGGCAGTTGGCGTATGTGTGTTGATTGTAGAGCCATTAACAATATTACAATAAGGTATCGTCATCCTATTCCTAGGTTAGACGACATGCTTGATGAGTTGAGTGGTTCTATCATTTTTACAAAGATCGACTTGCGTAGTGGGTACCACCAAATTAGAATGAAATTGGGGGATGAATGGAAAACAGCTTTTAAAACTAAGTTCGGTTTATATGAGTGGTTAGTCATGCCTTTTGGATTAACTAATGCACCTAGCACTTTCATGCGTCTCATGAATGAAGTTTTAAGAGTATTTATTGGAAAATTTGTGGTTGTCTACTTTGATGATATCTTGATATATAGCAAGTCTAATGATGAACACTTGAACCATTTGCGTGCTGTTTTTAATGCATTGAGAGATGCACGCTTGTTTGGTAATCTTGAGAAGTGTGCCTTTTGCACGGACCGTGTCTCTTTTCTTGGCTATGTTGTCACTCCACAGGGTATTGAGGTGGATGAAGCGAAAATTGAAGCCATCAAGAGCTAGCCGACCCCTCAAACTGTCACACAGGTGAGAAGCTTTCATGGACTTGCAGGATTCTACCGGCGGTTTGTGAAGAATTTCAGCACCATCGCTGCCCCATTGAACGAGTTAACAAAGAAGGGAGTTTCCTTCCAATGGGGTCCAGCACAAGAACAAGCTTTTAACATGCTTAAGGAGAAGCTTACACATGCCCCTCTACTCCAACTCCCCGACTTTGGTAAGACTTTTGAGCTTGAATGTGATGCCAGTGGTATTGGGATAGGAGGAGTGCTGCTACAAGAAGGTAAACCCGTTGCTTATTTTAGTGAGAAATTGAATGGGCCAACTTTGAACTACTCTACTTATGATAAAGAGTTATATGCTTTAGTTCGGGTGTTAGAAACTTGGCAACATTATCTTTGGCCTAAGGAGTTTGTCATTCATTCTGATCATGAATCCTTGAAACATATTAGAAGTCAAGCAAAATTAAATAAACGACATGCAAAATGGGTCGAGTTTATAGAGTCATTTCCATATATTATTAAGCACAAACGGGGTAAAGACAATGTCATTGCTGATGCTTTATCTAGGCGATTTACTATGTTATCTCAACTTGATCATAAAATTTTTGGCCTAGAGACAATAAAAGAGTTATACGCCACTGATTCAGACTTTAGAGATGCTTTTGAAAACTGTAGAGAGGGTCGAACATGGAATAAGTATGTGCTGAATGAAGGATTATTATATCGTGCTAACAAGCTATGCATCCCAGCTAGCTCCATTCGCCTTTTGTTCTTACAGGAAGCTCATGGAGGTGGTTTGATGGGACACTTTGGAGTGAAGAAAACAGAAGACGTGCTGTCCACACACTTCTTTTGGCCAAAGATGCGGAGGGATGTCGAGCGCTACGTTTCACGCTGCACTACATGCAACAAAGCTAAGTCACGCTTAAACCCCTATGGTCTTTATATGCCCCTTCCTATTCCTAGTGTTCCTTGGGAGGATATATCGATGGATTTTTTCTTAGGATTACCTAGGACAAAGCGAGGGAGGGATAGTATATTTGTGGTGGTGGATCGATTTTCTAAAATGGCACATTTTATACCCTGTCATAAGAGCGATGATGCTACAAATATTGCTGATTTATTTTTCAGGGAAATCATTCGCCTCCATGGAATTCCCAACACCATTGTTTCCGATCGGGATGTGAAGTTCTTGAGCCACTTTTGGAGAAGCTTATGGAGCAAGTTGGGGACTAAGTTGTTATTTTCTACTACATGCCACCCACAAACCGATGGACAAACGGAGGTTGTTAATCGTACCTTATCCACAATGTTGCGGGCTGTTTTGAAGACAAATTTAAAGATGTGGGAAGACTGTTTACCTCATGTGGAATTTGCATATAATCGATCGGTACATTCTACCACCAAGGTGAGCCCTTTTCAGGTAGTGTATGGATTTAATCCACGTGCACCCATTGATCTTTTGCCATTGCCTACTTCTAAACATGTGCATTTGGATGCTAAAACACGTGCTGATTTTATTCTGAAAATCCATGCAACAACTAAAGAGAACATTGAAAAGATGACCGAAAAGTATAAACTTGCTGGTAGTCAGGGTAGGCGCCATTTATCCTTTGAACCAGGCGATCTTGTTTGGTTACACTTGAGGAAGGATAGATTCCCAGAACTAAGAAAATCCAAATTGATGCCTCGAGCTGATGGTCCTTTTAAGATAGTTAGGAAGATTAACGATAATGCATACAAGCTTGAGTTGCCTGCAGGTTTTGGGGTTAGTCCCACTTTTAACATTTCAGATTTGAAGCCTTACTTGGGAGAAGAAGATGACCTTGAGTCGAGGACGACTCCAATTCAAGAAGGGGAGGATGATGAGGACATCTCCCACACTATCATCCAAGGACCAATCACCCGTTCCCGTGCCCGACGACTTAATCATGAGGTGCGTTCGTTTCTTACTATCCATAATTATGTGGCTAAGGATGGGATGCTACTTAATGGTGATATTTTGATTCTTAGGAACATGGGAGAAGCACCACTGGACCAGCCACAAGAGGATGAGGCGCCACCCCAAGTCAAGTCGGACTCCACTTCAACTTCGAATTCGGTTCGGTTTTCAGCAGACAGCACCTACATAAATGGGGCATAACTTTCTCATACGGAGTCCGATTGAAGAGTTCTTGTATGCGTTGGAAAGCTAACAACGACACCTTTCCAATGGATCTGATGCCACATTATGAATAATTACAGAGACATTGAAATTGTCAGAACAAGTCGTCAGGTGCTGCGACACCGTTTTGGGCCACTTCGGGCCTTGTTTTCGTTTCGGGTTTTAAGCCCAGGTTTAGGGTGAAACTCTCAGAAACCCTAGGTATAAATACTTGGTAGCCATCATTGTTTAGGGTGGGTTTTGCTTAGAATTATTCTGCCATCACAGTCTCGCTGTGTCATGGACCCGGAATAGCATATGATTAGGGGAACGCGAAGTCGCCAAGGACCGAAGGACTCGCCAACCCGGTGGCACGGTACCTGCGCCGTACGCACCAAGGTAGAGCGATCCGACACCCGGCACGTGCGAGCCGGCCGGAAGCGACCACTCTTCCCAAAACCACATACGATTCCGTAATCCGGTGAAGAGTCAGAGTCGTTCCCGAATCCTACTACGACAAACAAGGTCGGAGGAGCCCGGCGGTTCTACCCACACCCTAACCTAGCTCGGAAGCTAGCGGGTCGCTCGAAAGCCCGGTAGAACACGCCCACACCCTGCCTGGCCGGCACAGCATCTCAGCCAGCGGGTCACTCAACCAACACCTGCTCGACTCAGTAGAAAATGGTACGGCCTTGGTCCTTCACGACATACCCATACACTTCATATCATACACGCACGGTGCAGGGGCAGCCTGAATTAACAACTCGGATATCATCACAAAGCTCTACGGTACGATATTACTACTAACAGTCCACGATGGGACAACATATTACATCAGTCGGTTATCACCGGAAACATATCCGAGTATGGAGAAACTTAACAACAGCGGAAGCAAAATAAATGAGTCCCACAGCGGCTTAGTGGCCGCTGAACAAAAGCTACGACCTATCCCATAGATCGACTAACTAACCGAGGAAACCTCAATTTCATGCATCGTCAAAATAATCTTCAACCACCGGCTCACCTGCAAGCTCCAGGGGTAACCTGGGTGAGTACGAATGTACTCGCAAGACTTATCCGTGCTTGATTTAATGTCCTACTCATACTAGTACAACAATAAGTAAACATGATGCTTCTCAGAGTAACAATATACATAAGAAAGGATCATTGAACTGTAAATAACATCACAAGTATTACTACCCACAATCCGATATCTCTTTCCCATATGAATCCAATCCAAGATCACCATCCAGATCCACAGTCATTTCACATTAAGATCTCTCTTGATCCATTTCCAAAATCAATATACCACACATTTCCAAATCCAGTCCATCCATCATAGCTCTTTATTCTTTAATCTCTCGGACCGTTACCGACACCTCGATTCCTAAGGTGATATGGATGCCTCACTCCCTTGAGGTAGCTAGCCTCCAAGGGGTAGGCCCGTCCATCAACACCAAAGCGTCGATTGTCGCTAACGTCCTCGCGTGGAAAGGGAAAAGTGCACGATGAAGTCACCTCCGGTGGTATGGCGATTATCACACTCAAAAACTTCATACACCGGGGTCGCCTCATCACTTCAATAAATACCACCTTATCCATCGTGCACCCACCCTCGGCTCTCCCATCTCACTTATTATCAATGTTCCAGTTGACTTAGAAATTTTGATTTGGGACCACCATTGACATACGACATATCATACTCCAACCATCCATCGATTCTGACCAATTCCAATCACATTCCCTAGCATGCTAGTTATACAAACAATACTCAAAAGAATAAAGCACACAACCAGGATTATACGAACAATATTAAGAGTGCAATGCAACAAGCTCTGCTTGCCTGATTCGGGTTGTTCCTGCTCTTGCGAGGGGTCGTAAGCCGGGTGGTCACCTTCTTCAGACTCTGTTGCGATTAACACGGATACCGGAAAAGAAACGGTAAAGAATCCATAAGGTCCAGCATGTATGCATGATAGTTATGCGGAAAGTGCATGTCGTGAAGATGCTAGGATGACTAGGGTTCTGTCACGACAAGGCATATACTACTAAAGCAGTTGATGTTACCCTAATGCCGTGCGCATGTATGCATGTAATATTAACCTTTATGTCGAGTTAGGGTTGGTCAAGTACTAACTAGAACAACTGGTGTTAGGTTAACTTGTCGAAGTTCGGGGGACACTAGTTATGCATGCATGCGATATTAGTCCTTATGTATAATTAGGGTTAGACATGTTTTAGATGGAATGAATGGCTAGACCCTAAGGTTGATAAGGACATCGAAGGTTCCTGAAGTCTATCCCTAGAGCATTTGGAATTACTTGATTCAGAACTACGAACAATGAATTACGACTCGTCGAGTTAGGATTTCTGAGGTACGACGATAAAAGGCTAATCCTTCGAAATCTATCGTGCATTTATCCTTACTGGAGTTTCAGTGGTTCCATATCGTAGGATATCTCGCGAGGATTCCAGAAGTATAAAGTTCATCGATATCGGAGCTAGGGTTGATAAACTAGGGTTTATCGACCCTCGACAACCACTAAACTTCTACCCTAGATACCAGTGGATGCATGTACACAAAATTAACTTTTGATTCAGCCATCTTGTAGAGTTTTTCCTGAGGTTTCCAAATATATAAAAATTTTCAAATTTGGCCATATGGTTTAAAAGTTATGGAAGTTTGAAATTTTGGATAAAATCTGCCCCCTAATATCCGAAACCCTAATTACTAAACGCACCCGAACCCTATCCCGCTCAAATCCAAAATTTCTATGCGCACCCAACCCAATCTACCCCGGATCTTCAGCACATAATCCCGCCCCCACCGACATGCGGGACCGCCTGAGTACCCGTGGCCCAATCAGAAGGGGCCACGCGGCCTCACCTCAGCCTCTCCCCTTTCTCTCTCTGTTCTCTCTCCAGAACCCGACCGGAGGGGAGGGTGACGGCGGCGCTCTCGCCGGCGTGGAGCTCGGAGGCGATAGGGACGGCAGCAGCCTCGGAGACTTGGCAGAGAGAGGCGGCTGCTCACCCTAGGGTTGATGGGATGGCTCGGGGAAGCTGGGGAAGACCGGAGGGACGGCGGCGGCGGAGCTCAGAGCGGCGGTGACCGGAGCAACGGCGAGGAGTCTCCTCGGGCTTGGATCTGCGAAATGGACGAGGATAAGGGTTAGAGGGGGAGATGGGGGAGCTCGAGGGGAGAAAATGGGAACCAGGGGACCTCGGGGCCGATGGGAATGCCTCGCCGGAGCTATGGCTGGACCCGAAGATGAAGGCGGCGGCGCGAGCAGCTCGGGCACGGGGCTAGGGTTTCGAGCAGAGGGAGGATAGAGGGGAGTGGCACGGTCCGAAGGCCCCCTTTTAAAGGGCGGCGCGGTCGGAGTGGAGGCCGGTCGGGACGGGCCGCCGCCCACCGCAGCGTACCGGCGGCGGAGGCGTGGCATGAAGATGCTGACGGGTGGGGCCGCGCGCACAGGAGAGAGGGGAGGAGAGGCTGGCAAGGGGGGCCCCGGCGGCAGTGAGAGAAGGGGGGGAGGATTGATGCGGGCTGGCCGAGTGGGCCGGGAAGTGGGTCTCGGCCCAGGTAGGTTAGGTTATTTCTTTTAATTTTTATTTTCTATTTTGCAGAACCCTCCCCTTTGTCATTTTATGCGTCAAAACAATCCCAAAATTTATGAAATTTTTACAGGAGCTTCATAATATTATTCTTGAGCTACTGTAGGAGTTTGAACCAGTTTGGGGCTGGTTTGAACTATGTTCACATGCAATTGTGGTTTAGGGTTTGAATTCGGGTTTGAGATAGAATTGAGCCCTACTGATTTCCAAAGGTTTTGAAATTTGGTCAGGGGATAAGGTTATCCCTTTTTAAGCTATTTGGGGAGTTTGAGAAGCTCGCACCACTGGGAACTATTCTGTCGTCGAAACCCTAGTTTTGGCACCGTTAGGGTTTTAGGGTTAGGGACGGAGATTCTTCGAAGGGTTCGATGACGTCTTCCACCCTTATTGATGACTTTGTTATTTTGAATACTTCAAATAAATTGATTGGTGTTTGCAACAATTATCCACCGAGGATGAAATATTAACATATTCTATAAAGTAAAGTTGATATACAACTAAGTTTAAATAAGGTGTGGTGATGAGGATGCCATGTATGCATGAATGCCGATCAAAACCCTAATCGTTCGAATTGGGTGTTACAAAACCTACCCCCCTTAAAAAGATCTCGACCCGAGATCTCTAACGGTCGGCAAACAAGGTTGGAAACTCGGTCTTGAGCCATTCTTCACGTTCCCAGGTGGCTTCATCTTCGGTGTGGTTGCTCCACTAGACTTTGAGGAACTTGATGGTACGACGTCGAGTCTTGCGTTCAGCTTCGTCGAGGATGCATACCGGATGTTCTCGATACGACAGGTCTTCACGTAGCACTTCCATTTCGGGGTTGATCTTCGTCTCTGGAACTCGATGGCAAGCCTTTAACTGGGACACATGGAAGACATCGTGCATCCGCGACAATCCAGGAGGTAATTCCAACTGGTATGCCACTGTCCCTCTTTTGGCTAGGATTTGATACGATCCGATGTAACGAGGAGCTAGCTTGCCTTTCATTGCAAAGCGGCGAACACCTCTGAATGGGGTGACCTTGAGGTACACACTGTCTCCAACCTGAAAGGTAACTTCTCGGCGCTGAGGATCTGCATAGCTTTTCTGCCTGGACTGAGCTTCACGTAGACGTTCTCGGATGAGTTGGACTAAGTCTTCTGCTTCTTCAATTGGATTGGGTCCAAAGAATTGTCTCTCACCGGTCTCGGACCAATTCAATGGAGTCCTACATTTCCTTCCATACAGTACTTCAAAGGGTGCCATACCGAGACTAGTCTGATAACTATTGTTGTAGGCAAACTCTGCATATGGCAAGCAATCTTCCCAATTGGACCCCAATGTGAGTGCACAAGATCTCAACATGTCTTCGAGGATCTGATTGGTCCGTTCAACTTGACCACTGGTTTGTGGATGAAAGGCGGTGCTGAAAGACAGGGAAGTTCCCATAGACTCGTGTAAGCATTTCCAAAATCTGCTAGTGAATTGAGTGCCTCGATCTGAAATGATTCTCTTGGGAACAGCATGGAGACAGACAATCCGAGAGATGTACAACCTTGCTAGCTGACTCACTTTATGCGTTGTCTTCACAGGGATGAAGTGGGCGACTTTGGATAGACGGTCTACGATTACCCATATTGCATCGTTGCCCTTCGGGGATCTCGGCAGACCTACTACAAAATCCATACCAACCTCTTCCCATTTCCACTCGGGAATAGGGAGTGGCTGAAGTAGGCCTGCTGGTCTCTGGTGTTCGGCCTTCACACGGCGACAGACATCACACTCAGCAACATATTGGGCAATCTCCCGCTTCATTCGGGTCCACCAGAATTGGCGACGGAGATCTTGGTACATCTTGGTACTGCCTGGATGGATGGCTAATGGGGAGGTGTGTGCTTCATGAAGGATTAGGTCTTTCAGTTGCTTATCCTTGGGCACCACAAGTCGTTTTCCAAACCATAATACTCCATCCTTATCTTCCGTGAAACAGGTTGCGGTACCAGCCTTCATCTTTTCCCTGATCCTCTGCATTCCGGCATTCTGAGCTTGAGCAGCCTTAATTTGATCTTCTAAGGATGGCTTCACCTCAAGAGTGGCGAGGGTTCTTTGTTCAACCATTTCCAGGTTCAGCCGCTGGAATTCTTCGTGGAGGGGTGGTTGTTGTTCCCTGATCATGATGTTGTTGCAGTAAGCTTTCCGACTAAGGGCATCGGTAACAACGTTAGCCTTGCCAGGGGTGTAATTCAAACCCAGGTCATAATCCTTAATGAGCTCGAGCCATCGTCTTTGGCGAAGGTTTAGATCTGGTTGGGTGAATAGATACTTCAAGCTTTTATGGTCCGAGAAGATCTCACAGCGGGTGCCGATGAGGTAGTGTCGCCAGATCTTCAGGGCATGCACTATGGCAGCTAATTCCAGATCGTGGGTGGGGTAGTTGGCTTCATGGGATCTCAATTGACGCGAGGCATAAGCCACCACGCGGCCTTCTTGCATGAGAACGCAACCCAATCCATTTCGGGAAGCATCACAGTAAACCTCGAAATCCTTATTAACATCTGGGAGAATAAGCACTGGGGCTGAAGTCAACCTTTCTTTAAGTTCTTGAAAACTCTTTTCACACTTGTCAGACCATATAAACTTGGCTTCTTTCTTCAGTAATTCCGTCATCGGCTTGGCTATGGAAGAGAATCCTTCAATGAATCGGCGGTAGTACCCTGCTAGTCCAAGGAAGCTTCGGATCTGGGTAACCGATTTGGGTTGCTTCCACTCTTGTACCGCTTGCACCTTGCTCGGGTCCACTGCGACACCTGCAGCTAATATTACATGGCCCAAGAACTCCACTTGGTGTTTCCAAAACTCACACTTGGAGAACTTGGCATACAGACGATGCTCTCGAAGCTTGTCGAGCACCTTTCTCAAATGGCCTTCATGTTCTGATTCAGACTTGGAATAGATGAGGATGTCGTCGATGAAGACGACAACAAATTGATCCAGATACTCCATGAATACTGAGTTCATGAGTTGGGTGAAGGTGGAAGGGGCATTAGTTAACCCGAAAGACATAACTGTATACTCATATGACCCGTATCGGGTGGTAAAGGCTGTCTTCGGAATGTCTTCGGATCTGATCTTTATTTGGTGGTAGCCTAACCTGAGGTCAATCTTAGAGAAGACACTTGCTCCGGTTAACTGGTCGAAGAGATCATCGATTCTGGGAAGAGGGCATTTGTTCTTCACTGTAAGTTCATTCAATGGGCGGTAATCAACTACCATTCTGAGGCTAGCATCCTTCTTCTTTACAAACATAGCAGGACAGCCCCATGGTGAGGAACTGGGTCTGATAAATCCTTTGCTCTCAAGCTCCAGGAGTTGCTTCTTCATTTCTAACATCTCGTTTGGGGATATCCGGTAGGGACGCTTTGAGACAGGAGCTGTACCGGGTGGAAGGTCAATGACGAACTCCACGGCACGGTCAGGGGGCATCCCAGGCAACTCTTCAGGGAAAACATCGGGATATTCACAAACTACTGGGACTAGCTCAATATCCTGGTCTTGGGTGCCATTCATGGTAAACAAATGCCCAGAGGAGGGGGTTGATTGTAGTGACCCTATTCTCAAGACACGAGGTCAGTGTGAATTATGGCGAACAAAAAAACGATTTCTTCCATTCGCATGCATGCATATAGAGACTTCAAAAATGATTTCGATTAAAAACCCTAACATGCGCCCTTAAGGTGAACATGAAATCGAGCAGCAAAACTAATGCCACTAAAACCCATGATTCGAAAACTCGTACATGTTCCTAACCTCCTAGCTATCCCAAGAACTGTAACAAGTCCATTGAAGCTCGCTTGTACATCTAGACCAAATTATTTTTCTGTAGTGGTTCCCCTCGGTTAAATCCGGAAGAAGCTGATCGGGTAAACCTCCTCTCCTATAATAATAAATGAAATGATACCTTTAAAAAGTTAAATAACATATTGACCACTTAGGATTTGAATTTTATTTTATTTTGAAACTTCTGATAGCTTAACTTTGTTTCAAATAAGCAGAGAAAACAAAATAAAAAGAATTCTTTTCTCTCCAGCCATGTGGGTCCCTCTGATAGTCTTGCCCTTCCACGTGGCCCACGCTGCAGCTCCCCTTTTCCTTATATAGCCACTCACTCCCAGTGCATTAATTCACTACAGTCGATTTTCCTCACCCTGCCACCTTCAATTTCTTCAACGTGAGAGCCAACCCAATACTTTCTTCTTCCTCCCCCAAGATCCTAATCAAAACCGTGAAATCAGGCCGTGCATGTTGTACCACCGGATTCCCCACCCCGTGAGCTTTCAATCCATACAAAAATTTGTGACATGCAGGAGCATTTGGGCCTGTTGCCATGGAGCAAGGAAAATTGGGGCGTCGTCTTCCTCACCGCCGGCCAGCCTCACCCCAATCCGCGTCTCCCCTGCCGCGCCTCCCTTTGGAGCTCCCCGCCGCTCCAAGCCGCCGCCGGCCGACCTCCTCCATGCGCCGCCCTCGGCCAGGTCGCCGCCGGCCAACACTCCCCCATGCCGGCCCTCCCCCAAGGCCCAAACTCGCCGATCCAAGCCCCGTGGCCGCCCGCCGCCGGCCACCCGTGGCGTCCCCGCGCCCAGCCGCCGCCGGCCAACTCCTCTTCAAGCCGCCCCGCCGCCGGCCAACTCCTCCCCAGCTCTGGCCCCGTCGGCGAGCCGACCTCCAACGCCGCCTCCTCTCCTCCAAGCTCCGCCCCTTTGGCTCCTCTCCGGCGCGCCCTCTCCCTCCGCCGCGCGCCGGGCCCCCGAGTGGCCGCTCTCCCGCGCAGCGAGCCGCCTGCCCCATTTCCGCCACCGGCGAGAGGACCTCCCGCCAGCCCGCCGTGCCGCTGGCCTCCTCCACCTTGAAGAATGCCGCCGTCCCAAGCTCTCAGTCCAGTACTCCCCTCCAGTGAGCTTTTCTCAGTTCTTTTCTCTGGCGCTGCTAATCCTTGTGGATAGTTGATTAGGATAAAGTTTCATTAGTACACTGGCTGTGTTAAACGTTGATCCGATTACGTAATCCATGTTAGTTAAAGTGTTTTCCAGTTAGTCTAAAGTTAATCTTGTTTAACCATCTGATACTTTAAGTCGTAGATGAATTCCAGTTAGTGAACTAATTACAGAAGAATCTTAAATAGGTGTATATGCTGTAAAGGTTCATCTTATGATGTTGTAGTTAGTTGATGCTCAACGCCGTTAATTAGTATATTACTAGTGCAAATAACACGTTATTGTGATGACCGTGCTTATTAACCATGACCGCGGTCAGATAAACTCAATGCTTTAATAGTGACACTAATTGACTACTCAATAACCACATGTTAGTTCGAACCTAATGATCGTTAGTTGAAATAACGATTAGTAGTTGGAAGTAATACGCTAGTCAGTTCAAAATATTCTTAAGCAATCTAACTAATTAGTTTCTAATCACCCACTTAAATTTAGTTAATCAGTTAAGTTAGGTTAGTTGAACGACGGTTCAGCTTGAGTAACCCTATAATTACTGCTAGTCATTTTGGTTAATTGCTGACTGAAGCACACTTAATAAATTGGCTAGTTGGTGCATCGGTTAACTGTATACCCAGCTAATACAGCTTGAATTAATAATCCGCATCCTGACAAACCAATTATTCTCACTAACTAATCGCCTCATGCATACCAAGTACTGCCCAGAAAATTTCAAGCTTCGGTTAATAATAAGTACGCTGGCATCGGTAAAACTGGATTAAGGCATCCTTAACGACAGCATGCAGATAGCTGGTTGAACATAATTACCCCAACCATCGGTTGATGCGTCGGTATCCAGTTGAGGCATTTGTAGGCAATCACTCTCGTAACATTGTTATTCTGATGTGCGTGAGCGATTGCATGGAGTAGCTGTGAACCTTTCCTTAAAATGTTAATTGAGTTAACTAGATAAATTACGGGATGATATTACGCTTGACCTTCGAGCCAACATGTCGTAATGCTGTTTCCACGTTAATTTAATTATTAACTAGACCGTTCAGGTATATGTATCCCTGGAGTGTGTGTGTACCGCTTAACCACACGGAATGCACAGATTAAAAATCTACAGAATAGTTAGGAGTTAACCTATTCTGGCTGTAGTATGCTGAGTCCATGTAGTGGCAGTTAAGCTTGACCAATACAAGTGAACTACTTAACGCTAATATAATTAGTCACGGGTTAACACAATTAGTATACTATTATAAGTAGCTTTTCCGTTACGGCAGATTGAACCCACATCGCAACCCTAAGGAAAAGATATACCAACCCGACTCTTCATGTCATCATGTCATTCCCAGTGGAAATACTTTAAGTGATATATAGATATCTAATCAAATGTTCCTTACCGAGAAGAAGACAGGAAATGCTAAGTTTTATTAAACTTGTAGAACTCGTAGAAAATGTCAACGAACTCCTAATACATATATGCTAGAGAATCTAGCTTAACAGCCAAACCAACATGCTCAATATCATAACTCACCTAGAATCCGCGTGAAAACCTAGCATTTCATGCATGCATCCATGTAGTTGTTCATCCACCATTAAAGATATATCACAACTAAAACTAAACCCAGAATCTGGAATGAACGCCAACCCATTTATGTACTTGTATACCTTATTTTAAATCCACCATAGTTGCATCCATATCGTTGGCATTCATGCATCTTCGTCCTTTTCGAATTAGTTCTTAGGATTGCTTTTTCCCTTTTTAGAGGTCGCTTACTTCTTACCGGTGTTTCAAGTATTTTGGAGTTCTCCCGCATGCTCCCCGCAAGACCAGGAACAACCAGAATCAGGCAAGCAGAGCTTGTTGCATCTTTACCTTCTGTACTCTTGTGTATGCCCTCTTTATATGTGCTATGTGTATGAATGTTTATCTGTGAATTGTCGCAAGTTGCGTACACTAGCATGTGTAGGATGTGTCTTACGTCGAGAACATCTAATGGCTCTACAACTAAATGGTTAAGTGAGTTGCGAGAGCCGAGGGCGTGCACAATGGGTACGGTTGGTGTTCATCGTAGTTTGATGGCGACGCGGGAGTAAGTAGAGATTTAGTCGCCACACCAACCCTATCTTCAGCGTGTCACAATCCCTTATCACACGTGGACGCTAGCGAGAATCAACACTGAGGATAGTTGGGGGTAGGCATGCACTTTGTGAGGCTCGCTACCTCCAAACTGTTATGCACTCACTATGCCTGCAGGGGTTGAGTTGTCGGTAGTGGTTCGAGAGATTAAAATGAACTTGTTGAGGATTGGATCAACTGGATTTGGATTTAGGGGCTGCCCTAATCGGATTGGAGAAGGTTTAATGGATTGGTTTGGATTGGACTCATGGGTTGCCCAATGAATTCGGATTTGGTGACGTGATCTCGTGGTAACTTGATTGTGGTATGTTTGTGCCTGAGTTAGTCTGTCATTTAGTATGCCCTTACTTCACTTTATTACTGTTATGTTCTTAAGTTGTATATTGTTACTCTGAGAAGCATTCATGTTTAATTGTGTTGTACTAGTATGAGTAGGACATTTAATCAAGCACGGATAAGTCTTGCGAGTACATTCGTACTCACCCAGGTTATCCCTGGAGCTTGCAGGTGAGCCGGGGGTCGAAGATTATTTTGATGATGCCTGAACGTGTGTTTCCTCGGTTGTGTTCGAGTGTTGGGATAGTTGTAGCTTTTGTTCAGCGGTCGCTAAGCCGCTGTGGGACTCATCCACTTGTTTCCGCTGTCGTTTAATTTCTCCGTACTCGGATATGCTTTCAGTCATGACTGGATAATGTAAGGTGTTGTCCCATCGTGGGCAGTTAATATTAATATCGTATTGGTAGAGCTTTGTTATGATATCCGAGTTGTTAATTCCAGGCTGCCCTTACGCAATGCGTGTATGATATGAAGCGTTTCGGGTATGCCGTGAAGGGTTACGGTTGTACCGGTTGTTACTCGGTTGGGCAGGAATCGGTTGAGTGACCCGCTGGCTGAGATGCTGTGCCGGCCAGGCAGGGTGTGGGCGTTCTACCGGGCTTTCGAGCGACCCACTAGCCTTTGAGCTGGGTTAGGGTGTGGGTAGAACTGCCGGGCTCCTCCGACCTTGTCCGGTCTAGTAGTAATTGGGAACGACTCTGACCCTTCACCGGATTACGGAATCGTATGTGGTTTTGGGAAGATTGGTCGCTTCCGGCTGGCTCGCACGTGGCGGGTGTCGGATCGCTCTACCTTGGTGCGTACGGCGCAGGTACCGTGCCACCAGGCGGATGAGTCCTTCGGCCCTTGGCGACTTCGCGTTCCCCTAATCATATGCAATCCCGGGTCCGTGACATTGATACAAAGGTAACTGTCTTGCCCGAATCAGCTACAAGTGAGACAGATCTTTCAGCACAGTCAATCTTAGCATTATGCTTGGTTAACCAATCCATTCCTAAAATCACATCCAACCCTTTTGACTTTAATACCACCACATTGGTTAAGAAGGTCTCTCCACCAATTTCTACCGTAACATTCTTACAAATCAATTCGGTCTTTAGCTCCAAAGCAGGGGTTGCAATAAGGAGCGGAGGATGTAAAGTTGATGAGGGAATATGATGCTCATGTGCAAATGTACTGGATATAAAGGAATGCGATGCTCCGGAATCGAAAAGTACGGTTGCGGGAGTTGAGTTTTACTGAAAGCGTACCCAGCACTACTTCCGGTACATTCTGAGCATCTTCGGCGGTGACATGGTTGACTTTGCCACGGCCGGGGGCTTGGGGTTTATTGGGGACTGGTCTTCTGGCTTGTGGATTCCCTCTTGCTTGATCCTGCTGCATATTTGGGGCAAAGGCGTGCCCGACGCGAGGGTGTAAACAGGCATTCGCAAAGTGACCCATGTTTCCACAATTATAGCATCTCACTTTGCTCATATCAAAGGTGGATCTCTGCTGGCCTCCCTGAGGCCGAGGCTGAACTCTCACTGGTTGAGGTTGAACTCTCCATGGTTGAGGCTGAGGAGCATATCCTTGAGATCTTGCTGGGTAAGGCACTGCTGGGCGGGGTGGTGGTGGCTGCCACACCCGCGGCTTCTGAGAACTGCTTGCAGCTGACTTTTGCGTCTCTCGTTCGCGCTTGCGATCCTGGCTGAGAACGGTCTCTCTTGCCTCTATGTTAATGGCCTTATCCACTAAGTACTGAAAGTCGCGCACGTCCACAGTGGCTAGCCTTGCCCGCATCTCATTATTCAGTTTGTCCATAAAGTGCCGAACCTTATCTCTATCAGTGGAAACTTCCTGAGAGGCATACCGTGACAAGTGATTGAATTCGTGAAGAAATTCCATGATGGGTTTCTTGCCCTGGCGGAGATCTCGGAACTCTTCCCGCTTCAAGGCCACGATACCATCTGGGATATGGAAGTTGCGGAATCCTATCTTGAACTCGTTCCATGTGACCACGTGGCCGGCAGATTGCATGGCCGAGAAGTTCTCCCACCATTCTGCGGCAGCGCCTGCCAAACAGTGGGAAGCGAACCTGACCTTGTTAGCTTCAGTGCACTCTGCTAGCTCGAGTTTCCTTTCAATTTGCCGGAGCCAACTATCCGCCTCCAGGGGATCATCAACTTAAGCGAAAGTTGGTGGTTGGGTCCGCTGGAATTCAGCTAAACCTCCTCGAGCCTGCCCACCACCGGCGCCTTGATTACGCACCAGCTGCTCTAGGATTCGGTTCTGCGTTGCCAGCAAATCAGCAATATTAGGTTGCTGAGGGGGAGGAGGTGGCACTTCCTCATCCTCGCGCTCACGGCGACCACGGGCCGCACCTCGTGTTCCTGTCGCCATCCTGTTGCAACCAAAGGGAACAAAATGAGACGGCAACACTTGAGGGATAGAAAGCTGAAGTACTCCAGTCATGGTGCAGTAAGGTACTCATGAATATGTCATGTCATGTTATACACATCTTCACGAGAAAATGGAGCACCAAACATGACAAGAACGGTGGGCAATAATCCATGGATGCATTAATACATTCGACAGAGTTCATGGGTGGGGCTGCGGTTTAAATCACCCTTATGGTGAAATAAACTTGTACAAGATACCAAAATTGCCGCCACAGGTACCCAATTACATGATCCCAGAAAATAACTTAGACCTAGAACTTGGTTCAGATTACACCATAAAAGAGATCACAACTTGCCACTAGAATCCAATTTGGCATTACGACGACTAACTCTTAAAATGGGATACTTCGAATCCCATCCTTGAACCACTCATCCTACTCCTCGTCGGTTGGTGGGTTGCTGGTGGTGTACCACACCCGCTCCTCAGGGTCCTCTTCCTCTTCCTCTCTTGCAGCAGCTTCATTAGTGGGAACTGAAGTAGCTGGTGTCGAGGTATCTTCTTCTGAGGGTCTTGGGGTGAAGAGTCGAAGGTACTGTCGGGCCATCATACTTTTGCGTGGCTTGGATCTAGAATTCTGGGGTTGAGTTGCCTCACCAGGTGGAGTTGGGGTCGGCTCTTGTACTGGAACAAAGGGGCTCTCGCCGCAAGACTCATCTTCATTTGCTACATGATACCTTCGACGCAACTCATAGTGAAGCTTGCGGTTAACTTTTGTTAGTCGTTCCACCTCTTGAGTAGCATTTCCATAGTCCCGATACAATCTATCGTGCATTACTTCTGCAGAGACAATGTGATTGGCCGTCTCCATCTCAGTCTCATCCTCTTCTTCGTCGTCACTTGGTGCTGGTACCGAAATGCTGGCGCCTCCATCAGTAACCTGGGGAATAAGACGGAAGGGGGAGAATAGGAAGATCTCATCGAAGTGATGTCGTAGGTGGAGAACTGCTTTTCTGGAGGCTTCCAGTCGGGCATCCGCATCACTTGGTCTGGGTGCCGTAAAGGTCTGATCCAGATCCGAAACTCTCACTGTGACCCATCCCATCCAAAAATGAGTCTTCCCGTGAACCTTGTAAGTCTTGGCGTGGAAAGCAGGGAGGTCTTCTTGGGGCACTCCAAGATACTCCAACATTCTCCACAGTAGGGTAGCCCAACCTCCTAGCTGATGTGGGTCGGTCACAATATTGTACACCATCCTATACAATTTTAAGGTTAAAGAGGATATGGTTAGCCACACAAGCGAAAACAAGTGCAGTAGAGAAGAAATTCAGAACTAGGAGCAATGAGGTTAAGGAATAAAGAGCAATCTACTTATTAGTTTTAAACATAGGGTTTAACTTTTCAAATAATTTTGCTGGCCAATGGCGATGGCACAGCGGAAGCTCCTATCTAACGACCACCTGCAATTGGCTTCGTACGGTCAGCTCGGCTCTGATACCAAGCTGTCACGGACCCGGAATAGCATATGATTAGGGGAACGCGAAGTCGCCAAGGACCGAAGGACTCGCCAACCCGGTGGCACGGTACCTGCGCCGTACGCACCAAGGTAGAGCGATCCGACACCCGCCACGTGCGAGCCGGCCGGAAGCGACCACTCTTCCCAAAACCACATACGATTCCGTAATCCGGTGAAGAGTCAGAGTCGTTCCCGAATCCTACTACGACAAACAAGGTCGGAGGAGCCCGGCGGTTCTACCCACACCCTAACCTAGCTCGGAAGCTAGCGGGTCGCTCGAAAGCCCGGTAGAACACGCCCACACCCTGCCTGGCCGGCACAGCATCTCAGCCAGCGGGTCACTCAACCAACACCTGCTCGACTCAGTAGAAAATGGTACGGCCTCGGTCCTTCACGGCATACCCATACACTTCATATCATACACGCACGGTGCAGGGGCAGCCTGAATTAACAACTCGGATATCATCACAAAGCTCTACGGTACGATATTACTACTAACAGTCCACGATGGGACAACATATTACATCAGTCGGTTATCACCGGAAACATATCCGAGTACGGAGAAACTTAACAACAGCGGAAGCAAAATAAATGAGTCCCACAGCGGCTTAGTGGCCGCTGAACAAAAGCTACGACCTATCCCATAGATCGACTAACTAACCGAGGAAACCTCAATTTCATGCATCGTCAAAATAATCTTCAACCACCGGCTCACCTGCAAGCTCCAGGGGTAACCTGGGTGAGTACGAATGTACTCGCAAGACTTATCCGTGCTTGATTTAATGTCCTACTCATACTAGTACAACAATAAGTAAACATGATGCTTCTCAGAGTAACAATATACATAAGAAAGGATCATCGAACTGTAAATAACATCACAAGTATTACTACCCACAATCCGATATCTCTTTCCCATATGAATCCAATCCAAGATCACCATCCAGATCCACAGTCATTTCACATTAAGATCTCTCTTGATCCATTTCCAAAATCAATATACCACACATTTTCAAATCCAGTCCATCCATCATAGCTCTTTATTCTTTAATCTCTCGGACCGTTACCGACACCTCGATTCCTAAGGTGATATGGATGCCTCACTCCCTTGAGGTAGCTAGCCTCCAAGGGGTAGGCCCGTCCATCAACACCAAAGCGTCGATTGTCGCTAACGTCCTCGCGTGGAAAGGGAAAAGTGCACGATGAAGTCACCTCCGGTGGTATGGCGATTATCACACTCAAAAACTTCATACACCGGGGTCGCCTCATCACTTCAATAAATACCACCTTATCCATCGTGCACCCACCCTCGGCTCTCCCATCTCACTTATTATCAATGTTCCAGTTGACTTAGAAATTTTGATTTGGGACCACCATTGACATACGACATATCATACTCCAACCATCCATCGATTCTGACCAATTCCAATCACATTCCCTAGCATGCTAGTTATACAAACAATACTCAAAAGAATAAAGCACACAACCAGGATTATACGAACAATATTAAGAGTGCAATGCAACAAGCTCTGCTTGCCTGATTCGGGTTGTTCCTGCTCTTGCGAGGGGTCGTAAGCCGGGTGGTCACCTTCTTCAGACTCTGTTGCGATTAACACGGATACCGGAAAAGAAACGGTAAAGAATCCATAAGGTCCAGCATGTATGCATGATAGTTATGCGGAAAGTGCATGTCGTGAAGATGCTAGGATGACTAGGGTTCTGTCACGACAAGGCATATACTACTAAAGCAGTTGATGTTACCCTAATGTCGTGCGCATGTATGCATGTAATATTAACCTTTATGTCGAGTTAGGGTTGGTCAAGTACTAACTAGAACAACTGGTGTTAGGTTAACTTGTCGAAGTTCGGGGGACACTAGTTATGCATGCATGCGATATTAGTCCTTATGTATAATTAGGGTTAGACATGTTTTAGATGGAATGAATGGCTAGACCCTAAGGTTGATAAGGACATCGAAGGTTCCTGAAGTCTATCCCTAGAGCATTTGGAATTACTTGATTCAGAACTACGAACAATGAATTACGACTCGTCGAGTTAGGATTTCTGAGGTACGACGATAAAAGGCTAATCCTTCGAAATCTATCGTGCATTTATCCTTACTGGAGTTTCAGTGGTTCCATATCGTAGGATATCTCGCGAGGATTCCAGAAGTATAAAGTTCATCGATATCGGAGCTAGGGTTGATAAACTAGGGTTTATCGACCCTCGACAACCACTAAACTTCTACCCTAGATACCAGTGGATGCATGTACACAAAATTAACTTTTGATTCAGCCATCTTGTAGAGTTTTTCCTGAGGTTTCCAAATATATAAAAATTTTCAAATTTGGCCATATGGTTTAAAAGTTATGGAAGTTTGAAATTTTGGATAAAATCTGCCCCCTAATATCCGAAACCCTAATTACTAAACGCACCCGAACCCTATCCCGCTCAAATCCAAAATTTCTATGCGCACCCAACCCAATCTACCCCGGATCTTCAGCACATAATCCCGCCCCCACCGACATGCGGGACCGCCTGAGTACCCGTGGCCCAATCAGAAGGGGCCACGCGGCCTCACCTCAGCCTCTCCCCTTTCTCTCTCTGTTCTCTCTCCAGAACCCGACCGGAGGGGAGGGTGACGGCGGCGCTCTCGCCGGCGTGGAGCTCGGAGGCGATAGGGACGGCGGCAGCCTCGGAGACTTGGCGGAGAGAGGCGACTGCTCACCCTAGGGTTGATGGGATGGCTCGGGGAAGCTGGGGAAGACCGGAGGGACGGCGGCGGCGGAGCTCAGAGCGGCGGTGACCGGAGCAACGGCGAGGAGTCTCCTCGGGCTTGGATCTGCGAAATGGACGAGGAAAGGGGTTAGAGGGGGAGATGGGGGAGCTCGAGGGGAGAAAATGGGAACCAGGGGACCTCGGGGCCGATGGGAATGCCTCGCCGGAGCTATGGCCGGACCCGAAGATGAAGGCGGCGGCGCGAGCAGCTCGGGCACGGGGCTAGGTTTCGAGCAGAGGGAGGATAGAGGGGAGTGGCGCGGTCCGAAGGCCCCCTTTTAAAGGGCGGCGCGGTCGGAGTGGAGGCCGGTCGGGACGGGCCGCCGCCCACCGCAGCGTACCGGCGGCGGAGGCGTGGCATGAAGATGCTGACGGGTGGGGCCGCGCGCACAGGAGAGAGGGGAGGAGAGGCTGGCAAGGGGGGCCCCGGCGGCAGTGAGAGAAGGGGGGGGAGGATTGATGCGGGCTGGCCGAGTGGGCCGGGAAGTGGGTCTCGGCCCAGGTAGGTTAGGTTATTTCTTTTAATTTTTATTTTCTATTTTGCAGAACCCTCCCCTTTGTCATTTTATGCGTCAAAACAATCCCAAAATTTATGAAATTTTTACAGGAGCTTCATAATATTATTCTTGAGCTACTGTAGGAGTTTGAACCAGTTTGGGGCTGGTTTGAACTATGTTCACATGCAATTGTGGTTTAGGGTTTGAATTCGGGTTTGAGATAGAATTGAGCCCTAGTGATTTCCAAAGGTTTTGAAATTTGGTCAGGGGATAAGGTTATCCCTTTTTAAGCTATTTGGGGAGTTTGAGAAGCTCGCACCACTGGGAACTATTCTGTCATCGAAACCCTAGTTTTGGCACCGTTAGGGTTTTAGGGTTAGGGACGGAGATTCTTCGAAGGGTTCGATGACGTCTTCCACCCTTATTGATGACTTTGTTATTTTGAATACTTCAAATAAATTGATTGGTGTTTGCAAAAATTATCCACCGAGGATGAAATATTAACATATTCTATAAAGTAAAGTTGATATACAACTAAGTTTAAATAAGGTGTGGTGATGAGGATGCCATGTATGCATGAATGCCGATCAAAACCCTAATCGTTCGAATTGGGTGTTACACGCTGATTTCATCAGTTTGTAGAACCCCACTTCGAGTAATCAACAATCATCTCGTTTGTGAGATTGCTTCTACTGTGTTCTTGCTTGTGTTCTCGATTCGCATGCAGGGATAAGCCTTCTTGGCGAGGTCAACCGCGTGTGCACGTGGTTGATAACCAACGGAGCCGTGGTGTAGTGAACGCAGGGTTCGGATCAGTTCTGATTGGAAGCCGGGTCATCAACGTCGAGTTCTCCACAATCATGATTATCCCTTCCTGACGGAAGATCGGGCACCCCCGTGCACATCAGTCCCACTTATTCTACATCTCCTGTGAAATGTAGTGGTCGCTGATCCTCTCCTAGAGGTGGAAGTTGCAGCTCCCCGTGGCCTCCACCCGGTCAGAGCTCCTGCTCTTCCCCGCTGACCGGAGCACGAAGTAATGGCGGAAGAGCATCACCAAAGGCATCACGCCCACAAACATCTCGCGGAGATGGGTGAATATCACCAGCATCAACACAGAGTTGGGGGAGAGATGGATCAGGTGGATCCCGTACTCCGACAGCACCTTAAGGAAGAAGGGGGAGAATGGCGGCACCAGGCCCGCCGCGATGAAGCTGATGAAGATCACCGTCTCCTCCGGCCTTGGATTCGGCGGATACGTGGCCGGCTTCACCGTTGCCGCCCCCTCTGGCCCTACGGAGCCAGCATCTTCCGCACCCTGTCCATGCTCTCCTCATTAAGGAATCGGGACTTGGGAAGGATGGCGGCGGCAGACGGCGGAGGAGCGTGGTGCCTTTCGCGTCTCGGCATGGCGGCGATGCGGCGCGGAAGATGAGGAGGCGAAAGGGCGTTTGAGCAAAGAAGGCAAGGAGGCGAAAGGGCGCAATGAGAAGAAAGGAGGCATTTGCGCAAGGAGATGAGGATGCGCGGCGTAGGTGAAGCTTTTTGAAGAAGCAATCAAGAATTTGAAATGGTTTCATGATGCGGACGGCGTTGTCAGCTCTGTCTCTCTGACAGGACGCGCCCCTCTGTGAGGGACCCGGTATTTTAATTCAATTCAAGGAATTCACAACTAGTGAAGATGGTGACCATAGCCGCTACCTGCGACGGACTATGGCCCACCCCCGCCCCGTGCGACCAGCATACGACGCAATGCATATGGATCACCACGGCCTGATTGAGGGATCACGATTCCAAACACATACGCTTTTCGCGTATGACTCACTTTGGCAATGGACCGTACATTCACTTTGCACTTCGCTTGAATCAAAAGAAAATAACGAGTTCCTCCATATGCAACCAGCCACACTCCCCATTCAACATACATGCATGATAGACGGGAGGTGGGGGCATATGTTGGACAGCAAGAAATATCATCACACAAACTCTACAGTATGATAATAGAACTAGCTGTCCACTTAGTGAACTTTAAAGGTACATCAGTCGGCGATAACCGTAAATTTAGTCGAGTCTAGAATATTTACAATGCAGTGGATAAACGAAACAAAACCCGCAGCGGTGCATCAACCGCTGCACAAAAGCCAGACCACTCCCATGAGTCGAACGCGGACCAAGGAAACCATCGGACTAAGCATCATCATAAAACTCTGCAACGGTTGGCTCACCTGCAAATGTCTAGGAATATCCTAGGTGAGTACAAAAGTACTCGCAAGACTTATTCGTGCTTGATTTAATGCCCTACACATGCTCGCTACCACAACAATTAAACATGATGCGTTCCCATTGAATCAATACATGGTAAATGCTATGACATTGTCCATGGCATAAGCATAAGTGGTAGAGTCAAAGCATGTTTCAGGTTTCACATGAATACAAGAATGACCACGATAATTAGAATATCACATTTTCTCAAATCACACAGGGGTAGCCCACACCCCATTTAAATTACAGGTTCATCACAGCATCAATTTCAGACAATCTCTCGAACCGTTACCGACAATGCGACTACCCTGAGTATAGTGAGTGCATTATCCCCGGGAGTTTGCAAGGCTCCAGGGCCTGAGACTTACCTCAACTACACTCCGGCATCGATTCTCGGTAACGTCCACGCGTTAACAGGAAAGTGACACGGGAAGTAACCTCAGGTTGGTATGGCAACAAAACTCTACTTACTCCTAGGTTGCCCTCATCTCCAATCAATACCAACCTTATTCACCGTGCACCCCCTCGGCTCTCACATCTCACCTTAACAGGTTGAGTTAATCGGGCAACAGTTGAAGTTCTCAACATCAGGATACACCCTACGCATGCTAGTGTGCTCAATTTCAACATACGATTCGAACAAGCATTCACGCATATACAAAAATGAGTAGGGCATATACATAATTACGGAGAATAAAAGAATGCAACAAGCTCTGCTTGCCTTGGTCGTAGGATTTGGAGACTTGGGTGAGCTCAACAGTTTGGGGTTCTTCCTCTTCGGGCTCTGTCGCATGCAACACGAGACACCGGAAAGGAAATGACCAAAGAAAATGAGTTCCAGCATGTATGCATGATGGAAAATGCTAGACATGAAATGCTAAGATATTTCGTGGATGCTAGGGGTTTATAATAAGAAACACGCCTCAATTTGAACTTATAGGATTCAACTGATTATCCTAGCAAATATATGCATGGCATATCGAGTTCAAGTTCATATTAGGGTTGAAAATGGTTAACCATGAGGAATAGGCATGATCTAAAATATCTTATTGATGAAATGGCTTTGATTAGTTGGAAAGATAGAAGTTGAATTTATCTAGATTCGGTTTAAATTCCTTTAAGAATTAGCACATGGGAGGAATCATTAGGGTTTAAACAAGGATGACCAAAATTTTATGTGTGAGCCTTGCAAATGCATTGAACCAAGTTAAAGAAAACTTAGCAACAATTATGAGCATATAAATTTACAATTTTTGGAACTAAGGTTACAAAGCTATAGCATTTTCAACTATGCAGCCTTTGGCATTAGCTCCTAGTACTTTAATCCTAGCATAATATAATCTGCAAAAATTGCACAAGAAATACTAAGCACACCCCAACACCCACCCTTTGCCTGCCCCTTCTCACTGCTTCACTGAGGAAGAGCAGCCCAGAGGAGCTCCGGATGGACCGGACCGGCTGCTGAGGACTTCGGCCTGGACCTGAACAAGAGGGGAGGAGGAGGAGTGAGGGGAGAAGAAGAAGAATGCGGGAAGGAGAAGGGAGGGAAGAGGAGCTGGCTCACCGGAGCAGCGGCTCGAGTTCGCCGGAGCTGCAGCCAGATCTGGAGAAGATGGCTTCAGCTGGAGAGCTGCGCACGGGAGGAGAAGAAAATAGGAGGGGATTTGGCCGGGGAGGAGAAAAAGAGGAAGAGGAGGTCCTAGCGGGCTTTTATATGGAGGCCAGCGAGCTCTCCACGGAGGCTCCACCGCCCTCCGTCCCCAACCTACGGCGGCGACGTGGCAGCCGAAGCCTGACACTCGGGGCTCACCCGGAAGATGACTCGAAAACAGTCCGGAGTCAGGCAGCCCAGAAGTACCTCCCGGAGGTTCCGGAGTGAACCTCCGGCCTTCATAAAACGGCAGCTCACCTTCTCTGGACTCTCCCAGAATTCAAACCGGAGTCCACCCGGAATCCGGGCTCACCCGGAGGTTCATCCCGGAGGCTCCGGATGGGACCTCCGGTTGCACCGGGATCACCCAAATGCTCTCTGGACTCCCTCGGAAAATAGCTCGGAGACCATCTGGAAATTTCCGGACAGCCCGGAGATTCGGCTCGGAGGTTCCGGATCGAATCTCCGGCTGGGCAACTCTCGCTCAACCCTCTCTGAACTCATCCGGAAGTTAACTCGGAGGCCACCCGGAATTTCTGAGCATCCCGAAGGCTCCGCCTGGAGGTTCCGGACCAACTTCCGGATGAACACAGAGAGCTAAAGCTTGCACATAACATTATTGTTGGAAAATAGGACCAAAATAAGTTTGAGTTTTGGTAGTTGTCCAAATAAATTGATTGGTGTTAATTTACCAAAAATTAAGTTTTGAGGATGAGATATGTACATATTCTATAAAACATAACCTTTCAATATTTAGGTTTATGCAAGGGTTGTGCGTGGATGATGCCATGTATGCATGACGAACGCAAGAACTTATTTATAGGGTAGATGTCACGGACCCGGAATTGCATATGATTAGGGGAACGCGAAGTTGCCAAGGACCGAAGGACTCGTCGGCCCGGTGGTACGGTACCTGCGCCGTACGCACCGAGGCGGAACGATCCGACACCCGCCACTTGCGAGCCGGCCGGAAGCGACCAATCTTCCCAGAACCACATACGATTCCATGACCCGGTGAAGGTTCAGAGTCGTTCCCGAATCCTACCACGACAAACAAGGTCGGAGGAGCCCGGCGGTTCTACCCACACCCTAACCTAGCTCGGAAGCTAGTGGGTCGCTCGAAAGCCTGGTAGGACACGCCCACACCCTGCCTGGCCGGCACAGCATCTCAGCTAGCGGGTCACTCAACCAACACCTGCTCGACTTAGTAGAAAAAGGTACGGCTTCGACTCTTCACGGCATACCCATACACTTCATATCATTCACACATTGTGCAGGGGCAGCCTGATCTAACAACTCGGATATCATCACAAAGCTCTACCATACGATAATACTAACAACAGTCCACGATGGGACATCATATTACATCAGTCGGTCGTATCCGAAAACATATCCGAGTACGGAGTAATTAAACAACAGCGGAAGAACAGTAAATGAGTCCCACAGCGGCATAGTGACCGCTGACCAAAAACTGCAACCTATCCCATGAATCGACTAACTAACCGAGGAAACAACAATTTCAGGCATCATCGAAATAGTCTTCAACCACCGGCTCACCTGCAAGCTCTAGAAATAACCTAGGTGAGTACGAACATACTCGCAAGACTTATTCGTGCTTGATTAAATGTCCTACTCATACTAGTACAGCAGTAATTAAACATGAATGCTTCTCAGAGTAACAATATACAAATTTACAACATAGCATCAACAGATGGAAGTAAATACAAGTTATGTAACAGGCTGATTCAGGGTACCAACATATCGTAAACGAATCACCACAAGATCCAAACCATAATTCCAATTCCATTGGGGTGCCCATGAGTCCAATCCCAACGAATCTAATTAACAGATATCCATATCAATTAGGGCAGCCCCTATGTCAAATCCAATCGATCCATCATACACACATTTTCATTTACTCTCTCGGACCGTTACCGGCAAATACATCCCCATGGAAATAACCAGAGCTCTTCACCCGGAGGTAGCTAATCTCCACGTGACCGAGGCTTACTGTCACGGACCCGGAATTCACATATGATTAGGGGAACGCAAAGTCGCCAAGGACCGAAGGACTCGTCAGCCCGGTGGCACGGTACCTGCGCCGTACGCACCAAGGCGAACGATCCGACACCCGCCATGTGCGGGGCCGGCTGGAAGCGACCAATCTTCCCCAAACCACATATAATTCCAGATACCGGTGAAGAGGTAAGACCGCATGATAAGTCTGCGCTCCGCGATAGTCATAGGAGGACTAGAGCCCGGGATATGCATCCCCTCAACCTAACCTAGCCACGAGGTGCGACTCTGGGAGGATCCAGCACGGCGCCGTTAGCGCGAGGCGTGACGGTCATAGGAGGCTTAGCGAGTACGGGACGAATCCCTGGATCGACTCAACCAAGGCTACACAGGACTAGTGGTTCGCTCACCTCTGCCATCACGTAACGCAATCCTAGCACGCAATAATACCGCTGCACAGTTGTCCACGTACTTCATCACATACACGCATTGTACATGGACAACCGCAAGTAACAACTTGGATTACCACAGCACAAATTCTACAAAAAAAAGACTTATAGAATACATATATATACACATAGCGACTCGGAAGTCGATCACAATATACATTATTACAAACAGCAGCGGAAGGAAAACAGAAAATGCCCGAGATGGTGGGGAAACCACCTCCAAACAGCTCGCAACAAAGTTCCCGAGGAAATCGAAACCTAGAGTGGTAAATCCAAGCAGCGACGTCAAACTTCAATTGCTCCAAGAACCTGCCTAGGATAAACCTAGGTGAGTACAACCACCGTACTCGCAAGACATTGCTTATTGATTAATTAAAACATGGTATTAATCAAGTTTGACAAGTGATAAAGGTTCGCATTTCATAACAAGTTCAAGTTACATACTGGAGATGAAATGAACATAAACTACACAATTTAATCTCATATTGTAGCAAGAGCATAGCAATGATAAACACATGACGATAAAAGTAACTTACGAGCATACACACAAATGTAACAATACGAATGTCATCATTTCCAATTTATTTGGGTAGCCCACACCCATTTAAAAATCTCAATCTTTCTCACGCAACACATGCCTCAACCTCCAACTCATGGCAACACATGCCTAACCGTCACCAACGAGCCGACAACCTCGGATATAAAGAGTGCAACCCTGGTGGAGTTCACACTACTCCCCCCAGTCTCTGAGACTTACCTCAACTATATCGTAGTTTCGTTTCGTTGGTGACCTACGCGTTTTTCCCTCGGGTCTTCACCGCCGACTCAGCCACCTCGGGTATAAGGAGTGCAACCCTGCGGGAGGTTGTGAGGCTCCACGCAGTCTCTGAGACTTATCCCCAATATACCGTAGTGCTGGTCTCGGTAACACCCTCGGTTCTCATCTTCACCGCCGACTCAACCACCTCGGGCATAAGGAGTGCAACCCTGGTGGAGTTCACAAGGCTCCCACCAGTCTCTGAGACTTATCCCCATTATACCGTAGTGTTGGCCTCGGTAACACCCTCGGCGCTCACATCTCACTTTATTAGGTTCAAGTTAAAAGGGCATCAGGTTAAAGTATCAGCCTTAACTACTGCATAATAACAAGGTCTACACATACTAATGAGGTATCCAGCACAGATCAAACAATCATTCACACAAGCACCAAGTCCATTCAATTAATTAAGCCAAACAAGGATTAACACACAACGTAATAATTAATCAACAAGCAATGGAGCTTGCCTGGTTGCCTGGGGAAGTAAGGGTATTCTGCGTGAAAACTCCAGAACACTCGAAACGCTGGTAGAAGCAAATGACCTCCAACAGAGGAAAAGCAACTCTAAGAAACCGGTTTGAAAATGATGAAAATGTATGGATCACTACTACAGATAGCATTTAACGGGACGCCACCTGTACAGACGGCAACAGGGAGCCGTCTGCATAATTCTTAGTGCAGACGGTTCCCAACACGAACCGTCTGCACAAATCACGACAACGGATGCCGAACAAGCGGGATGGCACAGTGCAGACGGCTGCCGTTGGGAAACCGTCTGTACAAATAATGCAGACGGTTCCAAACTGCAGCCGTCTGCACTATGCACAACAGTCCAGACGGCTCCCAACTGGGACCGTCTGCACTATTTGTACAGACGGTCCCAGTTGGGCGCCGTCTGGACTAATAAATACAGTACAGACGGCTCCCAACTGGTACCGTCTGCACTATTTGTACAGACGGTACCAGTTGGGAGCCGTCTGCACTAACCAGTACAGTACAGACGGTCCCAGTTGGGAGCCGTACTGTACTATTTTTACAGACAGTCCCAACCTGGAGCCGTCTGTACTAATGTAGTCGGTCACATCCCTCACTCCCACTCCGTCACTCACGCTAGCTACTCACTCCGGCATCTCGAGCCGCCCGCAAGCGCCGCCGCCACCGGAGCCGTGCCGCCGCCGGCGACCTCCCCAAGCTGCCGCCGCCTCCCGCCGACGCTCTGCCGCCGCCGCCGCCGCCGCTAGGGCCGCCCCGAAGCTTTCCCGCCGCCGGCCGTGGCCTCCACCTCACCGCCGGCCGCCTGCCTCGCTCCGCCGCCTCCCGGTAAGCCGCCGCCCTCCCACGTCCACCGCCGCTGTCCCCCGCCACCGCCGGTTGCCGCCGGCGAGCTCGGGCGGCGTCCCGGCCCGACCGCCGGACCTCAGGCGACTTAATGAAAAAAAATTAAAAAATAAAACAAAAAACCAGTGGGACCCACCTGTCAGAATATATTAATATTTATTTATTAATTTATTTATTATTTTACTGAGGAAAAGATCAAAAGAGTATTTAAATAATTAAATCTTATAAAAATCATAGAAAAATCATTATAGTCAGAAAAATGCAAATAATATATCAAAAATGTTCAGAAAAATAAGATCTACGCAATTATGTCATTTTGATTCGTGTTTGCATTGTAGAAAAAATTAAATTGACTAAAAACTCAAATTAGGGTTTCCGGAACCGCCGGAGAAATTAGGATCGCGATATTTTTGAGCGTCCGGACTCCGATGAAATTGATTCTATTTGCATTAGTCCTTATTTTATGTCATCTATTCGGTGACATGCATTTCATCTCAGGCCGATGTTCCGCATTTTGATATTTATGTTTGTACCCTTAAACCCTAAACTGCAGTACGATTTCTAGATAAGCTCCTTTTTCGCGATGAGAAGCTAGGTCGCTTTCTTTTATTAGGTCAATCTAACACTAATTTCCTTATTGTGCAGCGCGTGTAGCTTGATGGATCGGGTGTGGATGTACGGTCTCGTACGAACCAAGCGTACCTTGACGGTGTGACGAATTTTCTGAGAGTTGCCGAGGATGATAGGTTGAAGAAGGGTGTTGAATATATATATTGTCCTTGTTGCGACTGTAGAAATGAGAGATCATTTCTCGGACACAACTCAGCGCTACAGATCCAAGCGCACTTGATTATTAGGGGCTTCAAACCGGACTACGCGTGTTGGACCAACATGGTGAAGAGCAGAACATGTCACAGGAAGACGTTGGCATCGTCGAAGAACCCGAAGTCAACGAAAGGAGAGAACATGGGGACGAAGTAGTTGCAGACGATGATTGTGGCCGCCACGAGGAAGTAGGTGCAGACGATGACTGTGGTGGCGCAGAGGACGATGATAGTGTGGATCAGATGCTGCGCGATGCCGACGTGAACTTTAATACTGAGAGAGACTTACACAAGTTCATGTACTGATTGAGGACTCAGAGAAACCTTGTTTCCGGGTTGCAAGCCGAAATACACAAAGCTGTCATCCGTGCTCGAGCTGCTCCAACTGAAAGCCAGCCATGGTTGGTCAGACAGAGTTTCACAGCGCTCCTAGGTCTCCTCTCCGAGATGCTTCCGGATGGTAACGAGCTGCCCAAAAACACGTACCGAGCAAAGCAGGTGGTTTGTCCCTGGTGATGGAGGTAGAAAGGATACATGCATGTCGGAACGACTGTATCCTGTACCGTAATGAATTATCGAACTTGCGTTCATGTCCAGTGGTGCAAAGCATCTCGTTACAACCGTAAGAGCCAACCAGACGACAGCGAGTCTTCCATCGAGCCGAAGAAAGGAATTCCCGCTAAGGTGGTGTGGTACCTGCCCGTAATTCCGCGTCTAAAGCGTTTGTTCGCGAACCCAAAAGAGGCCAAATTGTTGTGCTGGCACTCGGAGGACCGTAAGAAAGATGGAAAGCTAAGACACCCTGCCGATTCCGCGCAGTGGAGAAACATCGACATGATCTTCGAAAACTTCGGTGCAGAGCCGAGGAATATAAGGTTCGCGTTGAGCACGGACGGAATGATCCTTTCGGCAACATGAGCAGCCGGCACAGCACTTGGCCAGTTGCTCTTAGTATGTACAACCTACCACCTTGGCTGTGTATGAAGCGGAAGTACATCATGATGTCACTTGCTTATCCAAGGGCCGAAGCAACCTGGGAACGTATATGACGTCTACCTAAGACCTTTGGTGGAAGATCTGAAAACACTGTGGAACGAAGGGGTGCAGGTATGGGATGCGTACAAACAAGAGAACTTCACCCTACACGCCATGTTGTTCTGCACGGTCAATGATTTGCCTGCCCTACGCAACCTTTCGGGCCAGAGTAAAGAGCCCAGACAAGGCTTGCCCTCAGTGCTTGGATGGTACGAGCGAGTAGGTGGCTGGCCCACTCCCGTAAGACGGTGTTCATGCGCCACCGTAGTTCCTTAAGAGGAATCACCCGTACCGCAACATGAAGGACCAATTTGACGGGACGAGGGAGAGAGCTTTATGTCCAGGCATTACAGCGGGCAAGAGGTGTACGATATGGTTAGGATATCGACGTTGTCCTTGGAAAGAGTGGTAAAAAGCGAAGGCCAGCGGCATGTGGAAGAAGAAATCAATATTTTGGGAGTTATCCTACTGGCAGCACCTTGAAGTTCGCCACTGCATCGACGTTATGCACGTAGAGACAGAACGTGTGTGACAGCCTGATTGGTCTCTTACTCAATATTCCAGGGAAGACGAGGACGGCCTCAACGCACAGCCTCGACTTAGTAGACATGAAGATCAGGCCCGAGTTGGCACCTGAGCCTCCCAACAGGCAGAACAAGGCTTCCTCCGGCCTGCTATAACCTGAAAAAGGCCGAGAGGACCGAACTATGCCGGTGCTTGCAAGGTGTGAAAGTTCCGTCCGGTTACTCCTGCCAACATCTCGAAACTTGTTTCGATGGAAGGTCTAAAATTGGTCGGCATGAAGTCCCACGATTGCCATGTGGTTGATGACACAGATGCTTTCCTGTTGCAATCCGAAATATCCAGCCGAGCTATCTCCGAGACACAATCACTAGGCTGTGCTACTTCTTCAACACAATCTCTCAGAAGGTCATCGATCCCGAAGCACTAGATGTGTTGCAGGCGCTCTGGTGAAGACATTATGTCATCTTGAGATGTACTTTCCTCCGTCGTTTTTGATATCATGGTCCATGTTACCGTCCACCTCGTGAGAGAGATAAAGATCTGTGGACCGGTATTTCTACGCCAGATGTACCCGTTTGAGCGGTACATGGGAATTCTCAAGCAGTACGTACGAAATAGATCTCGTCCAGAGGGCAGCATCATCGAAGGTTACACAACCGAAGAGGTGGTCGAGTTCTGTGTCGATTACATGGACCAGCTCAACAGATAGGTGTGCCTACGTCCTCGCCACGAGGGGAGACTGGATGGCAAAGGGACCATAGGAAGGAAAACACTCATCCCTGACTACGCGTCCGTTATCTCAAGCCCATTTCGCAGTCTTGCAACACAGGACTGAAGTTGCCCCGTATATCAACATGCATAAGGACGAGCTGCGCAGAGAGAATCCAGCCGTACGGAGGCTTGGCTTACCAGATAGCACAACCGCAGCTTCAACAACTGGTTGCGGGTTCGAAGTGCTAATAGTACAACAGAGGAGAATATTGGCTGGTTGGCCAGATGGCCAAGTCACACGATCCTGAAATTTGAAGCCTACGACATAATGGGTACACCTTTTATACCAGAGCACAGGATACGAAGAGCACGGTACAAAACAGCGGTGTCCGCATAGATGCCTTCCAGGACAAACGTGGTGTGTGTGCGTACTACGGGTACATTGAGGAGATCTGGGAACTCGACTATGTACGTTTTCAGGATCCCCCTCTTCCGGTGCGTTGTGGTCGCACTCTCAAGTGTTAGGTCGACAAGTACGGCATGACTACAGTGGACCTCGAACGTGCCGCATACAAAGAGGAACCATTCGTACTCGCTAACAAGCTACTCAGGTCTTTTATGTCCAAGACCCGGCAAATCAGAAACTTCACGTAGTCCTTCAGGGGAAAAGAAGGATTGTCGGAGTTGAGAATGTCGTGGACGAGGAAGAGTACAATCATTTGATGAGTACCCTCCTGGAGACGGCACCGCGCTCAACGAAGAACAACTACCGTTCGGGGCCACCTGCTATCTGCGCGTCGATCATCAAGAAGGGCTGGTTGTTAAAGGAGATTAGGTATTTTCTATGATCGAACCCAGATTGTTATGTATCGTCACCAGGGTTTTTTGTATGAACTATTAATGTAATAAAATATGAAAATAGTTGTACCATGAAATTGTACATATGAAAATATGAAATTTATAAAAAAGTTCAACTCGTTTGGAGTTCATATGAAGTTTTTATATGAATTTTACAAGTTTAAGGCATTTTTTGCATTCAATTTTATGAGTTCCCATGAAGAGAGTAATATAAAACCTTAGTTTACTACACATTATACTGCCTTTAAATGCAACATGAAATTTAGCAGATGGTAAAAAGATGAACTTCAGCATGAGATTCAATGTATGCCACTGAGCTAGAGGATTCGAACTGCAAACTAACGCAACTGGAATCAGGTTAATCGGAGTCCGGACGCTTGACTTATCGCGATCGCGAAGCTTCCGGCTAATCGGGGAAACCCTAATTGGAGTTTTTAGGCAATTTTCCATTTTCCTAACAGGGATGAATATGATAGGATTGAATAGATCTCATTTTTCTGAACATTTTGATATATTATTTGCATTTTCCTGAATTAAGATGAATTTTCTTCTACGAATTTTACAAGATTTAAACCAATTTAAATCCTTTTTTGTATTTTCTCAGTAAAGAATAACAGAACTAAACAGTAAATACTTTTATCACCTACCCCATACCTAGCCTCAGAGAATGACAGGTGGGACCCTTGGTCAATTCGGTCAAGATTGACCAAGACTATGACAAGGGGACCCACATGTCATAACACTCTCTTTTCTTTTCTTTATTCTTTTTCATTTCTTATGTGGCGTGGACCCACTTGCCATGCATAGACACAGCTAAAGAGCTCAATTAACACACTGGTTAACTATTAACTTACTGCATGGATTACAAATAGCAATCACTAGCAACTAAACATGCCCTAACCGAACTAATTAACTAATTAGCTACCAGCTAACCAATTACTAAACCAACTATCCCTAGCTAACTTAACTAATCAATCTAACTAGTACTTAACTAATTTATAAAAAAGTTCAACTCGTTGGAGTTCATATAAAGTTTTTATGAATTTTACAAGTTTAAGGCATTTTTGCATTCAATTTTATGAGTTCCCAATGAAGAGAGTAATATAAAACTTAGTTTACTACACATTATTACTGCCTTTAAATGCAACATGAAATTTTAAAAAAGGTAAAAGATGAAAAATGCCCGGCTACATTAGGGTTTTGGTTTCCGAAGCCTGCACCCAATCAAGCCCATCACAGGCGACATGGGCCGGAGCCCAAATCAAGCCCATCACAGGCGATCGGCACAGGCCCGTACTGACCAGCGGCCCCAGTAGCCAGGGCGACGATCGGACGAATATGCTCGGTTGAGAGAAGCTCGACAGCCCCCGCTCAAAGAACGGTATATAAACCGGTCGAAGCCTCCGTAAACTAGCGAGGTGGACTAAAAGTCCCACCCCGCGTCGGCTCTGCACGGTGCATTAGTAGTCCAGACGGTTCTATAAAGGAAAGCGTCCGCACTAATTAGTGCAGACGGCTCCACATTGAGACCTGTCTGCACTAACGTTGTGCGGACGGGTCCATATGGAGAACCGTCTGCACTAATAAGTGTCCCGCCTACACTATTAGTACAGACGGTTCTCCGCATGGAGCCGTCCGCACTAACGTTAGTGCAGACAGGTCTCAATATGGAGCCGTCTGCACTAATGCGTGGGGGGCGCTTTCCAGTGGGAGAGGCGGAACGCGGGAAGGTGGAAGGCGCGCGCGGGGGTAAACGGGCCGGCCGAGGCGGCCCAACAGGCTTCGGCCTCTTTTCCTTTATAGATTTTTCTTTTTCTTTTATACAGATTCATTCTGCTGTCATTTTATGTATAACTATTTGTCCAAAAATTATGAACTTTTTACAGGGGCATTATAACATTATTTGGAACCTTCTGTAGAAGTTTGAGTTGATTTGGAGTTCATTTGAGTAGGGTTCTAGTTCAAAGCTAGGGTTTGACCTAATTCGATAATTTGAACTAGAGCTAGGTCCTATCCTTCTCCAAGAATTCTGAAATTTGGCATGAAGTTAATGTTCCCCTATTTATGTCCATCCCTGAAGTTTGGTGAATTTTTATACTCATTTGCTTGCCCATTTTCTATGATTTTCAGAAGTTTAAGTCATTTCTAGTAATAGATAACCCTATTTCTAGTAATAAATAACCTTGAAATTTTTTCTACCCTCAAGATATACCATTACATGTTCCATGTCAAAATTTGGCATTTTTCGGGGTTCGTTTGCTATATTTAAGTCATTTAGTGCATTTCTACGCATTTAGCGAATATAATTCCAATTTGAACTGCAAGTGCATGAAAAATTTGGCAAAATTATGATGAAAAATCCTATTTGTGGTCTTTAGTCTATGTTTAGGCCTTATCCAAGAAAAGGAAAGGAATTCCAAACATCAAGGTGCCGAGACTCGACCCCGAACATGGAGGTTATTGGTTTTTTAATTCAGAAAAATGCAAACGAAGTCAGAAAAACATGAAACTTGGCATGGTGCCCTCATATGGCATCAATATGCTGTGGTAAAAATTTGAGAAGGTTTTGCAAAAGTTGTGATGTATACTACTTAGAAACCCCAAGATCTCCGAGGAAGAATCTAGGTTTTGAGAGGGAACGGGTCAGATTTGAAGGCAAAGTGACGGTTGCTTCATCGGTTAACCTTGAAATTTTTCTACCCTCAAGATATACCATTACATGTTCCATGTCAAAATTTGGCATTTTTCGGAGTTCGTTTGCTATATTTAAGTCATTTAGTGCATTTCTAGGCATTTAGCGAATATAATTCAAATTTGAACTGCAAGTGCATGAAAAAGTTGGTAAAATTGGGTTGAAAAATCCTAATGGTAGTCTTTAGTCTATGTTTAGGCCTTACCCAAGAAAAGGAAAGGAATTCCAAACATCAAGGTGCCGAGACTCGACCCCGAACATGGAGGTTATTGGTTTTTTAATTCCAAAAAATGTAAACGAAGTCAGAAAAACATGAAACTTTCCATTGCTTCATCATATGACACCTAGAGGCTATGGTAAAAATTTGAGAAGGTTTAGCAAAGAAAAATGCCATTAAATGCAACATGAAATAAAAATAGGTAAAAAAAGGAAAAAAACAAGCCTACCACTGGGGTTTTGGTTTCCAAAGCCTGCACCCGAATCAAGCCCATGACAGGCGACATGGGCCGAAGCCCAAATCAAGCCCATCACAGGCGACTCGGGCACATGCCCGTACTGACCAGCGGCCCAGTGGCCTGGCGGAGGATCTGACAAATATGCTCAGTTGAGAGAAGCTCGACAGACCCGCTCAAAGAACGGTATATAAACCGGTCGATGCCTCCGTAAACTAGCGAGGTGGGACTAAAAGTCCCACCCCGCGTCGGCTCTGCACGGTCCACTATAGTCCAGACGGTTCTATATTGGAAAGCGTCCGCACTAATTAGTGCAGACGGCTCCATATTGAGACCTGTCTGCACTAACGTTAGTGCGGACGGCTCCACATTGAGAACCGTCTGCACTAATGTAGCAGGCGGGACCCTGCTACATTAGTGCAGACGGTCCTCCATGTGGAGCCGTCCGCACTAACGTTAGTGCGGACGGCTTCATATTGCGAACCGTCTGCACTAATGTAGCAGGGTCCCGGCTGCAACATTAGTGCAGACGGTTCGCAATATGAAGCCGTCCGCACTAACGTTAGTGCGGACGGCTCCACATGGAGAACCGTCTGCACTGTTAGTCCGGACGGTTCTGTATTGCGAACCGTCTGGACTACCTTCTATAATAAATCCCCTCTTTCGACAGCCGCCCTCCAGTTTCAAAATTTTCGCTAAGTCCCTAGCCCTATTCTTCCCCGAGCTCCCCGCCGCCTCCGACCTTCCCGCCGCCCCCGAGCTCCCCGCCGCCCCCGAGCTCCCCGCCGCCGACGAGCTCTCCGCCCCCGAAGCCCTCAGGCAGACGCCGCCGCCACCCCCGAGCTCCGCCGCCTCCGAGCTTCCCGCCGCCCCCGAGCTCCCCGCCGCCCCCGAGCTCCCCGCCGCCGACGAGCTCTCCGCCCCCGAAGCCCTCAGGCAGACGCCGCCGCCGCCCCCGAGCTCCCCGCCCCCGAGCTCCCTGCCCCCCGAGCACCCCCGCCGCCCCCGAGCTCCCCCGACCGCCGGCCTCCTCCGATCACCTCCTCGAGCTCCCCTGACCACCGCAGCCCTCGATCCTCTACTCCAGGGTGAGCATTGCTTATGTGGCCATTTGTGCATCCATGGATTATAATGTTTTGTGGACTGTTCAACGCAATCTCACCTCTGTTGCTCGTGTTCACCTTTCTTGAGAACACACTATATGATTCCTGGTCCTTGTTTAATCAGGCGGATAGTTGGGATTTTGGTGTTGGTAAGGACTGTAACTAAGACAATCTTGTTGTACCATTTGCAGTTTATATGGTATACTGATTAATCAACTTCTATTAGAATCTACAACTTCTGTGTGATCTCCCACTGCCACAAAGAAATGGAATATTAAATATTCTTGCATAATTTTCCAGCATTCCTTGAAAGCGTCTCAGTAGGTGTTTGTTTTGTTAAATATATGCTGATTTGTTATTATTTTGTTGGTTATGGAACACAGTAGATATATGTCCAGTGGATTAGACCTTTCTTTTATAAATGTGTGATCTGATAACATGGTTTCTCCTTGTTAACCTGTTAAGTCAACTAGTGAACCAACCATGCTAATTATTAATAAGCCATGAACATGTATATCCGAGTTCAGACTAGCTGTGCTATAGGACTATTCATCGTTAGTTTGTGCACTTAAGGAAAAAATTGTTAGAGCTCATGTTTACATCTTGTTCGCTTGGAACAAAAAAAATAGAAAAACAAGAGAAAGAAACAAAGTATTATTGAAAAGTGTTCAGCTAATACCTCCTTGTTTTGGAGCTATATTTAAAGTTGACAAATTATGCTGCTACGTGCACTTATAACCCATTGTTGTGCTTTGACTCACACTTTTGAATTCGCTCAATCATCACCTTGTACTTCTCTGCTATCACAAGTGTATGTTGCATTTTTGAATTCTCATCGGAATGGTAAGATCACACTTGTTTTAGAATGGTGAGATTGAGTGATTCCACATACTTTGTGCCAATATACATCTTTTTGTGCCATTAATCATGGCAGATTGTAAGTATGACTATTGATCATTCTATGGGAGCACTGATTTGGAGGAATACCTTGATTGGGTACAACATATGGAGATTGAAATTTAGAAGGTCCTAATGGTTCGTAACCAAGTGTCAAGAGCCACCAAGGAGTTCATAGACTATGCTAGCTACTGATCGAAGTGTGGTCCAGATAGATGGACAATCAAAACTTGGGAAGAATTAAAGAAGGCCATGAGTGATAAAATTACTATATGTTGGCTACGTGTGTTCTCGTTATCTTCACTTTGGTCTTTTGTATTATCAATACTTACTCTCGATAATGACATTGCAAATCTGACTGTATGTTGAGGAAAGTTGTACATGTATATCTCCGTCTTCACCGTCTCCGTCTTCACCTTGCCCCCTTCATTATTCTTATTTAAGTACATGCACCGGAGACACCAAATCGTCTTTGTTTTCACGATCGAGAGAATGGAGAAGAGTGATAACAGAATAACTTTATCTAGATAAACGAATGAATTGAATAGAGAATGAATTCATACGAGTAGTTGTGAAGAGTATTTGTGCGAGATATAAGAGTGAGAAGAACTTGAGAGAAAGCTCAAATGAACGAGATACGAGATGTAAAAGAAAAAACGAAAAGTGGTGAGAGTAATAAACGAGAAAGAAGTAAATAGAGAGTACATTTAGATTTAAAGACTATGGCAGATATAGTAAACAGTTCGTCGTGGCTCCGTCGTAAGCGTCAGTCTAAGTCATCGGAGAGTAAAGCAAAGTCGGAGGCAAAGACATATATAACTCATGTAGCCCTCATGTATAAAAGAGTTCAGGAAGATATTTATGATGAGATTACGAACATTAGCACTATTTACGAGGTTGTTTAATTCATAAAGTATGTGTCTTTATATGAAAATGTCTGCAATCTAGTCTGTGTACGGCATATCTGAATTTTTCGTCTTTTGAAGATGGCGTCCGGAGGAGATGAACGTGAACAGCCGGTGGCCTCTTCTCCCCGACAAGACGAGCCGCACGTGTCTCCTCAACCGGCTCAACCGCCTCTACCGATGCCCTCCGAACCTGCAGAAGCCTCGTCTCGTGAGCAAACCGAAGAATCGGGTGGGCAGAAGCGAAAGCGAGGTGGCCGAGGCAAAAATAAAATGCCTACGGGTCACTTCACGATAACTCAAGTCAGTGCTGAGGGTGTGCCCGTATTGCCTCAGCAGGCTCAGGCGGCATTCCGTAGAGCGTGCGCGTCACTGGCGAGGGAAAAGATCCCGATAACGTACGCCAGCTGGCCGTCAGTGCCGGATCACGAGAAAGAGTTCCTGTGGAACACCATCCAAGGACAGTTCGACTTCCCGGAAGGTACCGAGCAGGCCGTGGAAAGACAGGCAAAAGCGAAGATGGGCAAAGCGTGGAAGACCTTCAAGAGCGAGCTGTACAACACGTACGTCAAGAACGATCTTATGCCCTACAGGCAGGACCCGAACACTTACGGGTACCTGGAGGATCAATGGGCGGAATTCGTGGAGAGGTGCACGTCGGAGGAATTCGTGCAGAAGAGCCAGGCAGCAGGGCCCGTCAGGCATGCAACGTTCACCCCCACAGGCTTGGAAGCGGGGGGTACGCGCGCAAAGAGCTGGAATGGAGAACAGAGGACGAGCGGGCGTCTCAGGAGAGTCGCGACACCCCGTTCTCCCAGATCCCAGAGAGGCGGGCCCGGAACTGGTTTCGCGCGAGGGCCAACATCTCGGCTGATGGCACCGTCGCCTTCAACAAGCCCGAAACCGTCCAAGTGGCTGAAAACATCATGCGACTATCAGAACAATCCGCCCAAGGAACTTTCCAAACAGCCAGGGAGAAGGACATACTAACCTCGGCTCTGGGAAACAAAGAGCACCCGGGTCGAACGCGTGGCCTAGGGGTGACGGTTCCATGGAAGCTGGGATTCCCGGACGATGCGGGACAGTACAGGAGTCGGAGGAGAACAAAAGCAGAGCGCGAGGCAGCCGAGCGTGAACGGATGAAGCAAGAGCTGATGGATGAAATATTTGCAGGCCTACAAGAGAGGATCGATGCAAGGGTCGAAGAACGGGTACGGCAGATAAGGCAGGAGGATGCAGCCGCCGGGGCCGAACGCAGCCCCGCAGCCTCATCCCCACATGGTCGGCGCCGGAGTAGCTGCGCATCCGTGGAAAACGAGAATGCCGAAGACGTGGAAGAACAATCCCCACCGCAGCACGTTCGAGATGACGACCGCGCCGACGACTTACCAAATTTCGACCCTATTCTGCCTGAACACGTCAATGAAAGATTCCCTCTCGACGAGATAGCGGTGGCAACCAAGTGCAAACTCCTTGTGCCCAGCAGTTTTGGCCCCGGTGACATGCTTGAGGCTGGCCAGGGGTTAGTATTTCCACCTTCAGAAAGCACGATGACGGTGCACGGAGTTCCGCTAGCGGCGGATAAAGCTAAGGTGGTAGTGGACATGGTGCATGCGAATTGCAGATCCTTCAGACTTCCTGTACCGCCGGAGGACGACGTCACGACACTGGGGCAGGCCATCCACACGTTCATCCAGTGGCCGAAGAAGTACATTTCCCTAGTTGCCCCTCCACCTCCTCCACGGCCGCTGTCTCCGGTGCATTACGGTAAAGATTTCTCAATCCGTCCTCCTCCACCGAAGGTGAAATCCGCTTCAGCACGATCTCAGCAATCTAGCAGATCTAGCCAACAGGCTGCCAAAACAGCTCCTCAAGCTCAGCGTAGGGCCACCAGAAATAGCACAAAGTTGGCTAAGGGCAAAGAGGTAGACGAAGAACCCGAGATAAGAAAATACACGGAACGGCAGCCGCTAGTGACACGGGCGGCGTTAGAGCGACTTGGCTGGGCAGCCACGATTTTGCACGATTATTACATGAAGAGGTCCAACGAGGAGACAGAGCTTCCTCAGAATATCTGCGCCGCGTACAAGCGGCAACATTTCCTTCATGCAAGTGGAACCTTTACCATTGAGTTCTCGGATTTATCAGACCTCTACCGTCATGACGCCCTCGATGCCAGCCTATTAAGATGCTGGACACTGTAAGTGTTCTCAATCACTGTTTAAGCTAAATGAATTGCCTAACTTATTGATACGCTCTTTCAATGACATTACTTTTATGTGCAGACATATGATTCAAGAGGCTAGGATAGATAACCCTAATATCGGATTCCTCGATCCGGGAGTGGTCATATGCACAATGGTCCAATTCCAGCCGAACGAGGTGGAGGATTACATTTCGGACGCCATGCTCGTTCAGTGTACTAAGCACGCCATTCTTGTACCGTACAACTATGGATTCCATTGGATGCTCGTCGGCCTCGAGCCAGAACGTCTACATGCCACGTACTTCGACTCTAGGGACTACCCACCAGAGAAGTACGCAGATTTGACGACGGTGCTCAACGGGGCGTTCAAGAAATATGTTGCCAAGGGCGGGCTTGTGAAAACAACAAAAACCGAACCTACCCACCGATTTCATTTCCCGGTAATAATTCCTCCCTAGCCCAAGAATAATCACCTCGCACGTTCTAATATGTATTCGGTAAAACTAAATTACCCTGCAAGTAACCATGATTTCTACAGTGCCACAAGCAGCCGCCGGGCAGCAATCTCTGTGGATACTATGTGGCGACATATATGATGCAGATCGTTGGCTCTAGTCCGGTAGATCTGGAGGTTAGTGTCATTACACTATATGTAGTTCCATTTTTCATCGTTCGGACGTCGTGCCTAACCTAGCTATTTAATTTCCTTGTGCAGACTTTGAAGTTCCCTACAGATGAGCTCGACACTGAGGGCGTCTCGATTGTTCAAAAACGGTTAATAGCTTTCATATTTAGAGAGGTGTTGAAGGAGACCGGAGAGTTCCATTGTCCTCAAATTGCTCCTCAATGACTTGAGAGTTTTTTTAACTAACAATGCATGTAAATGACTTTGTGGTTGTCGAGAATGGTCTTTTAAGTTTACTTCTGAATGTTATGTCTAAGATCAGTGATTACATTGTGTGTCTGTGTATGCTATGCCCGTGATTGATCACTTTGTTTCTAGCGTTTCCACTGCCGCACGGCATCGTTACACTGCCGCACGGCTGCTGCGACAGCGGAAACGGTAGTTTCCGCTGCCGCGGCAGCAGGCGGCAGCAACGTCACCCTGCCGCACTGCTGCCGCGGTAGCAGAAACCTCTGTTTTCGCTGCCGTGGCAGCAGGCGGTAGCACTGTCGCCCTGCCGCACTGCTGCCGTGGCAGCGGAATAAGTCATTTCCGCTGCCGAGGCAGCAGGCGGCCGCAACGTCGCCTTGCCGCACGGCTGCCGCGGCAGCCGAAACGTCCGTTTCAGCTGCCGTGGCAGCAGGCGGCACTACCGTAGCCCTGCAGCACTGCTGCCGCGGCAGCGGAATCAGCCATTTCCACTGCCGCGGCAGCAGGCTGCCTTGCCGCACGGCTGCCGCGGCAGCCGAAACGTCCGTTTCAGCTGCCGTGGCAGCAGGCGGCACTACCGTAGCCCTGCAGCACTGCTGCCGCGACAGCGGAATCAGCCATTTCCGCTGCCGCGGCAGCAGGCCGCCTTGCCGCACGGCTGTCGCCGCAGCCGAAACGTCCGTTTCAGCTGCCGTGGCAGCAGGCGGCACTACCGTAGCCCTGCAGCACTGCTGCCGCGACAGCGGAATCAGCATTTTCCGCTGCCGCGGCACCAGGCGGCAGCATGGCGCCTTGCCGCACTGCTACCGCGGCAGCAGAAACAGGTAGTTTCTGCTGCCGCCGCAGCAACGTTCTCCTAACACAGCATTTATGCAGACGGTTCCAGGGGTAGAACCGTCTGTACAATGAATTTATGCAGACGGTTCTGAAAATGGAACCGTCTGTACAAATGCTTTTGAAGTACTGTTCTATGCATTTGTGCAGATGGTTTTGATGTTGGGAGCCGTCTGTATAAATGCCTCGGAGGCACTGTGCCAGATAGTAGTACAGACGGCTCATGTGTGGAGCCGTCTGTACTACGTGTTTGTACAGACGGTTCAATAACCGTCTGGACAAAGTTCATTTGTCCAGACTGTTTCGTCCAGACGGTTCGGAAAACTGTCCCGCCCGGTGTTTCCGAACCGTCTGGACAAATGAATTCTGTAGTAGTGGATGCAATTGACGTGGATGCAACTACGGTGGATTAAAATAAAGTGTACAAATACATAGATAGGTTGGTCTTTATTCTAGATTCTAGCCTAGTTTTAGTTGTACTATCATTTTAATTCTTGGACGAACCTAGGGAATGGATGCATGCATGGGATGTGATAGGTAGTTAAGGAAAAAGGGCTGTTATATCAGTGGTTAGAGTTAGGGCTCATCCGATTAAGGTTTGCACAGGCTCTCAATGGCTTCCGCTATTAGGGTTGGCCTACAACCATATGCATATATATATACCTTTAGAAAGAATACTATAGCTACCATCCGCTTTTATTAGGTATTGTCCACACGGCATAACCCCGATAACCTTTCATGCTAATCTCCCATGCTATCCAAACCTAGCATGTTAGTCATCATCCAATGGGCATCGGAATAATCTAGCAATTGGCTTATCAGAATGTGGCAATCAAATAGTCAAAACGAAGCTATTAACCATACCTAGGGTTTCCATTCAAATTTTATCGGGAGATACTAATGGGCAAGCACTAAAACTGCCTCTAAACGAATCAGCTGCCCAACACACCACTACTAGCAACTATTGGAAAACACCATCTACACATTATCATGTATTCAAATGTATACCCTTGTATTAACCGAATAGAGCGGTCAATTGACGAGTTGGTTATCTACCCTTAGTGCTTAGCCATTGCTTGCTAGCCTTAACGGTTAATTGATAATGGTGTACAAGGAACAAACATCAACCATGCTTATTCATCCATTAAACAATAGTTTCATTAGGGCATTGGCTTGAGAATACATGTATTTTCACATTGCTTGTTTAAGGTGGTAATTAGTTGAGCAATCCGTAATGCTTAACTGGATGCTATTCTCATAGGATTAAGTACTGACAAGAGGGTCCTACGACCATGTATATGTGTGTGGGTGTACACAACTACTTTGGCAAGGTGCTAGTTGTTTTAGTGGGCTAAAAAGATCGAAAGGGGGTAATAGGTAACTGCTAACCTTTATCACTATCTACTCCAAATACAAATTTAACTGAAACTCTGACATTAGTGCAGAAACTTTCTCTAGTACTCAGGCACTAACTAAACCTATACATATCAAGTGTAGCACATGTTCTTATTAATTTTCACAACCCCAACACGTAATGCATAATCATTTTTAGAGCTAAGACTATATAGCATATGTTCTTCCAGTTTGATGAGTTAAGACTTGCATATAGATGCAGCCCAAGCAATCTCACTTCTTTAATTAAAAATCAAGTGCACACCTATATCAGATAGCTAAACCAAAGGGAAGGAATCAGAATTATTTTGATATCGATTATCTGAAACAAACTAAATCCAGTAACCACGACTAATTGTCAGCAACTGTGAATAAGGGGTTGCCGGCGGTGAGCTAAAGAAAAGAGGAAGGAGGCAGAGGGATTTGGGCAAGGAGTGGCTCACCGGAGAAGAAGATGTGCTTGGCAGCCGAAGGGAGAAGAGGGACGCGTCCGGGGTGCTCGGGTGGCAGCAGTGGGTGGCCGTCGGGGGCGGAGCTGAGGCGGAGATGGAGGGCGACGGGGATCTGGCCGGGGCAATCCTGGAGAGCGGCGCGGCACGGGGCGATGCTGAGGGAGCACGGGCGATGGTCGGGGCGGACGTCCGATAGGGGCGGCGCGACGGTCAGCTCCGAGCTTGGCTCGCGGCGTTGGGGCGGTAGATCCGGTGGCAGCGCCCTTCACGGAGGAGGCCGGAGAGGGCGGCGACGGCCAGCGTCGGCGAGCACAGGCCGCGGCATCGACGGCGGTGGAGCGCAGGCGAGCAGTGGCGGCGCGCGCTGGAGCAGCGGGGAAAGAGGGGCGCGGCACAGGGGAAGGGAAGGGGGAGGAGCGGAGAGGGGCGGCGCGCGCGGTGGAGAGGCGGCGCGGCGCTCCGGGGGAAAACCGAGGGAGCTCGGGGGCGCGCGGGCTTGGGGGTGGCCACGGACGGGGATGCGCAAGGGGAGGGGAGAGGCGACGGCCGGCGGGGGTGAGGAAGGTCTTGAGGGCGGCGAGGGGTGAGGCGAGGAGGCCGGCCGGCGGCGCAGCCAAGGGCGGCGGCGAGGGAGGCCCTGCGGTGGGGTTGGGGGCGCGGCGGCGGGTGAATGGGGCTGGGGTGGCAGCCCGTGGCCCCCTGGCCCCTTTAGGGTTAGGGTTCCAATTGTTTTTATTTTATTATCAAAGAGTTATAGATTAATCTCAGCCCTCCGATCAATCGCAACCCTAGAATGCGCGTACGCGCTCCGAATCGGGCGAGTGAATAGTCCATTTTGACTATCTCGACGATACGAACGCAGCTACGGAGTCGGATCGTCCATTCGACACTTAGATTTTAAAAGTCCAGTTTAGGTTTTCGCTTCTAAATCCGAAACCGAGACAATTTCTATTTAAATGCGTTGCATGAAATGATAAGGTAATTCAAGGGTTTTAAAGTTCCAACCCGAAGGTTGTTATCCCAATTGGCTTTATATGACATGATGCAGCAATTCATTTCAGGATTTTGTTTGCATGTCCGGAACCAAATTCGATTTTTAAGATGCAATGCATGAAATGATGCAATAACTCGAAAAGTTTTAATTCCGACTAGAGAATATCATGCTAAATGATTTTACGGGTTTCGGGTGCTTACAAAAACCTACCCCCCTTGAAAGAATCTCGCCCCGAGATTCCTACAGTAAAGAAGAAAAGACGAGGTATTCCCCTTGCAGCAAGACTTTAACGAGATACCAAGCTGTCGATAGTGGGAAAGCAGAATCACTTATCGACTTTTACACTAGTTCTAGAAAGAGAAAACCAGGTTAGATCATCATTCTACGGTGTCCCAGCTTTAATAGATTTTCGGAAAGCGTATCCTACACCACCTCCGGGGCATCCTGCGCTTCCTCGGCAGGGACGTGGTTCGTCCTTCCACGGCCTGCAAATTGAGGCTTGCTGGAGGATGGTCTCCTAACTTGAGGACCTCCACTTGGTTGTCCTTGCCGTGCCTTGGAGTCAAAAGCTTGTCCCGAACGAGGAAAGAAGCAACGGTTAGTGAAATGTCCCATGTTTCCGCAGTTATGGCACTCAACCTTGCTCCAATCTATGACGGACCGAGACTGTCGACACTGGGGACGTGACTGGAAACCTTGTGGCTTCTGAGGAAAATGTCCACGGGGCCGGGGTGGTTGCGGCTGTCCCGACCGCGAATCCTGCGAACTGTTCCCAGCCGATTTCAGCACTTCCCTCTCGCGCTTGCGAGACTGATTGAGGGCTAACGATTTGGCCTCCACTTTGATGGCCATGTCTACGAGGTGCTGGAAGTTGCGTACGTCGACGGCAGCGAGCTTGGCTTGCATCTCTTCATTTAGCTTGCCCATAAACTTCTCCACTTTGTCCTCATCTGTGGACACTTCACGAGGTGCGTAACGCGCCAAGTGATTAAATTCATGGAGGAATTCCTGAACAGGCTTCTTGCCTTGACGTAGGTCACGGAACTCTTCCTTCTTCATGGCCATAGTGGCTGTTGTGATGTGCGACTCACGAAAGCCAGTGCGAAATTCGGCCCAAGTGACAACATGGTCAGAAGCTTGCATGGCTAGGAAGGTCTCCCACCAATCCGCTGCAGCTCCCTCGAGATAGTGGGAGGCAAAATTAACCTTGTCGGCCTCCGTGCATTGGGCTAGCTGGAGCTTTCTCTCTATGGTGCGGATCCAATTATCTGCTTCCAGGGGATCCTTTGCTCTGTCAAACGTGGCCGGTTGCGTCCGTTGAAAATTAGCTAGGTCACCTCTTGCTCGGCCATTTGTTGCATCTAGAATGCGCACGAGTTGCTCCAAAATGCGATTCTGGGTTGCCAATACATCTACTATGTTGGGTTGTTGAGGAGGAGGTGGCACTTCCGCCTCGTCGCGCTCACGGCGACCACGAGCAGCTCCACGTGTTCCAGAAGCCATGCTGTTGCAGCCAAATGACAACAAGATGAGAGGGCAACATGGGAGAGGTGGAAAACATGATTAGTTTCAATTGAGGCAAGAATATAGAATCATAGAGAATAGAGAATATTTGCAAGTTTACATTAACAGAGGACACCCTGGCTTTTCTGGTTAAAGAATAGGGAATACTTGCGGTCATGTTTTGAGTAACTAGAATTAAAGTTATGGCATCGGCAGATCAGGGTTCAGCAACAGGGTTTATACAAGATTAGAGAACCGATGTTAGTCTCTCCAGGGCTAAGGACAGGGCATACAAGGATACACCACTCGAGCGCACTAGAAGCAAATAGCAAGGTAGACGGAATGGGGGCCAATCCATCCCGTACCCAACTATTGACTCCGCACGCCGATGGTCGAATCGTGTTGCCTAATACTCAACCAAAAGATTCAACGTGGACGAGAATCTATAGAAAAGGGATGCATCACCACCAGGAGGAGGGGTTGTTACTCATCACTTAATCCCACACATTAACATCCAATCGAGATGATGGGTAAAGGCATCACTCAAGAAGTGGGTTGGGCATTAATCCAGAGCGGATGGAGTAGTCTTACTAGAGCTGGGGAATATAGTTTTGTCACTATAGAAGGATTGCACTTTCTCAAATATTCCATAGAATCCGGGCATAGGTTAGTAAGTGGCATTAGAGCCAGGTTTCAATCCTGGGCAACGGTAAATGGTAAAGATGCAACAGGCTTAAACCAAGAAGGGAGAAGATCACATGGAGGACCCTTCGATAGGAAAGGTAAAGGAATAAACCATATGCGCACATAACGCTTTGGAAAATCATAGCTCACAAGGAGCACCTAAACAGGAAATATGGGGAGGTCGAATTGATGATAAGGAACAAGACATGAACCTCAAAAAGACAATTTCGAGTTCGGTTAAACGACTCGATCATTAGCCTTTTGCCAAGAGATGGAGGCATCTCACCTTCTAAATTGCAGTAGTGAGAAGCCCAAGGAGTCGTGGAAGCCATATGACCACAAGGGGAACAAAATGGCTTCGCTGTCACTTGATTGAGACAAAAATTTCAAAAGATACTTCACAGAGTCTTATATGGGCAGCAAGGGCATGTTAATACCACGAGGACATAGAAAAGCCCTAGGGGATAAAATTGGACTTTGTTAGAAACAAAGAATTAAAAGCAAAGGAGAAGCACTCAGGTTTACAACTTACACATATGGTATGAATAAATACCTAACAGTTTAAGGAACGTCTCGCTGGAAGCAAGACGGGGTAAGAGTTGTAAACATTTTGCAACCAAAGTGAGGTAGGAAAGAAGAAAATTCAGACCTAAGACAGCGGAAGATAAGGAATAAATAGAATCTTACCTAGTATTTTTAAATCTAGTTTGTAATTTCATAAATAGCTTTTTAAATCAAAGTCCTTAACTAACGTCCACCTGCAATTGGCATCATCGAAATAGTCTTCAACCACCGGCTCACCTGCAAGCTCTAGGAATAACCTAGGTGAGTACGAACGTACTCGCAAGACTTATTCGTGCTTGATTAAATGTCCTACTCATACTAGTACAGCAGTAATTAAACATGAATGCTTCTCAGAGTAACAATATACAAATTTACAACATAGCATCAACAGATGGAAGTAAATACAAGTTATGTAACAGGCTGATTCAGGGTACCAACATATCGTAAACGAATCACCACAAGATCCAAACCACAATTCCAATTCCATTGGGGTGCCCATGAGTCCAATCCCAACGAATCCAATTAACAGATATCCATATCAATTAGGGCAGCCCCTATGTCAAATCCAATCGATCCATCATACACACATTTTCATTTACTCTCTCGGACCGTTACCGGCAAATACATCCCCATGGAAATAACCAGAGCTCTTCACCCGGAGGTAGCTAATCTCCACGTGACCGAGGCTTACCATGCGAAACGTCCATGGCAGAGATTTCCGCTAACGTCCACGCGGTGATAAGGGAGATGCCCGATTAACCCCGGTTGGTATCTCAATAAATCCACCTTTGAACAAGGTGCTTATCCACCTCTCAACGAGGTGCTCAAATCATACCTAACCGTGTTCATCATGCAAAACCCGCGGCTCTCACATCTCACTTAACCAAATCCAAGTTGATAGAGCATCATGATTAAGTTTGCAACCACAGCGAACCTGACACACCCAACCATACCTAGCCATGCTAGATTCAGAGAGTTCCGACCTTCACATACAAACAAACAAGCCTACCAAAAGCCTAAGTAGATAAGCATATGAAATAATAGCAACAAGATGCAACAAGCTCTGCTTGCCTTGGTCGTAGGATTCCTGATCTTGCGTGAGGTCGTGAGCCTGGTGGTCTCCTCCTTCGGGCTCTGAAGCGAGCGATACCGGAAAATAACAGTAAAGAAGCACTTAACACCCAGCATGTATGCATGAATGTTTGATGAAGGATGCAGGTGCCTAGGGTGACTAGTGGGTGCCGAGGAGTTATTATTATGTGCATGACCCTAGGTTAGCTCATTGGAGGCTCGTGTGGTAGCTATTATGCATGCATGTTCAGTTATGGTGCAACAGGTGTTTAGGGCTCATTTGGTTGATTCGTTGTCGTAGGTGAGAACATGGAGTCGCGATTATTTACTGGCCGTTAGGCGAATTGTGACACTAGCTATTTTAATTTGACGGTTAAGCTAGATGCTCTAGTATACATGTATTAGGAGGTCGTTAATATTCGTATGAATTTCTACAGGTTAAATCAACTTTAGCATTTCCTGTCTTCTTCTCAGTAAAGAACAAGGTACTGTATATCTTATTCCCAATATCATCACGTCATCTAAAAACAACAAGTGGGTTCATCTTTATAGATATGAGATTTCCTAGTTAATCAAGAGTTCATTGCATGATCCCTCATGTCATAGAACTAGGTACTATTTTCTTTTCATTTAAACTCGCAGGTATATAGCATAATGAACTGTCCTTATGAGTATATGCTGTTAGCATACGGATTCATTTAAGCAAGACCCAGGTGTAAAACCCAATGTTATTTCCTTACTTGTATCCAACATTAGGTGACTTGGTCAACTGTAAATGAGTCATGAACAAGTATACATATATATTTATATGGGTACTTCTGAACTAACCCCTTTTTTTTATCAACCGGTTATAACAACCACTAGGTTAGTTGGTGCACTAGGTTATATTGACATCTAGCAATCACTCGCGCATCACACGGATTTATTAATAGCTAGTTTGCCTTAACCATGAACTCGTGGCATGAGCTAAACGGATTGTTCAGCCTCATATGCTGGTCCCTAACACTGTCGGATCTGAGTCGGCCATTTAAATGTCATGAGAGCATTAACGTTATTTTTAACACAAATTGACCGTGGTCGTTAACTCAAGTGATTAACAAAGTGTCAGTGCATTAGGTGTGTCATTTAACGATTGATTTACACTAGTAGCCAATGATTTGCACATTTCAACGGCACCCCTTTTTCTAATTAGTATTTAACCTCTACGATAACAACTCTGACTTTTGATTGATGCATACATTCACAGCTTATACTCACTGAAGCATTAGATAAGTTAAACCGTGATCTCCTTGTGTGAACATGAGTTATCCGGGGAACATAGAGCATGTGGAATTGTCACTAACAGGCGCCATGATTGCTAAATAAAACTAACCATCAGTACCAAATGGATTAGCACATCAATGTGGTACTTATAAATTAAACATTAATCGGTCGATTTCACTGGGCATCAACAGACAATGAACGCACGAACGAACTGGCAGAAAACTTAGTTGTTGCTTTATTGAACCTAACTGCCGATTAACCAAACCTTGCTTCAAAAATTTCGTTCATCCCGGGCATTTGCTAAGGCACGCTCACTGATATTGGGGATGTGCCAAAAGGATTAACATTTGCAGTTAAAATTTCAGACATCGCTGCTCAAGTAATCATAAGAGGGTGTATTAGTTCATTAATTACAGTTGTTAGGGAGGTCTTAACCGAATGCCTCACAAGAGATAATAGCAAAGAAAAGGAAAATGGGTTGAGCTGGTTCCAAAGTGGCTCACCGGCGACGAAACCACCGACGGCGGCGCACCCATGAGGCGGCGGGCTTGGGCCCGACGGCTTGGCAGCCTGCCACGGCGGCGGTGGGTGGCTGTTGGGGCTGTGCAGGCGGCGGTGGAGCAGCACGGCACGGGAGAGGAGCTGGCCGGCGGGAGCTAGGGCGGAGGATGATGGCGGGCGTCGAGGAGAGCCCGAGGCTCCGGCGGCGGCGGGAGATCGACGGAGGACCAGAGTCAGGCGACGGCGGCACGGAGTAGGGGCTGGCCGGAGGGAGCTGCCGGCAGTGGCTCGCCGGCCACTGCGGCGAGCGGCGGGAGCAGCTGGGGAGGAGCTTTGGTGCTGGAGCAGCAGTGGGGGCGGTCCGGGGAGCTTCAAGCGGGTGGCGGCGGTGTGGAGTGGGGCGACCGGTGGTTGGCCACCAGCTGAGGCATGCGGCGTGGGGGAGAAGGAGAAAGGGGAGGAATAGGGGATGGGGATTAATGGAGGTCTGGAGAATTTGGTTTGGGGAAAAAGAATGGTAGGACGCCCAATTGCTCATGCATGTGGATGGTGCTGGGATGGATCGAGTGCTCAGGAGATGGGGAATTTGGTGGCATAACATGCATAGCTCAAATCTTGGTTTTGGATGAGAGATTTGAGAAGAGGGCATTTGAGTTTGCTCCCAACGTTGAATGAAATGGGAGATGGCAGGATGAAGAAGGTAGACTAGAATGAATCAATGCACTGGGGGTGAGCTGCTACTTAAAGAAAAGGGGAGTTGCAGAGTGGGACACATGGAAGAGCAGGGCTGCCAGCGGGACCCACATGGCAGGAGACTTCTATATTATTTTCTTTGCTTATTTAAAACAAGGCTAAGGTAACAGGAGTTCCAAAATAAAATAAAATTTGAATTTTAAGGGTTTGAATTTATTTCGTACTAGACTTGTGGTCAATCTGTTATTTAGATTTTTAATGTATTATTTCATTTATATTTTGAGGAGAGGGGGTTTACTCGATCAGCTATTTCCAAACTTCATGTGCGGAGAGAAACTACGAAAATAAGTTTGGTCTTAATGTACAAATAAACTTCGATTGACTGGTAACAGTTTGATAACCTAGACATTTTGGAACATATATCAAATTTTTTTTGAATCGTGAGTTGTAGTGGCATTAGTTTTGATGTTCGATTTCATGTTAACCCTAAGGGCGCATGTTAGGGTTTTTAATCGAAATCGTTTTTGAAGTATCTTTATGCATGCATGCGAACGAAAGAAATTGTTTTTGTTCACGTGTCACGGACCCGGAATTGCATATGACTAAGGGAACGCGAAGTCGCCAAGGACCGAAAGACTCGTCAGCCCGGTGGCACGGTACCTGCGCCGTACGCACCAAGACTGAACGATCCGACACCCACTAGGTGCGAGCCGGCCGGAAGCGACCAATCCTCCCAGAGCCACATACGATTCCAATATCCGGTGAAGGTGTAGAGTCGTTCCCAATTACTACCAGGGAAGACAAGGTCGGAGGAGCCCGGCAGATCTACCCACACCCTAACCTAGCCCGAAGGCTAGTGGGTCGCTCGAAAGCCCGGTAGAACGCCCACACCCTGCCTGGCCGGCACAGCATCTCAGCCAGCGGGTCACTCAACCGATTCGTGCCCAACCTAGTAACAACCGGTACAACCGCAACCCTTCACGGCATACCCAAAACGCTTCAAATCATACACGCATTGCGTAAGGGCAGCCTGGGATTAACAACTCGGATATCATAACAAAGCTCTACAGATACGATATTAATATTAACTGCCCACGATGGGACAACATATTACAATATTCAGTCATAACCAAAAGCATATCCGAGTACGGAGAAATTAAACGACAGCGGAAACAAGTGAATGGGTCCCACAGCGTCTTAGCGACCGCTGAGCAAAAGCTACAACTATCCCATCAATCGAACACAACCGAGGAAACAGCAAGTTTAAGCATCATCGAAATAATCTTCCACCACCGGCTCACCTGCAAGCTCCAGGGGTAACCTGGGTGAGTACGAACGTACTCGCAAGACTTATCCGTGCTTGATTAAATGTCCTACTCATACTAGTACAACAATAAGTAAACATGAATGCTTCTCAGAGTAACAATATACAAATTATGAATGTAACATTAATAAGATGAAGTAAAGACAGACTACGAACCAACTAACTCAGGGTACAACACATCACAACCAATTTACCGCCAAATCAAATCCTCAAATCCAAATACATCGGGGCAGCCCATGTATCCAATCCAATTCAACCCATTAAACATTATCCAATCCGATTAGGGCAGCCCCTAAGTCAAATCCAAACTGATCCAATCATACATGAGTTAAATCCAATTCGATCCAAGCCTCACATGTTCATTTCAATCTCTCGAACCACTACCGACAACTCAACCCCTGCAGGCATAGTGAGAGCATAACAGTTTGGAGGTAGCGAGCCTCACAAAGTGCATGGAGGCTTACCCCAGCTATCCTCAGTGTTGGTTCTCGCTAGCGTTCACGTGTGATAAGGGATGGTGACACTCTGGAAATAGGGTTGGTATGGCGACAAAACCTTCATACACCTGGGTCGCCGTCATGCATCAATTCACACCAACCGTACCCATCGTGCACGCCCTCGGCTCTCCCAACTCACTTAACAATTAGTTGAAGAGCTATAAGGTGTTCTCGACGTAAGGCACATCCTACGCATGCTAGTGTACGCAACTTGCAACGATTCAACGATAACAATCATACACATAGCACATATAAAAGGGCATACACAAGGGTACGGAGAGTAAAGATGCAACAAGCTCTGCTTGCCTGATTCGGGTTGTTCCTGGTCTTGCGGGGAGTCGTAAGCCGGGTGGTTGTCCTCTTCTGCTTCTGTTTCGAGTAATGACGACACCGGAAACAAACGAGAAAGAAATAAGAAGACGGCATGTATGCATGTATGAATGATGTGAGCTACATGAGACTAGATGTGCAATGGGTGTCGAAGAGTCATGATGATCTGCATGGGTTCATATTAAGTCATCGGAGCCATGTGATATCTAGAATGCATGCATGACGATTTAAAATGCTCCGAGGAGTTAGGGTTGCGTCTTTAGTGATGAAACATTGCACGAGTGGGTATATTAAGTCAATATGAAGTTAAGTTATGTAATAGGAGGCTAAGGTACGTGGAATCGTACGAAGGGAGTTAGTTCACAAGACTAGGGTTTCACCGAGCCGCGACAGGGCAAGGCAACAATCCTAAGTATAGTACTGTGCATGTGACTAAAATTACCTTTTGTTTCAGCCAAGTCGTAGGAATCTTCATAAGCTTTTCAACGATATCAAGTTTGCTAAAATCCGAGCTATGGATCACAAGCTATCGCATTTCGAAACTAGCCGGAACAAATGATTAAACCCTAGATAACCTACTGTGCATGTAGTCAAAATGAACGTTTGATGTGCCTAAGTCGTAGAGAATTTTACCAGCTTTCCAACCATATAAAGTTTGTCCAATTTGGATCTACGGTTTAAAAGATATGAGCATTAGAAAATCGTCGGAAAACCTAACCCTAAACTTCGAAACCCTAATTGCTAGAGCTACCCGAGACTACCCCAGAGCTAAATCTAAATCCCTACACGGACCCGACTAAACCCTACCCCAAAACCTAACCGAACCCCACGCCTGGCTGACATGGGGCCCCGGTGGCAGCGCTGACGGGGCACTGGTTGCCTCGGTCAGCAGCTGACCGGGCCCGGTTGGCCAGCGGGAAGGGGCCACGTGGCCTTCCCGGCTCCCCGGTGGCGCTGAGGTGGCAGGGAGCCCGGGAGGGGGAATGCCTCGCCGGAGCCTCACCGGAGGACGGTGGAGGGCCGTAGGAGCCACGGCCGGCTCGGAGGGAGGGGGCTAGAGCTTCTGGAGCTCACCCCGGGAGGCGCGACGCGCACTGGCTCGGGCGGAGGAGGTCCGAGAGAGGCCGGCGACGATGTCCAGCGGCGGAGCACTCCGGTCGTCGATGGGGGAAAGGTTCCAGGCGCAAATCTGGAAAATGGACAAGGGAGAGGGGTTAGGGGAGAGCTAGGGCTGCTCGGGGGCAAGTTGGAGGGGGCGATGGCTCGCCGGAGCTCCGGGAATTGCTCACCGGAGCACTCGCCGGCGTCGGAGAAGAAAGGGGCGGCGAGGAGCGACTGCGCACAGAGAAGAGGGGATCTAGGGTTGGGGTGGCGCGGGGAAGAAGGGAGAGAGGCCGGTCCGAGCGGGGTTTTAAAGGGCGGCGGGCTCAGACAGGGGCGGTCGGAAATGGGGCGCCGCCCTCGCCGGCGTACCGGCGCCCTGGACGTGGCGCGCGGGTGCTGACACGCGGGCCCGAGCGGGCGGGTGAGAGGGGTGGCGCAAAGGAGTTGGGGGCGTTTCCAGAAGGGGAAGGCGGAAAATGGTGGGAGCGGAGGCGGGTTTTGGCTGCGGGGCTGTCGGGCTGCTTTGGTGGGCCGACCGGGGTTTCGGCCCAGGGGGAGGGATTAGGGTTTCTTTTTCATTTTTCTTTTTATCTAATCCAGATTTGTTCCCCCATGACATTTTATGTACCAAATCAGCTCCAATTAACCTAAAATTTTTACAGGAGATTCATAATATTATTCTTGAGCTGCTGTGGAAGTTTGAACCAATTTGGGACTGATTTGACCTAGGTTCCCATTCAAATTCAATTTAGGGTTTGAATTCGGATTTAAGCTATAGTCGAGCCCTAGACATGTTCAAAATTTCTAGAAATTGGTCAGGGGCTAGGGTTATCCCTCTTCAGGCTTTTTATGAAGTTTTAGAACATCTCTTCTACTAGAGTTGCTTCATACGTCGAAAGCCTAATTCTGGCATATTTAGGGTTTGGTGTTAGGGACGAGGATTCACCAAAGGGTTCGATGACTTCTACCACCTTTATTGACGATATTGTCAATTCTACTTCTTCAAATAAGTTGATTGGTGTTTTGACATTGTTAGTTGAATTACTTCAAATAAATTGATTGGTGTTTGCAACAATTATCCATCGAGGATGAGATATTAACATATTCTATAAAGTAAAGTTGATATACAACTAGGTTTAGATAAGGTGTGGGTGATGATAATGCCATGTATGCGTGAATGCAGAGCAAATACCTAGTTATCGTAAAGTGGGTATTACATCACGATAATTTACACCGACCTTGTATCCGAGAATAGGGTCACTACAAGACCTACCCCCCTTAAAAAGATCTCGACCCGAGATCTCTAACGTTCGGCAAACAAGGATGGAAGCTCGGTCTTGAGCTAATCTTCATGTTTCCTACTTAGCTTTCAGCTTCGGTGTGGTTGCTCCCCATCGGATTTCGAAAAGCTGAAACAGCGCGGTTCTGGGTCTTGTGCTCCATTTCAGTCAAGAGACCTTTCTGTAGTTCTTCCATTGTGGGGGTCAAGGAGGGGCTACAACACGTCTATTGGTCTCTGATTCTCGACCTTGATCTGGTGACCTAAGTTGCACTTTCGTAACAAACCGGGCAGGTTTCCACTTTGGTTAGGGTCTGCCAAGAATAAAGGCGAATGTGTTTCACCTTTATGCTATCGGGGTGGATGGATAGCGGGGATCCATGTGTTTCATGGGAGATTAGGTTCTTGTGTTGCTGATGGCAAGGCGTGGGATCACTATCTGACTTCTACACCAGTTCTGGAGAGAGAAACCAGATCAAGTTATTATTTTCAATAATAACCGTAGTCTGGGAGAGCAAGAGTGTGAGGACCTTGTCAGTCCTGCAAATTCAGAATTCAAGATCGTTGGGTTCGAGTGAGAGGGGCCATGACGACCAGTTATCTCTGCCCCAACAAAGGCTGGCGAAGGTAGTGAGGGTAGCAACTTCGAAGCAATCGAAGTATCTGTTTATGATTACTTGAGAAGAAAAACCAGGAGTAGGATTGGGCATCTGAAAGGTTTTTCAGGTTTCATAGTCTATTTCACCGAGGCTGCATGTTAGGCGTTCGATCCTTCTGTGGTTGTCTTATGTTGCGAACTCGGCGGCAGGATTCCAACTAGGAATGGCAACTTAAATGGTGGATTGTGTCTCTTTGGTCCTCGAAACTTGCCACTACACCAACGGGTTGGTGCCATTTTGCTTGTCCATCCTTTTCTTCTACTGTTTATCTTTCTCCTCTATTGATCGTTCGTTCAACTGCACTACCTCTGCTTTCTCTATACCATCTTCGAATGGGGTTTAGGGATGAATTTGATGCGATATATTCTTGATTTGGCCGTTAAGCTAGATTCTCTAGAATCTTTGTTGTATTTTTCTCAGTAAAAACAAGAAGGTAATTATTCTTGTAATTAACTGGGTGGTGGGGGTTAAGAGATGATAGAGTCCATCGGACACCATACCTAAGGGTTTTCGTGCTCCGGTTCAGGTTTGGAACGGGTGAGGATGTCATCCATAGGGATGACCACAAAATGATCGGATTACTCATGGATAGGGGATCCAGAGGTGGAGGAACGCGGAAAGAGGAGGTGTCCTGGCGAGGGCTAGGTCACGATCGTTACTTCTTGCAGAGCCGGCGATACGGGGTACTGAGTTTCCGGTGTTGTCTACCTTAATCTTGAGCTTGGTCAACCAATCCAGATTCAATATATAACAGTTGAGTTTCCTTAATCCAGCTACCACCATATGGGTTAAAGACGAGTTCTTACTCATCTCGGTCTTAATATCCTCATATACTAGTTTGGTTTCTAACTCCGGATCGGGGATTGCAACAAGGCGGGAATAATGCAATGCTAGTAACGGCATCTAATTATCAAGTGCAAACTTGCTTAATGTAAGGGATGGAATGCTTCGGGATTAAAGGGAAGGTGGCGGGAGTTTAATTAACGGGGAGCGTACCCAACACTCCACCGGTGTATCCTGACCCTTCTTTGGTGGTGACGTGGTTCATCCTGGCACGGCTGGCGGCTCGAGACTTGTTAGGAGCTGGTCTCCTGACTTGAGGACCTTCACCTGACTGTCCCATTTTCCCACAACGTCTCGCGAAATGCCCTATTTTCCCACAACTATAACACTTAATCTTGCTCCAATCCATGGCAGGCTGCGACTGTCCTCCCTGGGGACGGGAGTGGGAACCTTGCTGCTGAGGACGAGGAATAAAACTTTGCAGCCTCTGCGGGTACGGTCCCGCGGGACGGGGTGGTTGTTGTTGCCATCACCCGCGGTTTTTGAGAGCTACTGGCGCCAGACTTCTGTGCTTCTCTTTCCCGCTTGCGGTTCTGGCTGAGAACGGACTCTCTTGCTTCTATGTTAATGACTTTATCACCAAGTACTGAAAGTCACGCACGTCAACAGTGGCTAGCCTTGCCCGCATCTCATCATTCAATTTGCCCATAAAGTGCCGAACCTTCTCTCTATCGGTGGAAACTTCCTGAGATGCATACCGCAATAGTGGTTGAATTCGCGAAGGAATTCCATGATGGGTTTCTTGCCTTGACGGAGATCTCGAAACTCCTCCTCTTCAAGTTCATGATTCCGTCGGGGATATGGAAGTTGCGGAAACCGGTCTTGGAACTCGTTCCATGTGACCACATGGCCGGGCAGCTTGCATGGCGAGAAGTTCTCCCACCATTCTGCGGCAGCGCCTGCCAGGCAGTGAGAAGCGAACCTGACCTTGTTAGCTTCAGCGCACTCTGCTAGCTCGAGTTTCCTTTCAATTTGCCGGATCCAACCATCCGCCTCAAGGGGATCATCAACTTGATCGAAAGTTGGCGGTTGGGTCCGCTGGAATTCAGACAACCTCCTCGGCCTGCCCACCACCGGCGCCTTGATTACGCGCCAGTTGCTCGAGGATCCTGTTCTGGGTCACTAGCAGATCTGCAATACTGGGCTGCTGCGGAGGGGGTGGCACTTCTTCTCTTCACGTTCACGACGCCCGCGAGCAGCTCCACGGGTCCCAGATGCCATGCTACTGAAATCAAAGGGCACAGGATGAGATAATGGAGTTGGAGACTTGGGAATCCAAGGATATTCCCACAAGGGTATAACAAGGTAACTAAGGATGTGGCACATCATTTTGTACACCCTTTCACGAGAAAATGAGGCACAAAACAATTGCAAGGAAGGTTGACGTTAAGACACGAATGCATTAATACGATCAACGGGTTCATACAGGGCTGCGGTTTAGATCACCCTCTGGCGAAATAAACGGGTAATGTTCCAAGATTGCAGCCATGGATACCCAATTACAACTCTCCAAAAGATACCCTAAAACCTAACATGCGGTTCGGCTTACATTCTAGAATACACACCATGAGATCGGCTCTATGTATCCAGTACTTCGGGAGATGGGGGAATCCAAGTTCTCGGAGCATATACAGGAGTACCTCCGGAAATCCATCGACATCCAAAACATGGGTGGCATGCATCAACTGAGGGGAATCCAACTAGCAGAGCAAACAGCAGGGTTAAAGTCAGCCACAAACACAAAACCAAAGCGATAGGGAAGGGGTCTCAGAACTAAGAGCGGGGAGGATAAGGAATAAAAAGCAGTCTACTTACTAGTTTTAAAAATAGGGTCTTAATTTTGCAAATAGTTTTCTCGACATTGCCGAGTGCTAACTAACGACCACCTGCAATTGGCTTCCTACGGTCAGCTCGGCTCTGATACCAAGCTGTCACGGACCCGGAATCCACATATGATTAGGGGAACGCGAGGTCGCCAAGGACCGAAGGACTCGTCGGCCCAGTGGCACGGTACCTGCGCCGTACGCACCAAGACGGAACGATCCGACACCCGCCACGTGCGAGCCGGCCGGAAGCGACCAATCTTCCCCAAACCACATACGATCCCTGATCCAGTGAAGGGTAATACGCGTTCACTAAGCTGCGCTCCGTGACAGTCGTAGGAGGACTAGAGCCCAGGGATATGCATCCCCTCAACCTAACCTAGCCGCGAAGTGCGACTCTGGGAGTTCCAGCTCTGCTCTGCCGTCAGCGCGAGCGTGACGGCCGTAGGAGACTTAGCGAGTACGGGATGAATCCCCTGGATTGACTCAACCAAAGCTACACGGACTAGTGGTTCGCTCACCTCTGCCATCACGAAACGCAATCTGACACGCATAATACCGCTGCACCGTTGCCCACATACTTCATCACATACACGCATTGTACAGGGGCAAGCTCGGACTAACAACTCGGATATCACACAAAGCTCTACAAATACGATATACTAGTAACTGTCCACGATGGGACAACATATTACATCATTCGGCCATAACCGAAAACATATCCGAGTACGGAGAATTCAAACGACAGCGGAAGCAAGGTAAATGGGTCCCACAGCGTACAGTGACCGCTGACCCAAAAGCTACAATCTATCCCATGAGTCGAACACAACCGAGGAAACACAAGTTCAGGCATCATCGAAACAATCTTCGACCACCGGCTCACCTGCAAGCTCCAGGAATAACCTGGGTGAGTACGTACGTACTCGCAAGACTTATTCGTGCTTGATTAAATGGCCTACCCATACTAGTACAGCAGCAATTAAACATGAATGCTTCTCAGAGTAACAATATAAGAATTAACAACATAGCATCAATAGATGGAAGTAAATACAAGTTATGTAACAGACTAATTCAGGGTACAACCATATAGTAAACGAATCACCACAAGATCCAAACCACAATTCCAATTCCATTGGGGAGCCCATGAGTCCAATCCCAAACGAATCCAATTAACAGGTATCCAAATCAATTAGGGCAGCCCCTACGTCAAATCCAATCGATCCATCATACACACATTTTCATTTACCCTCTCGGACCGTTACCGGCAAACACATCTCCCATGGAAATAACCAGAGCTCTTCACCCGGAGGTAGCTAATCTCCACGTGACCGAGGCTTACCATGCGAAACGTCCATGGCAGAGATTTCCGCTAACGTCCACGCGGTGATAGGGAGATGCACGATTAACTCCGGTTGGTATCTCCATAATTCCACCTCTCAACGAGGTACTCATCCACCTCTCAACGAGGTACTCATCCACCTCTTACGAGGTACTCATCCACCTCCCACGAGGTACTCAAATCATACCTAACCGTGTTCATCGTGCAAAACCCTCGGCTCTCACATCTCACTTAACCAAATCCAAGTTGATAGAGCATCATGATGAAATTTGCAACCACAGCGAACATGACCCACACAACCATACCTAGCCATACAAACAAACAAGCCTACCAAAGGCCTAAGTAGACAAGCATATGAAAGAATAACAACAAGATGCAACAAGCTCTGCTTGCCTTGGTCGTAGGGTTCCTGATCTTGCGTGAGGTCATGAGCCTGGTGGTCTCCTCCTTCAGGTTCTGAAGCGAGCGATACCGGAAAACAACAGTAAAGAAGCACTTAACACCCAGCATGTATGCATGAATGTTTGATGAAGGATGCAGGTGCCTAGGGTGACTAGTGGGTGCCGAGGAGTTATTATTACGTGCATGACCCTAGGTTAGCTCATTGGAGGCTCGTGTGGTAGCTATTATGCATGCATGTTCAGTTATGGTGCAACAGGTGTTTAGGGCTCATTTGGTTGATTCGTTGTCGTAGGTGAGAACATGGAGTCGCGATTATTTACTGGCCGTTGGGCGAATTGTGACACTAGCTATTTTAATTTGACGGTTAAGCTAGATGCTCTAGTATATACATATCTAAAGGTCGTTTACATTTTTCTATGAGTTCTACAGGTTAATCACATTTAGTATTTCCTGTCTTCTTCTCAGTAAAGAACAATACATTAAATATGTTATTCCTAGCATTAACATATTATCTAGAGGTGACAATTGGGTCCTTCATGTCATCCTTAAACATTTAAGGTCCTTATTGAGTAGCACCCTGCTCAACCGTGTCCTTAAGCAACTATGGCATTACTGGATCATTGGTCAAGTATTATGGTCGTGGCTGGACGTCATATTTAAGCTTGAATGTAGGTCTACCAGATACATTTTACTTAACTGGACACCAGCGTAAAAGAGATCTCAGCCAAAGGGATTTATGCATCTCCTCAGAGCTCACTGAATTGCCTAGATCTGACCTGGCAGCGATGGAATACTTAGGTCGCTAACTATATGATACATGTATTTTCACACTGTTCACTTTGATGAGATGGTTAGACGAGCTAGTACTGATTGCAAAAGGGATCTAGAAAATAATTATAATAATTAGGCTCTAAGCCTCATTAACCGCTAAGGGTCATAGTGAGTAGTTTTGTCCTAATCGTCCAGTACTGGATTCAGTTTACCTGGCATTGGATGAGGGTGTTAATCTGTTCATTACTAGCAGGTTCAGAAAGATTAATCGCCACGAACTCAACTGGTGGTCATTAGAGGTATTGGTATGCTGATATATTTGGTCCTCCATAACAACTAACGATTCTGCGTATTAATTATGTATTTACGGTGGTGCACCAATGTAGCTAGTGATAGTTAGCTAATCATGTTTAGCTGCTGGCTAGTTAATCCCTAGAGTAATCGAACATCGATCGGTAGCTAGCAGAGGTCAACAGTTGAACTAACAAACTGAGTATAACAGTACAATAATTGATGAACTACCTAAGTTCTCAAATACGTGGGAAGGTCATCTGCACATTTGATACTTCATCTAAATGATTAAGGATGTTTGTCTTAATATTAATCGTGTGATGTTAAGCCGATAAATCTCACGGGTATACCTATGTTAGAATTCTAATCAAGATTTGAACTGATTCTACATGTTATAAGGAGTAAGTTAAAAGTCCAGTAACCTAGTGCAAGTAATATGTGCTAACTTGGTTACAGAAATTCGATATGAGCTGTTCAGGATTATCCGACAATTAAGTAATCCTGCTAAAACATCTAACGAGGATTACCCGTTTTGAATCTTCCGTTCAGATTTAGGGAGCACGAGTTATGGCAGCTTGTGGATTAGTCGGCTAATTAAACTTTTAAATGTGTCTTGTCCGAATGCAACAGCCCACATTTAATTGAGCTAATGGTTTGCTGGTTAGTTAAATAGCTACTGGAGTAACTAAACCGCGTATTGCCCTAATTGATTAACGCTTACGGAGGACAGAGAGACTAGCTGGTTGTTAGTTCATTAAGTGCGGTGGTTAAAAATGTCTTAACCAGATGCATCACACGAGATAGCAAAAAGAAATGTGGTGGAGCGGGTGTTCACCCCCTGGCGGCGACGGTGTCGACGGGGCGGCGCTCCGGTGCTCGGTCCCGTGGGCAGTCAGCGGCGGCCCGGCTCGGGCTGAAGCCAGTGAGGACCGGAACCAGTGGTGAGGCAGGCCACCGGCGGGCGAGGAGATGCGCAAGGGGGCGGAGGGGAGCTTGCTCGGCGCGGCGTTGAGGTGGCGCTGGAGAGGAGCCGCCGGCAGTGGCTCTCCAGCCACTGCGGCGAGCGGCGGAGGCGACGGCCTAGAGAGCCAAGGAGGATGGCGCGGCCATGGGGGCAGCCGGCAAGCTGGACGGCGGGGAGCTGGGCAGCGGCCGGGGCGGATGGTGAAGAACGGCAGGAGGAGGAGAAGGGCCGGTGGCGAGCTGAGCAAGCAGGGGAGGGAGAGCTCGGGTGACTTGCTAGAAGAGAGAGGTCAGAGAGAGAACCCGGCCTGAGGTAGGAGATGATGAACAGTAGAGCTATAAGAACTTGGATTGGAAAATAATTGGCAGGGTGCTCAAATCTCCTTGCATGCCAACATTTCTTGGATGATTGGAAAGCTCAGGAGTTGGGGAATCTGTTGGTATAACATGCAGAGCCTCATTCCCAGATTTTGGAGGGGATTTGTAAGAGAGAAGAGGCTGGTCATGTTGGTGTTTTGGGGAAGAAGAAGAAGAATGCCTGCTGTGCGTGGAGAAGAAGAGAGAGAGAGCAGTGTACTGAAGTGAGCTGCATTTGAGTGGTCGGTTGTGGGGAGGAATATAAATGAGGAATAGAGAAAAAGGGGAGAAGAGGTTGGGTCAGTGCAGGCAAAAGGGAGAGGACGACTTGCCAGGTGGGTCCCACAGCAGGTAAGGTGAGCAGGTGGGTCCCACGGGTTGAAAGGGTGAACTCTTTTTCCTCTAGTATTTCTTTGTTGTTTCTAGAACCAATTTTGAGCAAAAAAAGGGAATTTAGGAAAACATCCGTTAAGACATATATATATATATATATTTATTGATAGATCCGCTGCAGCTTGTACTCGGATCGAGTAATATTAACGTAGACTTTGGATTTATTGAGGCTTAAATATTTTATACTCGTCGTAGCGTCGAGGGTGCCTCCTCCGGGATTAGGTATAGCCAACCGAACTAACCCGAATTTACCCTGAACTATTAATCTGGGCCATTAGCATCGTAGGTATTTCAATTAACTTGCGTAAACATGTATTCATCCGAACACAAGATAACAGCACTGAAATAAGATGGAACCAATCGATGGCTGGGAGGTGAGGAACATGTACGAGTTTTAGAATCGTGAGTTTTAGTGGCATTAGTTTTTGCTGTTCGATCTCATGTTAACCTTAAGGGCGCATGTTAGGGTTTTTAATTGAAATCATTTCTGAAGTATCTATATGCATGCATGCGAATGAAAGAAATTGTTTATGTTCGTAAAGATTTTCACTGACCTCATATTTGAAAATAGGGTCACTACATACTCTCGGTGAGTTGTCCATCTTACATCCTTGTCTAGCTTGGGTTCGTCCGAGTAGCCTTACAGAGGGCCCTCGGGCTTCTTCTTCTTCTGCAGCAATTAGGCCGCGGGGGTCCTGACCTAGAGGCCGAACGAGCTGGCGTCCCCGTTGAGGACGATGAAGTTGAGATGTTCGACACAGCCCCGCCGCCCTCTGAGACGAGGGAGGGAGGTCCTTCCGCAGCCGAGGCGGGGGCGGAGGTCGTCTCGACGAGTTCTCCCGCCCGGGACCCTCAACCGCAGGTTTGAATTCTCGCCCGACTACTCTTTTCCCATTTTCTTTCCTGAAGAGTAAACGTAGGGGTGGATGTGTCGGACAGCCCGAAGCGAGTAGCCCCCTCTCCAAGGAACCAACTCCCCCTCCCACGACCGTTCTCGGGGAGGAGACCGTGGCGGACAAGGGGAAGGCACCGCTGGCTTCTGGCAAGTGAGATTCGGGTGTCTTGGCAAGGAAGCCTCCTCCAGCAGGGAAACGCTTGAGGTTAGTTTTCCTTTGCCGCCTTTTTCTTTTGACTCGCCTTGCCGAAGGCTTGACTTGATTATTTTTTGTGACTAGGGTGTCGATCCTTCCCGCCAAGACCCCGACTAGGGCGGGTGCCAAGCAGCAGCCCCCGGCGTTGAAGTCGGCACCGGCCCTTATCGAGCAGGGGACCCCCGTGCCGGAGTCGTCGTCGGTTCCTACCGAGCAGCAGTAGTCCCCGGCGCTGGAGTCAGAGTTGGCCTTGATCGAGCAGGCCGTGCCTTCGGGTCCTTCGGTGCCGGAAACCCTTAGCCTCTCCTCCTTGCTGCAGGTAACGCACAGACGATTAGTGATAAGGTAATTTTACTATGCTCATACTAACCTGTTCTTTTTCAGCTCGCTATCTCCCGGGTCGCTCCACTCGAGAAGGCCCAAGCGGAACTGGACTTGGCGCGCGAGGAGTTGAAGAAGCGCCTTGACGAGTCTGGGAGATGGCGGGCGGAGAACGAGGCGCTGCAGAAGTGCCTTGAGGACTCTAAGAAGCAGCGGGCGGCGATCGAGGCTGATCTTTTGGCCTCGAAGGCACGCCTCTCGGACGCGGAGTCTTCCCTACAAAGGAGTCAGTCCTACGCGGGAAAAATGGAAGAGGACCTCGAGCGGGCCTTGGGCACGCTCGAGAAGGCGCTGGGCGAAGTCGGCGTCGTTGTCCCCCCGGGCCTTGCTCCGACCAACTGCCTAGCAGATCTGACGGCGTCTGTCTCCCAGCTGAAGCTTACCGTCGGGAAGCTTCTCGAAGACGAGCTCCGGCAAGGTGTACGCGACGCCCTGGCCTTTGCTTTGGCTCTTCTGAGGCGCAGGCACCCGGACTTATCCCTGGAGGCGCTCGCTGCCGACCTGCTAGAGGGCGAGGAAGAGAAGCTTCTCGATGCTGTGTAGGAAGCGGCGGACGCCTTTGGCGATCGAGTCCAGGCGCCTGGCCTAGAGTAGGACTCTGTAAAAGTGTAATCTGTGTGTTTTTTTGGTTTTTCGAAACCTTGTCTGATCTGCTTATGTGAAACCTTGTCGGATGCAAGCGTAGACTTTAGTCGGAGCCAATGCCCTTTGCCTCCCTTCGTTGTAGGAATACGAATAGTGCATTAGGTCATTCTTGCTGTGATTGACCAGTCCTTAGGTTTAGTCGGATGGAGGGCTCCGTGGCTCCTCGTCATCAGTAAACGCGATAAGGGGTCTTTCGTATAGCTTGTCGTGGCCATGGCAGCACCTCCATTTTCCTCTGTTGAGGGAAGATTTCGGTGCCTGGCTAGTAAATTCTGCACTTGCCCGATTAACAAAGTTTCACTCTACCCGAGGTATCTTCTGCTCCGAGTAGTCGAAGGCGTGGATAAGCGTACAGGTTCCGTTGATCTAGTCGTACTCGTACCTTTTTCCCTTCCTTTACTCGGGATCAGGGGACCTTGCTACGAAACTGGGGAGCTTAGTCAACCAGGCCTTAGGTCTGGTCAGGTGGGGGGCTCAGTGGCTCCCCTGTCACCTGCAAACGCGTTAAGGGGTTTTCCTTGCGTCCCTAACAGTTATAGCGTAGAATGCTTTTCCCTTGTGCGGGTCGAAGAAGTCGGTACTCGTACTCGTACACCAACTTGCCGTATTCTTATCCAGCCCCCGACTGCCTTTTCGAGAGATATCTCGGATAGGCAGTCTGAGATAATTAATGATGAAAAACATTGAACTAGAGACTTGGTATAATTCAAAACTGTGTCTTTTACAGGCTACTGTAAGAAAAAATAATTCTGTGAAAACTAAGAAAACTAAGCCGTCCCCTCCTCATTTAGCTTGTCGCCGTTGCCCCAGAGACTCTCGTCCTCTTGTCGTGACCCACTGATGAAACTTTGTTGAGTACGCGTGCTGGGCGGCGGCGCCCGGAGCGTCTTATCATCGACTTGTTCGTAGCTTGATGATCTTTAAGGCTGGAGCTGGTGCAACTTTGGAATCTGCCGATGAGGAGGTGACGGTCGTACGATCTTACCGAAGGTGTTTGCACGGGACTCTCTAATGGATGCGACCTTTCTACCGTTGGCACGAGCGACCTGGATCGGGCAGCTTCTCCCGAGGCACCGTTGTCCTGTTTAGGGGAAGGCCCTATTTCTCCCTGTTCTGACTTAGTCGTGGAACTCTTTCTCCGACTTGGAGGGGGTACTTTCCGAAGTTGTCGCTCGTAGCCACGGAGGTGGTCTTGACAACATGGTGGCGGGAGCCGCCACGCTGGCGTCTTGGTTAGAGGACAGGTGCTGCTCTGCGAGGTCGAGGCTGCGCTTGTCGTAGAGGAGTGCTTCTCTGGGGGAGCTCTTTATCGTGAGGACACCTTTTGGGCCGGGCATCTTTATGCACTGGTAGGCGTAGTGCGTAGCTGCCATGAACTTGGCCAGAGTAGGGTGCCCCAAGATAGCATTGTATGCTGTCTCGAAATCGACTACGTCGAACAGGATTTTCTCTGTTCGGAAGTTCTCCGGTGTACTGAAGGTAACCGGGAGCGTAACTTGCCCGATCGACGTGGCCGATGAGCCCGGGACGATACCGTGAAAAGCGTGCGTCACCGTCTGAATAGACGATCGTGGCACTTGCATTGCGTCGAGGGCGTTGGCGAATAGGATATTGAGGGAGCTCCCTCCATCTATTAATACGCGACCCACTCGGCAGTTGTTGATCGTTGGCTCGACCACAATAGGGTATCGTCCCGGTCGAGCGCAATTTTTGGGGCAATCGGTCTGGTCGAAAGCAATCGTGACCTCGAACCACTTGACCGCTCGAGGAACTCGCGGTACACTCGCGAGAACTTCTCGGGCGATCGCCTTGTATTGCCCCTTAGATTCGTAAGAGGTTGAGCCCTTGAATATGTGCTCGATTGCTCTGACGTGCCCCTGGAAAGGCTCAGGGGTGGAGTCATCGTCGTCGGAAGTCATTTCCCGACTGTTATTAGTGACCTTAGGATTCGCCTCGTGGAACTTCTCTCTTTCTTCCCGAAGATACTTCTTGAAGATGCGACACTGTCGCAGATCATGCGAGTCGGTCTGGTGAAAATCGCACCAGGGCTTGGATGACTTGTCGGAGGATGTGGTAGGTTTATCCTTGGGGCGCAGTCGCCAGGTGTGCTTCTCAGAGATCTTGGCCATTACCTCGTCGGCTCTGATCCTTTTCTCCTTGTTCCCTCCGGAGGGCTTCTTCTTGCGCTTAGTTTTAACGCAAATCGCCCCTTGACCGGAGAGGAGAACTGGTCGACTCACCCCGCTGTTGTTTGATATAGCACAGGGTTTCCTCCGCACAAGCAGCCTTCTCGGCCAGATCCATGAGTTGCCTGGTGGTTTTTGGTGGCCGCAAGATCAGATCGTGCGTGCACATCTCGTTTCTGCTGCCTCGAGTGAAGGCGCGGATGACATCCGAGTCCGTTATCTCCGGGATAGTGTTGCGGACAGCACTAAACCTTTTGGTAAACTCTCGGAAGGTCTCGTCTGGTCGTTGGACGGCAAGGAATAGATCCTCGACCCGACCAGGTCTTGGGAAGGTACCCTGAAAGTTCCCGAGTAACATGTCGCATAGCTGTCCCCACGAACGGATCATTCCTGGGGGTAGATTTGTCAACCACGTCCTAGCGGCTCCTCTGAGAGCGGTAGGAAGATAGTTGGCCATAACCTTCTCGTCTCCGCCGGCTGCCTCGATCGCGGTGGTGTAGAACTGAAGGAATTCCACGGGATTTGTGGTTCCGTCGTACGATTCTAGCGAGCCGGGCTTGAAACGAGAAGGCCAGCGTACCTGTCGGAGTTCCTGGGATAGCGCCTGGCATCCGCTGAAGGCTCCCCGATAAGGTGCATTCTCGCCGCTATTCGAGGTTGAGGTTCGGCCCCGAGCACTGGCGTTTCGTACGTGGTCTCTCCGAGAAGGCTGTTGCTCCTGTTGGCGCCTTTGGCGGCGGCGTTTGTCGAGCTGTTCTCGGAGGTCAACCAGTGGCTCCTCCTGAGGAGACCTGTTCCTTGGGTGTCGTCCCTCCCGATCGCGTTCTTCTAGCGGAGGAGGGGTGTTCACCCGAGTAGAGCTACGGGTCACCGATTGGGCTCGAGAAGACTAGGCCTGGTTCTGAGCCTCTTGGAGGTCAGCCCCCAGCCGCTGTAGCCACTGCACACCCGCGGGTGTCGATAGATCCGCCACGGGAGGCTGTGACAGCAGATTGCGCACTTCCGCAAGTCTTCGAGCAGTTCGGGACACGTACTCTCTCGTTCCCGGGGGGATCTCTCCACAGTGGCAGGCAGGTCTCCGTTTCGGTGGGGAGTTCTTTCCCCGGCGGCGGGTAAGCCCCCGTTCATGTGGGAGGCAGCCATTGCATTGTGTTGCTGCGAGCCCCCGGGCAGATTCTGATCTTCGAGGTCTTCTCGACCATCGTCGATCACGAGTACCATCCGAGGTCCTTGGCTGGACGATGTGTACTCGTATTCCATCACGTTGTCCTCATCGGACGCGACGTGGGTACGCTCTTGATCGTTCTCACGATCAGAGTTCGCAGGAGAAATTCCAACCATGGGGCTGGTCGTTCCTGCCGGGAAGTCGTCGTTCAAGACCAACTTCCCGCTGAAGGCCCTGGCGCACTCGGCTCTAAAGTGATCTGCTTCGCCATCCGAGTCCTCTCCAGGGGCATACTCTCCGAAATCCACTCGATCCGTAACTGGGTACGGGTCCATAGGGCCAAAGTTGTCGTAGAAACCCTGGTGCGAGTACCCAGTACGGGGCGAGATTGCGATCGGTTTTCCTGCCGGGTTTGCTTCTTCCTCCTCGGTCGAAACCGGTGGGGGCTGTGCAACTGGCGCTGGGATCTGATCGCGCTTAGTTGTGCGTCCTGCCGACTCTGATTCTTCCTGGACGACTTGGTCCGGAGAGGTCCCCACGGTCGGCGCCATCTGTCGACGATCGGTGAATCGGCGATCTTACGGTATTCGTGGAATGATGATTACTGGGGGGTAGGGACCTCTACGTCCTGTTGCTATATATTGATGGAGAACACACTTACAACAGGGGGTGTATGTTAGTGGCTACCCTAGACCTAATCGTAGACTAATCTAGCTAAACCGCCAGGCTCGACTCCTTCGAGGCAGCGGGTCTTCTAGGCTTCGCCTCCTGAGATCCTATGCTGCTTGTGCTGCGACTAGAAAGACCTGTCCTCCCCTATGGGATTGCTGATCCTTATATAGGGGGTTCCCAGGGTCGTACTGGACGTGGACTTACGCCCGAGTAGGACTCTGGTCTCCTTAAACGTCGGGATTGACTTCCTAGTTTAAGGGGAGTCTTCCCTTCCTGAGAGGGGTTACCTTGTCATCCAGGGATCCTTACCAGATACGTCGTACCTTCCTAAAGTCCCGGGGATCGGTACACGGATACCCCTAATATGCGGTGCCATTAATAGGGGAGTGACCACTCGATCTCGAATTGCTAATTTTTGTGAGCATTACTCCTTTGTCTCAAATGTTGAACCCAGGACCATAGGTGAAGCTCTAAAGGATGCTGATTGGATCAATGCTATGCATGAAGAGCTCAACCAGTTTGAGAGAGATGAAGTATGGTCACTGGTGGAAAGACCTAAAGACCACAATGTGATTGGAACCAAATGGGTCTTCAAGAACAAGCAAGATACAAATGGACTGGTGGTAAGAAACAAAGCCAGACTTGTGGCTCAAGGGTTTACACAAGTAGAAGGTCTGGACTTTGGAGAAACATTTGCCCCAGTGGCAAGACTTGAAGCCATCAGAATCCTCTTAGCATATGCTGCTCATCACAACATCAAGCTTTACCAAATGGATGTCAAGTCAGCATTTCTAAATGGTAAACTTTCTGAACTTGTATATGTTGAGCAGCCACCTGGTTTTGAAAATGATAAGAAACCATACCATGTTTATAAACTACACAAAGCACTCTATGGTTTAAAACAAGCACCAAGAGCATGGTACGATACATTGAAAGAATTTCTAATCAGCAATGGATTTAAAATGGGCTTAGTTGATACAACTCTATTCTCTAAAAGAAATGGAAAAGAATTATTTGTGTGCCAAATTTATGTCGATGACATAATATTTGGTAGTACTAACCGTTTCATGAGTGAAGAGTTTAGCAAGCTGATGACCAAGAGATTTAAGATGTCTTTGGATGGAGAACTCAAGTACTTCCTAGGACTTCAGAACATATCAACTGAAGGAAGGTACTTTCATCTCACAAGAAAAGTTCACCAAAGACATCATCACCAAGTTTGGCATGAAGGATGCAAAAGGTATACACACTCCCATGCAAACTAATGGCCATCTGGATCTAAACATTGAAGGTAAGTCTGCTGATCAGAAAGAATTTAGATCCATGATAGGTTCTTTGCTTTACTTGTGTGCATCTAGGCCTGATATCATGCTTAGTGTTTGCATGTTTGCTAGATTCCAAGCTAACCCTAAGGATTGTCACAGAGTGGCAGTCCGCAGGATTCTGAGATATTTGATTCACACTTCAGGGTTTGGCTTGTGGTACCCTAAAGGTGCAAATTTTGAGCTAGTCGGCTATTCTGATAGTGACTATGCAGGGTGTAAGGTTGACCGAAAAAGCACCTCAGGTACCTGTCAATTTCTAGGGCTTTCCTTAGTGTCCTGGTCATCCAAGAAACAAAACTCAGTAGCCCTTTCCACTGCAGAAGCTGAGTATATAGCTACTGGTAGTTGTTGTGCTCAATTATTATGGATGAGGCAGACCTTGAAAGATTTCAGCATATCTTTTAATCAAGTACCCCTCTTCTGTGATAATGAAAGTGCAATCAAGTTAGCCAACAACCCAGTACATCACCAAAGATCTAAACACATAGAAGTGAGGCACCACTTCCTTAGAGACCATGTAGAAAAAGGAGATATACATCTGTGCCATGTAAGGACTGAAAAACAATTAGCTGATATATTCACCAAGCCCTTAGATGAGACTAGGTTTTATGCCTTGAGGAGTGAATTGAATATCATTGATGTCTCTAACCTACAATAAAAGGTTTGGGTTGGTATCTAGCTGATGTGATTTCATCTCAGTCATTTGCATCATTGTACCTGTGTCACTCACCTGTCTCACAGGTGTGTGCATTGTATCATGCTGAAATCATATCTTACAGTCTGTAAAGTGCACTCTTTTGTGTACAAGATTTTGTCTTGATCAACTCATGTCAGCTTTAGCTTTGCTTGATTGATTTTCTGGCAAGCTGACACTGAGAAGATCACTTAAGGACTCTCTGATAGTGCCAATGCTTTCTTTCTCATCTAAATCAATCCATCTTGGTGTTCACTAGATGAAATACTTGTCACTTGAGTCTCCCAGCTGTGTCTCAGGTGAATGCTTTCAAAATCCCATAGGCCAGGGTATACATCTCTTTCACCTATGTCACAGGTCCTTATGTCAGCTGTGACACAGCCACCTTATAACCTCCGGCCTATATAAAGAGTTGTTGCGTCCACATAGAAACCGCTTCGAACTCCCATACCCAAAACTTCCGCCGTGCGTCAATTTTTTGAGTTCTCGTCGTTTTCACCGGTTTTGCCCTCGAAATTTCTTCAACAAGTTGGAGGAAGCTTTCCGTGGAACCCTAACGTCGATTCTTCCGCAGCAAAGTTCAATCTCGATCAAAGTAAGCCTCTGCAAAACCCTTCTTTGCGCTCAGTCCATGGTCTAGGTCTGATAGCCTAATCCTGCAGTGCATTGGTTCATATTAGGGTTGGTCTTACACTTGTGCAATCTTTAGAACTCATCCAAACTGATATCAACCAGCAAATCGTTGTCAAACTCAAAATTCCATGAATTTGCTGTCCGCCCCCGTACATAGCTGTGTCACCGCTAGGGTCTCACCTGTCACACTGGTGTGCCTATTCAATAGGCTAAGACCTCGGTATTGCCTTAAGTCCTCACCTGTGTCTTCCAATCCTGACAAAGGTGTCTAACACAGCTATTACTCTGCATCAAATGAACACCTCTTACCTACCTCTATCTTGTCTATCTTGTTTCTACAGATGTCTTCAGATTCTGAGAGAGCTGACAGTGGTCTGAAATGGTCTAATCCAGAGGATTCTCCAAAAGATCTTGTCATCTCAGATTCAGATCAAGAGAGAGAGAGGCTGAGACAAAAAGAGGAGGCTGCAGAGAAAAGAAGAGCAAAGCAAAGGGCATACAGGAAGAGAGTAGCTGCTGGAAAGAAGGCAGCTGCTTCTAAAGCTAGTTCTCAGGGTGCTCCATCCAAAAGGACAAGGTCCTCAGCTACAGTTGAGCACACTTCTTTGGGAAAAGAGGCCGCCAAGAAAGGCAAGAAGCTAGCAAAGAAAACCCCAAAGCCATCTATTGAAGATGTAGTGTTGCCAAGAGGCACACTCACAATCAGGGAACCTACTCCACCGCCTAAAGTGTCTCAAGAAGATCTTGAGCATGATCAGATAATCCTTGTAGAGTTGGATAAGTTAGCAGCTCAGATGAGAGAAGAAACAGATGAAGAAACCAAGAAAAAGCTGACCACTATCTCTACTGTCAAAAGCTTTGAGCTTTCAGATGCTGCAAGGCCTGTTTCAATGGGCATTCCTATTCCAACAGAACAAGATAAGGAACTCTTAAGAGAAATTGCAGACTTGCACAAGAAGTTGCAATCAACATCTTCTCATGATGCTGCAGTTGAAATCAGAAAGCAAATCCTTGAAAAGCAAGATAAGCTCTCAACAAAATGCTTGTTGCAAGGGTCTAAGGATCAGTGGAGCTTATCTAAAACTGATGCCAGAGATATTCATCTAATTCATCAGATAGAAGAGCTGCAGAAGAAAGCAAATTCTCTACCCAGAGGTCCTGACAAACAATATCTAATGGCTGATATCAGACTCAAGAGGGGTCAACTATCTGCAGGTTTCAGAAAACCTCCTCCAGCTCAAACTATACACAAACCAGGGCTCAGCAAGGATGATGTTGAAAGAATTCTCGCTCAGGAGATTAATGACCTGCTTGGAAAGATAGTACGGACACCTCCTGGTGCTGAGAAACAAGCTCTGCGTGCTCAGCTCAAGACCAAGCAGGGGATGCTTTCTGGTGCCATTCCTATTCCTAAAGCTGATGCTCCCCTAGCTGTTCTTCCAGCTCCAATTGCACTTCCAGCTCCATCAGCTCCAAAGAGAAAGAGATCTAATACAGTGGAAATCACCGAGGAGCCTGCTGCAAAGAAGCCTGAACAAGAACCTGAGGTTGAAATAATCTCCGAAACAACCCAGAGCTCTAAGCCATCTCTCAAAGATCAGTTGGATCAACAGAAGCAAGCTCTTCAAGAAATCAAGAAGGAGATGCTACCACCGGTGACACAGGTGGCTAGTCCAGGCAAGTCCTGTCTACAGACATACCAGAGGAAAGGAAGAATATCTCAGAGTTCAACCAGCATTGAATCTATCTCCACTCTGGATGTTCAGAAACCAATGTCTCCTTCTCAGTTTCTAGTCTCTGAAGCTGAAGAACAAGCTGCACCAAAGGCTCAAGCGCCTTCATCTCCGAGACCAGCTTCCGTAGTGTCTCCAGTGGCTGCAAAACCATCAAGTCCACAGCTATCTCAACTAGCTGTGTCTCAGGCAGGAGAAGAAGCATAGGCTCAAGACTCTCACGGTCTCCATCACCTGTGCCACCCCCAGCTGACCCAGCTCAGTCAGTTCACGCACCTGTCATCACCTGTGGCACAGGTCAGTAAGTCAGCTGAGCAAGAAGAAAGCTCTGAGAGCTCATCTGATGATGGAAGAGGCGTGTCAGTGACTCCTCCAAGGCCAAGAGCAGCCAGAGCTGATTCTGATGAAGATTATCAGGCAGAGAGTTCATCTCCAAGTGCCAAATCAGCAGAAGAAGCTGAAGAAGAAGAAGAAGAAGAGGAAGCAGTGGCAGAACATGAGGACAGCTCTCCCAGTCACACAGTTGGAGAAGAAGACATGGAAGAAAAATATCATTATATCTTTTCTCATGCTCTAAGGATTGAGGCCAACCAGATGCAATTCATTTCCAGAGCTGCTGTCAAGAAACTGCCAAAGAGTGATCCTAAGAGATCAAAGAGCAAAGTTGCCTCAATGAGACCAAGTTCATTCATCAAGATGAGGTCAATAAACCCATACTTCTCTGAAGATCAGGAGTTTATAGCTCCCACTTGCTCAGACCCTAGATTCCACAATGATCATCAAAGGGGTGTGATGATGACTAGTACGGTATCCCTCGTATTAGGGGTATCCGTATATCGAATCCCGGGACTTTAGGAAGGTACAGCGTACCCGGTAAAGATCCCTGGACAACAAGGTAACCCCTCTTAGGAAGGGAAGACTCCCCTTAAACTAGGAAGTTAATCCCGACGTTTAAGGAGACCAGAGTCCTACTCGGGCGTAAGTCCGCGTCCAGTACGACCCTGGGAACCCCCTATATAAGGATCAGCAATCCCATAGGGGAGGACAGGTCTTTCTAGTGGCAGTACAAGCAGCATAGGATCTCAGGAGGCGAAGCCCTAGAAGACCCGCTGCCTCGGAGGAGTCGAGCCCGGCGGTTTAGTTAGATTAGTCTACGATTAGGCCTAGGGTAGCCACTAACATAAACCCCCCATTGTAAAGCGTGTTCTCCATCAATATATAGCAACTGGACGTAGGGTTATTATCCTGAGGGAGGCCCGAACCTGTATAAAAACGGCTGTCCCCTGCTGTCAGAGCTCCTGGCACTTGGGCCCTAGAGGTCCCTACCCCCCAGTAATCATCATTCCACGAATACCGTAAGATCGCCGATTCACCGATCGTCGACAGATGGCACCGACCGTGGGGACCTCTCTGGACCAAGCCATCCAGGAAGAATCAGAGTCGGCAGGACGCGCAACTAAGTGCGATCAGATCCCTGCGCCGGTTGCACAGCCCTCACCGGTTTCGACCGAGGAGGAAGAAGCAAGCCCGGCAGGAAAACCGATCGCAATCTCGCCCCGTGCTGTGTACTCGGACCAGGGTTTCTACGACAACTTCGGCCCTATGGACCCGTACCCGGTTACGGATCGAGTGGATTTCAGAGAGTACGCCCCTGGAGAGGACTCGGATGGCGAAGCAGATCACTTCAGAACCGAGTGCGCCAGGGCCTTCAACGGGAAGTTGGTCTTGAACGACGACTTCCTGGCAGGAATGACCAGCCCCATGGCTGGAATTTCTCCTGCAAACTCTGATCGTGAGAACGATCAAGAGCGTACCCACGTCACGTCCGATGAGGACAACGTGATGGAGTACGAGTACACATCATCCAGCCAAGGACCTCGGATGGTACTCGTGATCGACGATGGTCGAGACAACCTCGAAGATCAGAACCTGCCTGGGGGCTCGCAGCAGCACAATGCAATGGCTGCCTCCCACGTGAACGGGGGCTTACCCGCTGCCGGGGAAAGAACTCCCCGCCGAAACGGAGACCTGCCTGCCGCCGTGGAGAAATCCCCCCGGGGACAAGGGAGTACGTGTCCCGAACTGCTCGAAGACTTGCGGAAGTGCGCAATCTGCTGTCACAGCCTCCCGTGGCGGATTTATCGACACCCACGGGTATGAAGTGGCTGCAACGGCTGGGGGCTGACCTGCAAGAGGCCTCGAACCAGGCCGAATCTTCTCGAGCCCAATCGGTGACCCGTAGCTCTACTCGGGTGAACACCCCTCCTCCGCTAGAAGAACGCGATCGGGAGGGATGACACCCCAGTAACAGGTCTCCTCAGGAGGAGCCACCTGTCGACCTCCGAGAACAGCTCGACAAGCACCGCCGCCAAAGGCGCCAGCAAGAGCAACAGCCTTCTCGGAGAGACCACGTACGAAATGCCAATGCTCGGGGCCGAACCTCGACCTCAAATAGCGGCGAGAATGCACCTTATCGGGGGGCCTTCAGTGGATGCCAGGCGCTATCCCAGGAACTCCGCCAGGTACGCTGGCCTTCTCGTTTCAAGCCCGGCTCGCTAGAATTGTACGACGGAACCACGAATCCCGTGGAGTTCCTTCAGATCTACGCCACCGCGATCGAGGCAGCCAGCGGAGACGAGAAGGTTATGGCCAACTATCTTCCCACCGCTCTCAGAGGAGCCGCTAGGACGTGGTTGACGAATCTACCCCCAGGAACAATCTGTTCGTGGGGATAGCTATGCGACATGTTACTCGGGAACTTCCAGGGAACCTTCCCAAGACCTGGTCCGGTCGACGACCTATTCCTTGTCGTCCAACGACCAGACGAGACTTCCGAAAGTTTACCAAAAGGTTTAGTGCTGTCCGCAACACTATCCCGGAGATAACGGACTCGGATGTCATCCGCGCCTTCACTCGAGGCAGCAGAAACGAGATGTGCACACATGATCTGATCATGCGGCCACCGAAAACCACCAGGCAGCTCATGGATCTAGCCGAGAAGGCCGCTTGTGCGGAGGAAACCCTGCGGTACATCAAGCAACGGCGGGGTGAGTCGACCAGTTCTCCCCTCCGGTCAAGGGGCGATTCGCGCAAGACTAAGCGCAAGAAGAAGCCCTCCGGAGGGAACAAGGAGAAAAGGATCAGAGCCGACGAGGTAATGGCCGATATCCCCGAGAAGCGCACCTGGCGACCACGCCCCAAGGATAAGCCTACCACGTCCTCCGACAAGTCGTCCAAGCCCTGGTGCGATTTTCACCAGACCGACTCGCATGATCTGCGACAATGTCGCATCTTCAAGAAGTATCTTCGGGAAGAAAGAGAGAAGTTCCGCGAGGAAAATCCTCAGGTCGCTAATAACAGTCAGGAAACAACTTCCGACGATGATGACTCCACCCCCGAGCCTTTCCAGGGGCACGTCAGAGCAATCGAGCACATATTCGGGGGCTCAACCTCTTATGAATCTAAGAGGCAATACAAGGCGATCGCCCGAGAAGTTCTCGCGAGTGTACCGCGAGTTCCCCGAGCGGTCAAGTGGTTCGAGGTCACGATCTCATTCGACCAGACCGATTGCCCCAAAAATTGCGCTCGGCCGGGACGATACCCGATCGTGGTCGAGCCTACGATTAACAACTGCCGAGTGGGCCGCGTATTAATAGATGGAGGGAGCTCCCTCAATATCCTATTCGCCAACGCCCTCGACGCAATGCAAGTGCCACGATCGTCTGTTCAGACGGTGACGCATGCTTTTCACGATATCGTCCCGGGCTCATCGGCCACGCCAATAGGGCAAGTCACGCTCCCGGTCACCTTCGGTACACCGGAGAACTTCCAAACAGAGAAAATCCTGTTCGATGTGGTCGATTTCGAAACAGCAAACAATGCTATCTTGTGGCGCCCTACTCTGGCTAAGTTCATGGCAGCTACGCACTATGCCTACCAGTGCATAAAGATACCCGGCCCAAAGGGTGTCCTCACGATAAGGAGCTCCCCCAGAGAAGCACTCCTCTGCGACAAGCGCAGCCTCGACCTCGTAGAGCAGCACCTACCTCTGACCAGGACGCCAGCGTGGTGGCTCCCGCCACCACGTTGTCGAGACCACCTCCACGGCTACGAGCGACAACTTCGGAAAGTACCCCTCCAAGTCAGAGAAAGAGTTCCACGACTAAGTCGGAACAGGGAGAAAACAGGGCCTTCCCCCAGACAAGACAACAGCTCCTCGGGAGAAGCCGCCCGATCCAGGTCGCTCGTGTCAACGGTAGAAAGGTCGCGTCCATTAGAGAGTCCAGTGCAACCACCTTCGGTAAGATCGTACAGCCGTCGCCTCCTCATCGGCAGATTCCAAAGTTGCACCAGCTCCAGCCTTAAAGATCGTCAAGCTACGAACAAGTCGATGATAAGATGCTCCGGGCGCCGCCGCCCAGCACGTGCACTCAACAAAATTTCATCAGCAGGTCACGACAAAAGGACGAGAGTCTCTGGGGCAACCGGCGAGAAGCTGAATAAGGAGGGGACAGCTTAGTTTTTCCTAGTTTTCATAGAGTTCTTTCTTTTTCTTACAGTAGCCTGTAAAAGACACAGTTTTGAATTATACCAAGTCTCTAGTTCAATGTTTTTCATTATTAATTTAGACTGCCTATCCGAGATATCTCTCGAACAGACAGTCGGGGGCTGGATAAGAATACGGTAAAGTCGATGTACGAGTACGAGGACCGACTTCGTCGACCTGCACAAAGGAAAAAAGGGCTCTGTGCTACAACTGCCAGGGATGCGAGGAAAACCCCTTAACGCGTTTGCAGGTGACAGGGGAGCCACTGAGCCCCCCACCTGACCAGACCTAAGGCCTGGTTGACTAAGCTCCCCAGTTCCGTAGCAATGTCCCCTGATCCCGAGTAAAGGAAGGGAGGGAAGTACGAGTATGATTAGATCAACGGAACCCGTACGCTTATCCACGTCTTCGACTACTCGGAGCAGAAGATACCTCGGGTAGAGTGAAACTTTGTTAATCGAGCAAGTGTGGAATTTACTAGCCAAACACCGGAGTCTTCCCTCAACAGAGGAATATGGAGGTGCTGCCACGGCCACGACAAGCTGTACGAAAGACCCCTTATCGCGTTTACTGATGACGAGGAGCCACGGAGCCCTCCATCCGACTAAACCTAAGGACTGGTCAATCATAGCAGGAACGACCTACGGCACCTTTCGTACACCCACACCGAAGGAAGGCAAAGGGCACTGGTTCCGACTAAAGTCTACGCTTGCATCCGACAAGGTTTCACATAAGCAGATGAGACAAGGTTTCGAAAAACCAAAAAACACACAAGTTATTGCACAGTTACTAATCACTGTCTTTATATAAAGGTATGCTATTACAGAGTCCTACTCTAGGCCAGGCGCCTGGACTCGATCACCAAAGGCGTCCGCCGCTTTCTGCATAGCATCGAGAAGCTTCTCTTCCTCGCCCTCTAGCAAATCGGCAGCGAGCGCCTCCAGGGACAAGTCCGGATGCCTGCGCTTTAGGAGAGCCAAAGCAAAGGCTAGGGCATCGCGTACACCTTGCCGGAGCTCGTCTTCGAGAAGCTTCTCGACGGTAGGCTTCAGCTGGGAGACGGACGCCATCAGATCTGCTAGGCGGTTGGCCGGAGCAAGGCCCGGGGGAACAACGACGCCGACTTCGCTCAGCGCCTTCTCGAGCGTGCCCAAGGCCCGCCCGAGTTCTTCCTCCAGTTTCCCCGCGTAGGACTGACTCCTTTGCAGGGAAGACTCCACGTCCGAGAGGCGCTCCTTCAAGGCCGAAAGATCAGCCTCGACCGCTGCCCGCCGTCTCTCAGAGTCCTCGAGGCGCTTCTTCAACTCCTTGTGCGCCAAGTCCAGCTCTGCTTGGGCCTTCTCGAGCGGAGCGACCCGGGAGAAAGCGAGCTGAAAAAGAACAGGTTAGTACGAGCATAGTAAATTTACCTTATCACTAATCTCCCGTGCATTACCTACAGCAAGGAGGAGAGGCTAAGACTTTTCGGCGCCGAAGAACCCGAAGGCACGACCTGCTCCGACTCCAGCGCCGGGGGCTGCGGCTGCTCAGTAGGGGCCGGCGACGACTCCGACGCGGGAGTCCGCTGCTCGACAGGGGTCGGTGCCGACTTCGACGCCGGGGCTGCTGCTCGGCATTCGCCCTAGTCGGGGTCTTGGCGGAAAGGATCAACACCCTAGTTGCCAAAAACAATCAAGTCAAGCCTTCAGCGAGGCGAGTCAAAAGAAAAGAGCGGCAAAGGAAAACTAACCTCGTGCGTTTCCCTGACGGGGGGGCTTCCTTGCCAAGGCACCCGAATCTCGCTTGCCAGAAGCCAGCGGTGCCTTCCCCTTGTCTGCCACGATCTCCTCCCCGAGAACGGTCGTGGGAGGGGGAGTTGATTCCTTGGGGGGAGAGCTGCTCGCTTCAGGCTGTCCGACACGTCCACCCCTATGTTTACTCTTTGGGAAAGAATGTGGGAAAAGAGTAGTCGAGCGAGAATTCAAACCTGTGGTTGAGGGTCCCGGGTGGGAGAACGCGTCGAGAAGGCCTCTGCCCCCGCCTCGGCTGTGGAAGGACCTTCCTCCCTCGTCTCAGAGGACAGCGGGGCTGTGTCGAACATCTCAACTTCGTCATCTTCGACAGGGGCGCCAGCCCGCTCGGCCTCCGAGTCAGGACCCCCGCGGCCTAATCGCTGGGAAAAAAGAAGCCCGAGGGCCATCTGTAAGGCTACTCAGACGAACATAAGCTAGACAAGGAGATAAGATGGACAACTCACCGAGAATACTTCCCGTCGGCTGTCCGGGCTCTGCTTCAGAAGAGGCAGGGGCACATCTGTCCACCCGCCTTGGGGGGATTGCTCGAATAGGTTGTTCAACCTACTCTAAAGCTCCCCCGGGGTCAACTCTGCTTGACACGACAAGGTTGAAGTACGTGAGGAGTCTTGTCAATTGAGTTGGCGTGGAGATGGTCACGATACCTACCCGTGTCGAAGTCCCTTGTCTGGTCTTGTTTCTCCGGGACCACCCAGGCCGGCTCGACCCTCGACCGGAGAGGGCTTATCCGGCGTCGAAGGAAATCCTCCGCAACATCCCACGCCGACAAGCCTTTGGCGGCAAGATTGGCAATGTCGTGGACGAGCGCCTTGAGGTGCTTAGTCTCCTTCGGGGCCTCCCCCCAGCACTTGTCCGGAAGAGGGGCGAGTCCGCGGTAGGTGATCCCAGAATTTGGTGGGGCTGGCAGTAGAACCACCGAGCATGCCAGCCCGACCACGAAGATTTCCAGGAGGAAGCAATGTAGGCATCCTTCCTCCCTTCTCGAAGACGGAATCTGGCACCGCCGACGACTCCTGCGCAGCTGCCCTTCATCCGGCGGAGGTTGTAGAAGTACCTCCAGAGCTCCAGGCTCGGCCTGATGCCGAGGTAGGCTTCGCACAAATGCGCGAAGACCGCCAGCATCAGGACCGAGTTCGGGTTGAGATGAATCAACTCGATCCTGTAGAACTGGAGCGCGAGGAGGAAGAAAGACGAAGGTGGGAATTGAAATCCACACCTGAAGAAGTCCGAGATGACGACGATCCAGTCCGTATCGGGGCTGGGGACCGTCTCCTTCGCGGCCTCCCGGAAAGGTACGAACACCTCCAGGAGAATCACCTCATCCGTCACGAGCTTCTCAAGGGCGGAGGAATCCATCACCGAGACCTCGAACTCAGGAATGGTGGTGGTCGGTTCCCCTGAAGCTTTCTCCGACTCCTTTGCGGGCTCGGGAGACTTCTTCGCAGCGCCTTTCTTGCCCATTCTCGTCGATCGATCGAGAGAGTGTGGAGGCAAGGGTTTGCAAGGGCGCAAAGAAGAAGGTGAAGGGTGCAAGAAGGCTAGGAGGCAGGAGAACAATGTGGGCAAAACCCCAATTCTTGGACTCCTAAAGATTTAAACATTCACCGGAGCCGGACGCGGTTTACGGCACGATCAGTTCCATCGCATTTAATGCGGACAATTGCTTTTTCCGCCTACAGAGCGCGTCACGGGAAAAAGAGGGTCTGACAACTCACGACTCAAACGAGCGCGCTATGGTTCAGCACGCGTTAGCGGCGCAACGGCACAGAGAGAAAAGGATTCTTCATCACCACGCGAACTTTCCGCCACGATGGTTCGGTTTCCTAAAAATATGCCAGGCGGAATCGTGTCCGTGGTCAACGGCTGATCAAAAAAGCATTCTGGATTTTCCAAAGGATTATTCCGATAAGACTTTCACGACTACCCGGTAGGAATTGAGCCTACTCGGGGGCGTCGCCGACAAGGATTATTCGGATCGCCTACTCGGAGTTTCCTCCCCGATAAGGGCAGATTTCCAACAGAACCATCATGACCTCACTTCACGTATTGATGGGGGGCTTGATGATGACTAGTACGGTATCCTGCGTATTAGGGGTATCCGTATACCGAATCCCAGGACTTTAGGAAGGTACAGCGTACCCGGTAAAGATCCCTGGACAACAAGGTAACCCCTCTTAGGAAGGGAAGACTCCCCTTAAACTAGGAAGTCAATCCCGACGTTTAAGGAGACTAGAGTCCTACTCGGGCGTAAGTCCGCGTCCAGTACGACCCTGGGAACCCCCTATATAAGGATCAGCAATCCCATAGGGGAGGACAGGTCTTTCTAGTCGCAGCACAAGCAGCATAGGATCTCAGGAGGCGAAGCCCTAAAAGACCCGCTGCCTCGGAGGAGTCGAGCCCAGCGGTTTAGTTAGATTAGTCTATGATTAGGCCTAGGGTAGCCACTAACATAAACCCCCCATTATAAAGCGTGTTCTCCATCAATATATAGCAACAGGACGTAGGGTTATTATCCTGACGGAGGCCCGAACTTGTATAAAAATGGCTGTCCCCTGCTGTCAGAGCTCCTGGCACTTGGGCCCTAGAGGTCCCTACCCCCCAGTAATCATCATTCCACGAATACCGTAAGATCGCCGATTCACCGATCGTCGACAGGGTGTATACCATGAGATTCTTGCCTCAAAAGGATTTGTGGATTGCAAGACCATAGACTGGTCAGCTATGACAGATTCAAGACTGAGAGCAGTTCCTTCTCTGATCCAAGCCTCAGGTCTTGAATTCTTATGCAATCTCCAGCAAGATTATGATCCTGAGATCATCAAGGAGTTCTATGCCACAGTTTGGATAGAACAGGAGAATCAGGATGTTATGCTCTGGAAGACAAGAGGTCAACTTCTTTCAATCACCGCTCCAGAGTTCAACAGCTTAATGCATGCCCCTCTGGAACCAGGCATGCCAAATCTTTTCAAGCTTGCACCAGTTTCTAATGAAGTAAGAAGAAAATTCTATCCACGGAACTTCAGATTCCCTGCCAAAGCCCCTTCAGATCATGTCTATTTCAAGGGTATAACCATCACAGCCAAGCATCTGATCAAGATTCTTAATGTCACTGTTCAACCCAAAGGGGGAAACACAGATACTGTCTACAATGCAACCTGGCAGATATTGGTGCATCTAGCTAAGAATCAGCACTTTGATGTAGCAAGATACATTTTTGATGAGATAGATGCTGTCACCAAGGACAAAAAGGCTAAGCTGAGGTATGGATCGTACATCATGTACATGATCCTTCAAAGAACAGGTCTTCTGGACTCCACCCTTGATCTATCTGTGAAGACTATCAAAACCCAGCTTAGATCTCAGGCAGATGATCATCCAGATGAGGTTGCAGTCCCTGCATTATTTGGAGACTCTCTTGGACCAGCTGTGTCATCTCCCAGTCACACAGCTGCTCCAACTGCTCCTCCAAGGTCATCACCTGTTCAATGCCAAGTCCCCACTGGTGCCACAGCTACTGCACCTGTGCCTGTCTCAGCTGATGATGATGATGATGCTCCCTCTTCAGTCCCTGCCAGAGCTTATCAGAACAAGATCATGCCAGTTCAATTTGCTGCTCTGCGTAAAGAAAATCACCAGCTTCGAGAAGAGATCTCTCATCTGAAAGCCAACATGGATCAAGTTCAATCTCAGCTCTCAGATATGTCCAACCAGCTCTCAGAGGTTATTCAGCTACTGAAGAGCAAGTCTTCTTGAAGCATCTCTTCCTCCTATATTCCTTTTTGGGTGTTTTAGTGTCAAAGGGGGAGAGAGTAGAGAGAGAGTAGAGTGGTGCAAGGGGCAAGGGGGAGAGAAGAAAATGGTGTAAGGGGGAGATCATTGGGAAATTATTTTCAAAATGATGTATCAAGACTTGGTTCTTCTTCTGTATCTTATGTCTTGATAACATTGTATCTTTTATGCAAATCTTTTGATCTGATACATGTCTTATGCATTTGTATGCCCATTCTTATATGTTGGAATGCTCTGATATACACATGTTTGGTATGCTCTGATGCACATTTTGCTCTGTCAAACATGTGTGAATGCTTAGATACATAGTTTGATCTGTTATATATATGTATGCTTTGATATATACATGTCTGTCATGCTCTGATATACATATCAAATGCTCTGATGCATGTCTTGCGTGTTTTGTGCTCTGATATACATATGTTTGATATGACTTGCTCTGATTAATTATCAGTATCTGCTTCAGTTAGATAGTGAAAATGATAAGGAATATAATGCTCTGATCATTCATCCAACATATCTAAACTGATAAGAATGCAAGTCATCAGAAAATACTTCCCATGCTTAAAACTTGTAAACTGTGCATCTCTTGTTAAACAAATCTTTTATGCACAGATTCAGGGGGAGTATATTCTATCAACATACACATGTTTAAATATTCCAATTCTATATATTTGAATGTGTGAAGCTTGGGTTGCCACTAACCACCAAAAAGGGGGAGATTGAAAGATCATCTAGGCCCTAATATGGTTTTGATGGTTAATGGCAACCTAAACTGGAATCTAATGTTTACATTGAGTGTAAGCAGATTTTACAGGTTCCCTGAAGAAGGGTTATCCAGAGAAGGATGGCCACCAAAAAGGGTACAAGGTGGTTTCAAGGACAAAGAGATGGCTATGCTAGGCAGCTGTGCCACAGCTGAGAAGAAGCCTGTGCTGTGCAGGGAGATGCAAGCAAGGTGATGGTGGCTTGATGCGTCAAGGGCCGTGATTTCAGTTGGTGACAGGTAAAGCCTAGATTTGCTAGTTTCTTTGAGTCCATAGGAATCACCCGTACTATCAAGAGGGATGAAACAGTAGCAGTTGTCTAAGGGAACCTTGCTCATTGCTCAGAGTGTTGGTCAAGGGGATTGGTGCTTTGAGGCCAATTGCCCTGTGTCAATAGCTTTGCACAAAAGTATGTAGCTATTTTGTGTTAGTGCTCTGCAGTACTAACAGTGAAAACCCTAGAGCTTTAGGCACCTGTGTGACACAGCTGTGTCACAGGTGGTCTTCCGCTCTATGACTCAGGTACATCTCTGTACCAGGGGAGAGCTTGAAAATGCTAAGGTATCTACACTGCGATGGGCGGTCTGCTGAGTCAGAAGTCTATCGGAGGTTCTCTCCTTATAGGTACTAGAGTCTGAAGTATGCTGAGGGCATGTCATGTGCCAGGACCGGGCTAAGTAGTGCGGCTATCAGCTAAGGGTTTACCTGTGTGCGCCGCCGGTGACACAGGTGTCGGTCTGCCTGAGCCGGGTACAGTTGGGCGTAGTGTGTAGCTGTGTCACCGGTGGTTGACACTGGTGGCTCACTTAATCCTACGTGGCAACAGGGTAACGGTCGGGTGCCTGTGGACCCTATATATAGGGGACCAGGGGAGGACTCTGTCCTCAACCTTGCTCAAATCAGTGATTCACATACGACTGTTGCAAAACCTCCAACCACTCCACAAGAGCCAAGAGCCTAAGGGTTAGTTCGAGTGGGTTTGTCAGCTAGAGCACAAGCAAAGGTTCCTCCAAGAGATTGCTGCTGCATCATCTGTTACTCTTGGAGTTTGTCTACTCCTAGACGGGTGTAGAAGTTGCTGGTATCACCCAAGCTTGTGTGGGTTGAACCAGTAGTTTGTGAAGGTGTTCTGAGGTCTACCTGTTGCAAGGCAAAAGGATCTCCACAAGCAAAAGGAAGAGTCCTGAAGGATCAGGTACTCGGAGAAGAAGCACGTTTTAGTGCTGGCCAGCTCTTAGGAGTGGTCTCTCCAACGGAGACGTACCTTCTCTGCAAAGAGTTGGGAACTTCGGTGAAAAACCCCTGAGTCTCCTTTACTTCCTTGTATTGCATGCATATCTGTTTATCCTTGCTTGCTTGTGTCTCTTAGACTTGATCTGCTAAGTTTACCTTTTCACCTGTGCTAGATTACCTTTATACCTGTGTGTGTTCATCTGTTACACAGTTGCTTCATTCACTTGTATTCACCTGTGTTAGCACCTGTGTCATTGGCATTCTAAGTAGAGCACCTGTGTTAGGTTAACTCTTCACCGGTGTCTTCCACCTGTGTGACAGCTGTGTGTTAATTTACACATAGTTTCCACCTGTGTCACTCATCTGTGTCACAGCTGTCCACTATTAACTTGTGAAGTTAATCTGACAACTTAAACAAAAGATTAAAAGAGGGAAATTTTATAAGCCAACTATTCACCCCCCCTCTAGTCGGCATCTCGGTCCTTTCATCTCGTGGAAAATTGATGGAATAGGTTGTGTCACCAATTTGGGTCAAGTGAATATCTTGTGCACGCAATGCTTTGCTTGGTCTATGGTGTGTAGATGCTAGTTGGATGTGGCGATGGCTCAATCATGTGGGACTGACATGAAGCTTGGAGGGCTGGCATACGGTCAAGGAGGTGGTGATGACATCATGCGGCTTAAAAGCATGTACATGAAGGACAAGAAAGCGGCTGGAGCCAAGTCGTGAAGACCAAGTTTAGTCTCGGCATCGGTTTGTGAGAAGTGTCAAATCCACAAGAAGTTCTTTAAGAAACCGCAGCGGAGATGCCCGAAGAAGCGATTTAGGGATTGCTCGAGATGGAAGGAAAATCAGAGAGTGGCTAAGCTAGTTAGGCATTTTGAGATGCGTACTAGTTAGGTTAGGCTCATAGGGTATGAGGCCCAAGAGTGGAAGAGGGGATTGTCCCTCCGCACTATAAATAGAGGATGAGGGATGCTTATCCCCTCAAGCCTTTTGAGAAAAACATGTGGAGATAGTTTCAGTAGAGAGTGTTTTGGCTTGGTATGAGAGGCTTATAAACACAAGAAACACCAAGAAAATAATACAAAAAGAGTTCTAAGAAAAACTATGTGTTCTTGAGATTTTCCCTTTCTCTTTCTTTGGATTTTTGTCTCTCTGTCTTTTCTGATGGATTGATCCTTGGTATGGAGAGTAAGTGATGGGGAGATCATCTTTATACTAACTTCATCCAAGCATACCCAAGGATTCATCTTTTTCTCCTCTATTTTGAGTTTTCTTGGACAAAAGGCAAGTTCTTTGGTTTTGGAAATTAATCTTTGCATCTGTAATCGGATGATTTGAAGGATGGATTAGGTTGCTCTATTGTGTGAGAGGTCTCACATTGACTTCATATCAAGATTCCTCACAAGCACCTAGAAATCGGTGATTTGCACGCCCAATCTCTAGGGCTGATTTGTGGGATTAGAAAAAGGCTAGGCTTTAAAGGATATTTATTGGGATCAACCCTTGATCTAGCATCGTAAGACCTTTCTCTAAGCCTGTGCAAATTTTCGTCATGATTGGATGGACAAATTTTGAATTCTTGTGATTTTCCTCATGACTATCTAATTGCTAGGTTTTCATGTAGCTGGTAGTAAATCAAGCATTAATCTTAGCACAAATAATTCCAATTAAAATAGCTTCGTCATCTCCTTCTCTACTACTGTCCAAAATTTCACTCAATTCCATCAAGTAGATAAAAATATGCGTGAGTTTCTTTGATCAATAATCAGCCTGTTTTTGGAACTCAGAGACTCGAAGGCTTTTCTGGAGTCGCCGAGATTTCTGTTTGTTCTCTTGAGATGGGATTTTCAGAGCATTCGATATTTTATCAGAGACTTCAGGATTTATTTTTCAGGGACTCCAAGATTGCTCTCTATCCTCTTTGGATTGGATTTTTGAACACTTCGAGATTTTCTCGGAGACTCCAAGATTTTTTTGGAGACTCCGAGATTGCTCTCTATCCTCTTTGGATTGGATTTCTGAACACTCAGAGATTTTCTCGGAGGCTTTGGGATATTTCTGGAGACTCCAAGATTGCAGTCTGTTTTCTCCTGAGTTGGATTTCCGTCCAAGATCATTCTAATTTGAACATTTTTTCTGCTGCACTGTTAAGATTTTGCACTCCGGTTTTTTATGGCTCTAGTGCAAAGTTTTAAATAGTAACTTTTGAGTGTTCAGAAGCCATCGATCCAAGACACTGTATCCCAATTAAGGAAAGAAGAGGTTAACAGTTGAACCTGTTGAACAAACTTGCATGAGCGCAACCAATTAGAGAAACATCAGTCTCTAATTAATATTAAGGTTATGTTTAAATTATGTCATAAAAACTGAAGTGCGGAAATTTTTAGGCAGAATTGTTGGTAGAGGAGTAGTCAACAAGAGTTGTATAGCCATTCTACTGAAACGCTGTGTAAATTTTAAGATTTAGAAATCCGCCAGTTCACAGCCAAGCTGTCTAACCAAAGAACCCTGGGGAGAAGCAGGGGCTCACTGGGGAGAAGAAAGTGGGCCTCGATGTCGCCTTTGCTGCCACCGGAGGAGGCGTTGCACATGGTCACTCGGGTAGGTTGCGTGAGGACGGGGACAACGCGTCGCCCTTCGCGTGGATTCTTTACACGGGTCAGAGACGATGTTTTCTAGCCCCGTGAATTGACACGGTTTGGGCCAGGAATTTCCCCAGCCAGCCTCAACTAAATGTGCCAATGGGCAAACCCGGGGTTGGTTCCGGGAAGTTCCATGTAGATTGGACCGCAATCCCGGCTGTTCCTAGCCCAACGTCTCGTTTGAATGCAAGGGGGCCAAATCCAGGGCCCTAAATCCTAGAGGGGATTTTGAGAAGCAACATGGGATCCCCTGAAGGTCTCTTCTGCATGAGGAAATAATCCCCGTCACTATTTCATGGAAAGGGACAGAAATCCCAGTCACTAGAAGAAGATTTATAAAATTTAGGCAAAAATCAAAAAAATTAGCATTCACACATAATTGTTTGCGGAAGTTTTGGACGATAATTAGAATGCATCCACACATCAGCAACACATCAGCATTCTGATTATTAGTAATTTTGCGGTCCACACATAATAACCCATACATAATTAGCATGCATCCACACATTAATATCTTGTAGCATGTATACCAAATTCCGCAAACCTAATAACCCACAATATGGACAAATTCTTTGCATAAGATAGTAGTTTCACATGCTCAAGCAAAATTGAGATTCCATCATCCACAGACTTCCTTTGAACCTGTTCATAGATAATAATTTGCATAGAAAAAATGATGCATAGAAAAAAGGATGCCATACAGTACACAGATCACTGGCTGCATCTCTCCCCAACTCCACATCATATTGATGATGACCAAAGCTGCTCCAGCAAGCGTTAGAGCACATTGATTATTATTTTTGACAAAATACAAAGCAGATTTGACACATGGCAGATAAGCTCCTTTTCTATTAACCAAAAAAAAGTACTAGTGCATTTGAAATCTAAGATAGCAGATTTATGAGCTCTCGAAGTACCGAGTACATGATAAATTTCCTTCAGTTTGAACATTACACAAAAAGCAATCAGATCTTTGGAATACTTTGTAATGATTAAATGCAAAAGAAGAGGAGGACAAACTGAAGGGCTCCGTTGGGTTGTTGCCGTCATCGGAGGGACGCGGAGGTGGAAGGAGGTAGCCGAGGTCGTGAGCTGGAGGCGGCGCAGATCGGTCACTGGACAGAGGAGGTTGCAGGGTGGAGGCGGTACAGACTGAGGCGAGGGTTTCCTACCTGACCTTGGCAAGCCTAGATTTCTTCCCCGTGGAAACGATGGGTACAGGGCTGGTTTACCCCCCTCTGGTGGGCGTCCAAACACGTTCGCAAGGTGGCGTAGATAGACTTCACGCGTGGGCTTTTTGCCTAGGAATTGGGCCAGGATATCGGAGGAGACTGGGGTTTCCAAATTAGAGCTGAATGTGGTCCATCATCTCCAGTTACTGTGTAAATAAAGCAACTATATATCCAGACTTTCCAGGTGTGAACAAGACCACAACATAATGGACACAAGCACTACTACAAAACAGATCAACGCCCACGGTTACAAAAGCCCATCACATATGGTTCTAGCGACTGTCACCATCGGCCGGTCACCGATGTGAGGGGCACCTCGCACGTGGCTCCAGAGACGTATGCGATGATAGTCACATTGCATATGGCTAGGCCTTCCAGCCCGTGTGTGATCAGATCCACATCATACATGGTCAGATTCTACGAACCGTGTGCGATGTGCGGCCACATCGCACACGATCATTAACAATGAACCGTGTGCGATGAGTGGCCACATCACACGCGGTCAAAAGCTCAGGTTCGTGTGCGTTGGTGGGCACACTGCACACGGGTCTGCCCTCCGAACCGTGTGTGATTGTGGGCACATTGCACACGGCCAAAGTTTGTTTGGCCGTGTGCAATGCAACAACACCAATAACAGGAATTCATCAGGCAACAATAAACTTTGGCCGTGTGCAATGCAACAACACCAATAACAGCAATTCATCAGGCAACAATATCATACACAGATTTCATCCATCAGCCATGCAGATACACAGATTTCATCCAAACAAAAATATAAAATAGATCAAGACCTCGATCACATAGATTTCACAGCCGACATATATATGAAAATTGAATATCAGTTCACAGCAATAGACAGCTACATTAGCAGGAGTTCACAACTAACATTTCCACAAGTTTAGAGCCATATCTAACAAGGTTCACCACCAACACAAAGGAAATAAAGACCTCACAATCAAGGTGATCTGAATTGTCCCTTTTTGGTTTAAACATGCAACCGAAGAAGTAGGCAAACTGTCCTCTAACTTCGATAATCTCGGCATGGCTCAATGGTTTTTCGTCCATCAAATTAAAAATCTGCATGAAGTAATCAAATTCAGATTTGGGTGCATATAGGTAGTAAATTCAAAATCTGCACTAAGTAAGAGCGGCTCAGATGCAGTAGCCAATGGTGGGGAAGCAGTAGGCGGTGCCGATGTGAGCTGAAGAAGGAGTATGTCTTACTTTGGCCACTAGACGAATGACATCTCCGCCTCTCCCAAGGTCTTGTGTTCGGCATTCTCACATATGTGAAAGAGCGGGAGGTTCTGGAAGCCAGGCTCGACTTTATCAATGGTGCACCTTGCAAACCCTGGCTATATCGGTAAACTGTGCAACATAGCTCCCTCAGTGAGCGGATGAACCAACCCGTTAGCTGCCATGAAGGGAAAAGCCATATGCGTTGTTAGCACTTGTAACTTGCACTTCGTCGGACCCGTGATGACATTGATAGGAGACCTGACTGTCTCAAGAAGGCTTTCAACCCCATCAGGAGCTGATGCACAACTACTCCTACATGCACCGGGGCTTCGATGTGCAGGAGCTTCCAATGCTTGTGCTCTGTACCTCTCCTCCCACACAGCTCTTTCTTTTGCCAGCATTTCCTCCATCATGCCGGCAAATTGGCGAGTAGCTCTTGTTTCATCTGCTCACTTTTCTACTTCGCTCTCGCCCTTTTCCTCGCACGCATCGCCTCCCCGTCTTGTGGGAAGGCCTTCCTATGGCCGACATTGGTCCCTATCACCCGAGAATGACCCGAGGACTCCTTGGTTCCCAAAGTGGCCATCAGAATGTCACTAGACCCTTGGGGCTGAAACAACCCTTACAAGACCTGGACACTCAACTCTTTTGTAAATAAAAATAAGCAGATTTAGTATATATGTAAGCATTGTGGTAATTATTGATTGACTACTAAATGACCGCTCTTACCATAGATTCATACACTTCTTGGTCTGCTGGGTTGGGCAACACCACCTGACCCGAGGAATCGGTTCACTACTATAAAAAAGGTCATCCGCTATACCGTATCACTGACGGGCAGTGAAACGCCCGTCAGGCTTCTTATCTATCACTGACGGGCAAACGGACAGCCGTCAGTAGTGACACTATCAGATGTTCCTTGTCGAGTCATCACTGACGGGCAAAACGATCAACCGTCAGTAATGACTTCAGCGGAAACACCAGATTTGACAGGACACTGACGGGCACGTAGAAAGACCCGTCAGACATGTAAACGGTCATCTATGATGGTCACGTAAAAGAACCCGTCAGTGATGTGAGGACACAGAAAAGGTTAACCCAGTCGACCCACCACTGACGGTGTGTAGTAGAACCCGTCAGAGATGAGGCGCACATCTCTGACGGGCTCTCTGCTCGCCCGTCTGTGGTGACTTGGCCCATTAAATTGACTTGGCTGGTGAAGTCACCACTGACGGGTCTTTTTGTCCTTCCCGTCAGTGAGGTCTGATTCAATGTGACGGGCTGTTATGCGCTACCCGTCAGTGGCCGTTGTCCCTCAGATTTGTCATGCGCTCATCGCTGACGGTTCCTTTTACATAGCCCGTCAGTGGTGACTCCTTCCTTTATAAATCCTGCCCAAGCTCGAAGCAGAGATCTGTGCCCGCACGTCCCCAGGACCAGCTGCGTGCGCCGCCGTCGCCAGCTAAACTGCTGCGGCCCGCGCACAACCATCTTCTCTCCCGAAGGCCCTCTTCTCTCCGGCCCTCTTGATCGATCCATCTCTTAAAGGCTAGCTTCTTAATTCCTTCTCTCCTCCCCCCTCTCAAAAGGCCCTTTTTTTCTCCTCCTCCTGTACGTCCCCCTCCCCCTCTCAAAGACCCATGCCTCCTAGTCAATATCCCTCCCCCCGAAGGCCCACGATATCCGTCGCTCCTAGCTCCTCTTTGAATCTCTAACATGGTAATTACTTTATTTTATTGGACGTGAGCTAGAGAAGAAATGGCTAATTTAATATATTTATTTTATGAAATTATTTTTATTTTGCCGTAGGGATCGATTGATAGAAATTGGATGTATGGTGATTGTGCCACACAGAGTTTCGTCAACACTTTGAACGAGTTTCTTCGAGTCGCTCAAGAGGATATGGCGATCAAGGGAAAAGCGAAGATGTGTTGTCCATGTCGTAAATGTAGTAACACGCAAATGTTATCGACGATGGGGTAGTTGCAACTACATTTGCTGACGAAGGGTTTCATGGAAGGCTATACACATTGGACATGTCACGGTGAAGAGAAAGAAGTTGCAAACCCGGCAGAAGCGGTGGACCTTGCTCTTAGGAAGTCTCTTGCCCGATCACCCGCAACATATGGAAAAGGCACATCGGCTCCTCAAAGGCATAGGTTTTCATCCTCCTTCTCCCAAATCTTCCGCTTCCCATAGTATCCTTTGACCCACATTCTATGAGCGTGTTTGTTCTTTGCAATTAGAGGCTTGCTTGCCTCACTCTTAGCTAGAAAATCCGGCATTCGACGAATCTCCACAAATCTAGCCCACTGCTCGGGTTTAATGTGTGGATACTTTGGCAAGGGATCCTTATTCTCCTTCATAATTTTTTTGTGCAATACATACTTAAAATTCCGAAAAGCATCCTTTGCCTTCGAGAGGGCACATTCTTCTACTTACCTTTTCCATTGCTCCGGCACCCTGAAGTGTTTCATTATCTTGAACACTATGGCCTCGGGCTCCTCCTTAGTAACCTTTTTCCAATCCTCCAAGTAAATGGGGACCCTTTCCCTTACCACTGCCCCACACATGGTTCAAAACTTCTTCTCCACTTTTGTTGGTTTGGTAGGAGCCCCGCTTTTCTCGTCAATTGCCTCCACTTGCCATACTCTTTTTGGCTTTTTGCTTGGTTTTCTAATTCCTCTTCCCTTCTTGACAACTGCTAGGGTTTTTGGTTCAGTAGTCCCTCCGACTGTGATGACGAGTTCTCATCAATCTCTCTCGCGGAAGAATCTGGCGATTCATTACTGGACATCATAGCTAATTAACAATATATGTTGTAACTCGCCTTGCATGAAAAAAATAACTCGCCATGGAAATCTACTATATATTGTAAAGATAAATATGTATAGATGATCCTTCAGCATAGCATGGTAAACTTTCACAAACTTAAATCAGTGTCCATATAGAAATGGGAATGAATGTACCTCACAGCAAGGATGAACTATCAAAATTGCAGGGCACACTTAAAGGAAATCAGGATTTTGAACAAAAGAAAAACTACATGGCACTACACTGATTTTGCTAGCACTGCAGAATATTCGAGCTAAAACCTACGGACTTGAGAAGCGGATTATACTGATTTTGTTAGTAGTGGTCAACAAGACATAAAATTGTTCACTTATTTTGCTAGAACATATCCTTTGAAAAAAGGAGTTTTGAAAATAGAACTCTTCAACATTATAAAAAATAGTGCTTTTCATGTGCCCTTGGCATGACCAAACTGCAAGATTGATGTGACTGCTATTTCTTGACATGACCATTCTAGTTTGCATCAAAGTGCTTACATATGGCGTAATTATTGGGTTATACATGCATCACATTATGATAAAAACCTAGCAAGAAAGACAGGAAGAAAAACCTGGCCGACGGGGCGGGGGTCGTGGAGGCTCTCGGGGAGGCGGTCGTGGACGGGGAAGCGGCGGTAGTGCACGGGTTGGTGGCGCTCCGGTTCAGGGGTAGTCGACATGCTCAGTGAGGCGGTCGTGGAGGCGCTCAGGGACGGGGAGGCGGCACTCGTGGATGGGGAGGCGGCGTTCATGCACAGTGAGGCGTGCTCAGGGACTCGTCGACAGGGAGACAGAGCTCGGGGAGGCGGAGGCGAAGGCGACGGAAATTGGGGCGAGGCAGTGCGCCGAAGGTGACATGTTTGGGTCAAACTTCGGATCGACGTGCGGCGTGACCTAGCAGTTGTACCGCGGCCCTTATAAACAAATGCCATCGCACACGATCATCTCGCTTCGCCCGTGTGCGATGTGAGTCTTTGTCTACAACCGTGTGCGATGTGGTCACACACAGGTAACTGATAAGGACCTTGTGTGATGTGACTGAAATCGCACACGGTTATGTGGAGACTAGTGTGTGCGATGTGAGTCACATCGCACACGGCCGGCCCGAGTGGACAGTGTGCGATGTGGCTCACACCGCACATGTGGCTCTCGTTTGGCCTTGTACGATGTCTCTCACATCACACACGTGTATTTTGTTACTACCATGTGCGATGTTAATCAAATCGCAGACGTTTCTCTTACTGGGACCGTGTGTGATGTTGTTTTGTCTTTGTATATGCTAAAGGTCCTGATGCACGCATTTGAACAACATCCTGCTCTAGCTCTATTGGTAACATTTGAGTATCTGTCACCTGTGGTTCCGAGTTCGATCCTCGGCCACCCCATTTTTTAAATAATTTTTGTAACCTATGCTGGACTAAAGGGTTGTTATGCGTGCATTGTTCCAACATCCTACTCTAGCTCAACTGGTAACCTTGTAGCATCTGTTACCTGTGGTTTTGATTTTGATCCTCGGCCACCCCATTTTTTCAATAATTTTTATAACCTACAGTTAATAAATCATATAGAGTTCAAAGGATTACATATTCAAAATGAGTCTCAAATTCAAAATTATTGATCACTCCACTACATAATTTTCTTTGTATACTAGACTATTGGAATGATCTTCTCGTAGGTAGCAAGTTTCTTCATGGTCTTGCTCGTCGGCTCTCATGCGTTCTCCAATAGGTGGCAAGTCATCAAACTGATTATATTCATCCTCGTGATTATATTCATCCTCGTCGATAACATTCTCAACTCCTACGATCCTCCTTTTTCCATACATCACTACATGGCAGTTCTTACATGCGAGGTCTTTCACATAGAATATTTGGGTAGTCTGGGAGGCTAAAATGAAGGGCATTTCTATATCCCACTTTGCTGAGGTTGACATATGTCGAGCCGTAATTGTCCAATTGGACATGTCTGAGATCGACCAATTTGTACTTGAATAATGGAATCGAGAATGTCACGTATTCAAGCTCTCAAATCTTCCCTATCATCCCGTAGTAAAATTCCTTCTACTCGGACAAAGCTATTCTGAAATGTGGTCTAGTCATCTCTATCCTTCGTGTAGAATATGTACCCATTGATGTCGCATGCTTGCCAAGTATGAACAGTAAATGATGGCCCTTTTGCCAACCATGTTAGCGTGTCATCTCTCGGCCCATCTACGATATGGTTCTGCAACCATTGACTGAATGTCCAATTGCGCCATGCAGAAGGAAACCGTAATACGCGGAAGTATGTGAAATTCAAACTCTTGATGGGGGACTCGGAGAAACCTTTGTTTGAGGGATGCAAGGGAAAGTACACAAAATTGTCATCAGTGCTTGAATTGTTGAAACTGAAGGCAAGCCATGGGTGGTCAGACAAAAGTTTCACGGACTCGTTAGGTCTCGGAGCAGACATGCTTCTAGAGGGAAACGAGTTGCCTAGAAGTACGTATCAAGCGAAGAAGGTTCTTTGTCCATTGGGAATGAAAGTACAAAAAATACGTGCTTGTTCAAAGGATTGTATCCTCCTTCGAAAGGATTTCGTGGACCTCCATGCATGTTCGGTATGTAAGTCCTCCCGATACAAGCATAAGGAGAAAGGAGTCAAGGATGAGAGGGACGAGGTGATGAAAGGAAACTCCAGCTAAGGTCATGTGGTATCTGCCTATAATCCTTCATCTCAAGCGTTTATTTTTGAACCCAAAGGATGCAGAACTATTGGGTTGGCACGTTGATAAGCGCAAGATTGACGAAAAGCTTATACATCCTACTGATTCCATTCAGTGGAGAAACATTGATAGAAAATTTGAAGATTTTGGAAGGGAACCAAGAAACATAAGGTTTGGATTGAGCACGGATGGAATTAACCCTTTCAGAAACATGAGCAGCCATCATAGAACCTGGCTAGTGAATTTGTATATCTATAATCTTCCTCCTTGGTTGTGCATGAAGTAGAAGTACATTATGATGAGCAAGGACCAAAGCAACCCTGGAACGATATAGATGTTTACCTGGAGCCGTTGATGGAAGATCTCATGAAATTGTGGATCAGGGGGAAGATGTATTTGATGCTCACATGTGAGAGAATTTCAATCTGCATAGCTTGGTGTTCTGTACTACAAATGATTATCCAGCACTTGCTAACCTTTCGGGGCAGAGTATGTAAGGGTCAAAAGCATGTACTAACTACTTGGAGGATACGGCTAGTCAGTGGCTAAGCATTCAGGGAAAACCGCGTACATGCATCACCGTAGATTCCTTCGAAGAGACCATACGTACCACCGAATGAAAAAACAATTCAACTGACAATTCGCGGATGGTACACCTCCGACCCAATTTAGCAGTACGAAAATACATGGCATGTAAAGGATATAAAAGTTACATATGGGAAGGGAAGCAAAAAGGCTACATGAGAGAAGGTTGTGTGGAAGAAGAGGCCAAAATACCTGCAAGTTTGTCATTGCGTAGACATCATGCACATAGAGAAAAATGTATGTGATAGCGTGGTTGGTTTGTTATTGAATATCAAGGGCAAAACTATGGATGGCCTCAAAACACAGCTTGACTTGTTGGACATGGGAATCAAAAAAGATTTACACCCGACAGAGACTCAAAATGGCTGGATGTTCCGCGAACCTATTTGTTATACTCTGTCAAGAGCTGAGAGAAAAGAGTTATGCCAGTTCCTGCACAGTGTGAAAGTTTCGTCTGGATACTCCCCTAACATAAGAAGACTTGTTTCAATGAAAGAGTTAAAATTGATTGGCATGAAGTCTCACGATTGTCAATCACTCAGCTGCTCTCGATCACTATTTAGAATATCCTACCTATCAAGGTTCGAGAGACAATCACGAGATCATGTTCGTTCTTTAACACAATATCTCAAAATGTCATCAATCCCATGGAACTTGATGCTCTACAGGAGGAGCTGGTGAAAACTTTATGTCAGCTTGAAATGTATTTCCTCCCATCGTTCTTCGATATCATGATGCATATCACTGTGCATCTTGTGAGAGAGATAAAGTGGTGCAAACATGTGTTCCTCCAAAGCATGTACCCTTTTGAGAGATACATGGGAATTCTGAAACATTTCGTACGGAACTGGAGGGAAGCATCGTGGAAGGATATGCAACCAAAGAGGTCATCAAATTCTGTGTTGATTACATGGCTGCAGTAAAACTGATAGGTTTGCCCAATCTCGCCATGAGGGGAGGCTTTGAGGTATCAAAACCCTTGGCAAGAAAGATGTCATTCACTACTACAGAACATGTCAATACTGACGGGCCAAAAACCCACATCAGTGACGGGTTTTTGACCCATCAGCAACTAAAGGTCAGTAATGACTCGTATTATCAGCGACGGATAAATTACCCGTCACTAATAAAGGTCCTCATTGACGGGTTAAATATTTAACCCGTCAGTGATGATAGAGTCATCACTGATGGGTACTTTTTTTACCCGTCAGTGATAACGTTTTCACAGGTGACGAAAAGTCATCACGGACGGGTAGAAAAAGTACCCGTCAGTGATGACTCTACTATCACTGACGGGTAAATATTTAACCCATCAGTGCTGCAAGTCATCACTGACGGGTACTTTTTCTACCCGTCAGTGATGACGTTTTCAGAGGCGCAAAAAAAAGCCCTACCCGGTAGGGTTTCACTAAAACAGCTATAACTTTTGCATATGGTGTCCGTTTTGGGTCCACAACCACTCAAAATGACCGTATCGACGAGGCACATCTAAAAAATCTACTCGTCTTTAGACTTGTACAATTTTTTACCTCAAAATTCAGCCTCTAAGACTGACTTTTTCCCCTCCGAATGAAACATCGCCTTTTCCGACCCTCCGTTGAACTTCTTCCCGGGCTCCAAATGCAGTAATCTTTGCAGATTCTGAACCATGAGGGAGCAGAGCTGCTACAAAAAATATGAGAAAAATTTGAAAAATAAAAAATTTCACTCCAAATTCGGCCTATAGGACTGACTTTTGCCCTGAACGAATAATCGCCGCTACCGAACCCTCCGTTGAACTTCTTCCCGAGCTCCAAATGCACTAATTTTTGGGGATTCCGAACCGTGAGGGAGTAGATCTGCTAGAAAAAAATACGAGAAAAAAGTTTGAAAATAAATAATTTAGGCACTAGTAGAAATCCATCGAAAAACGAGCTCAAAATGACACAAATCTTGAATCGGGAGGACCTTGCTCACCTCAAATCCAACTGAAACTCCCGTGTATCCTCCACCATGTTCCTATGGGAAGAGTGGATGGAAGAGGAGAGGCTCCTCTGTAATGATCTAAATTTTACGACACGAAAATAGTAAAGATCATCGTGAATAAATTGGGGTTCTTCCCTTACATGCATGCATATAGGCAGTCCAACAATGATTTCGATTAAAATCCCTAACATGTACCCTTAAGATCAACACGAAAATCGAATAGCGAAACTAATGTCACTAAAACTCACGACGCCAAAAATTCATGCATGTTCCTAACATCCCAGCTATCAAAAACTTTTACCAATTAATTGGAGCTCACTTGTATATCAAGATCAGGTTATCTTCCGCAGTTTCCTTCTCGGACAAATGTTGGTAGAAGCTAACTACGTTAACTTCCTCTCCTCCGGGGTAAATGAAATGTTGCCTTTAAAAGTTAACCATCTTATTGACTTCAAGTCCTAATGTTTTGAAAAATATTTGGAGAAATGGTTCCAGCCCTAGAATTCAAATTTTATTTTGTTGGAACCCTAGTTAATTTACCCTTTGAGAAGCAGATATCAAAATAAAAGAGGAAGTTCTTCCCTCTCTCCTACCGTGGGGCCCACCCAGCAGCTCCTTCTTCCCTCTCCCCATCTCTTTTCTTATTTCCCTCCCCCACTGCTCTCTCTCTCTTCTTCCCCACGCACAGCAGGCATTCCCCTTTCTTCTTCTCAAAACACCAACAAAACCAGCCTCTTCTCTCTTACAAATCCCATCCAAAATCTGGGAATGAGGCTCTGCATGTTATACCAACAGATTCCCCACCTCCTGAGCATCTCAATCATCCAAGAAATTTTGACATGCAAGGGGATTTGAGCACCCTGCCAATTATTTTCCAATCCAAGTTCTTCATAGCTCTACTGTTCCTCATCTTCTACCTCTGTCCGGTTTCTCTCTCACCTCTCCAACCGCCACCTCCCCTGTGCCGCTTCACCCACCCGTCGCCCGCCTTGCTCCCGCCGCCGCTGCCTTCCCCAAGGGCCGCCGCCGCTCGCCCTGTCCGAGCTCTGCTCTGAGCCCGGCCCCCCCCACCAGATCCACGCCGCCGCCCTCAGCTCCTCTCTGGCCGCCCTTGCTTCCCCAAGAAACGCCGCCGCCTCCCCGCTCCACTCCTCTGCATCTCCCCCCAAATCCCGCCCGAGCTCGTGGCCGCCCGCTCCGCCTCCCCAAGACGCCGGGTCCTGCCGCCCTTGCTCCCCATTGCCGGAGCCCGCCTCACCCTGCCGAGCTCTCCCCTTTCCTCGCCGGACGTCGCCGCAGCTGCCGCTTGCCCCGGCCGCCCCGGCTCCTCCTGCTCCGCCTCCCCGCCTCGCTCCTGCACCACGCGCCAACGCCGCCCCTGCGAAGCTCCTCCGCGGCCTCCCTCTGCCACAGCTCCGACCGCGCCCCTCACCGTCGGCTACTGGGTGTTCCCCGCTGAAGACCAGCGAGGCCACCCGCCATCCTTGGCTTGCCGTGCACCTCCTGCCGCAGCGCCTTTTTACCCCGGCTTCGACCTCAGCAGCTTTGCCACGCACCTCGTCGCGTCCGTCGCTCGCGCTGCCCGTCCGCGGTGCACTGCTTAGTTAAGGTCTGATTCTGTTGGCAGTGTTGTTAACCTGATTGATGGTTAGCTAATTGGTATCGCCCTCATCTTCGTTATACCAGGAACGTGTTAGTATACGGTAATAATGCTTTTGTCATATTCCTTAATCAGTATATAGGGTTAGTTAACTGCTGAACCTTGACATCATGAAACTTACTAAGTTCGGATTTGACGGGTTAAAGGATCAAATCTAAATGATAAGTTAATTCTGTCAAGTTAACTCCAACAACAACATAACTAGTGGCTCCATTAGCTAAAACCCCTATTGCTTACGATTGCGATGTGATCATCTGTTAGGTACTGCTACCAACTAAACGCAATTAAAAAGGTAATGGGTGTATAAGCTTTCACTTACATATACTAATAATCAACATGCATGCTTAGTGTAACTACTGCACCGATGTCAGACTTGGATGGTCTGAGTCACCACCGCGTGGTTGGATATTGATATGTGGTTCGTGGTCAGTATACTCGATTATAATTTTGAATGAGTGTAACCATCATTTATAATTGAGCATAGCTCCTAAATTCTTGTGAATAATAGTTAGAATTGACCAAGCTGTTAATGCCCTCCTCGGTAAGTATATTGGATTAAGAACGCCTTCTAATGAGCTGCTAATCACCCTACTAAGATATCAATGAAGCTGCTTCATACGCACACATGTTGGATTAACTAATGTGTGGGTCGCTCTAACTATTGGCTAATCACTTATCAGTACAAGTAATAGACCAATAAACTAGGTGATGCGGGAAATCATTAGTTAAAAAGGGGTCACCACGTTATACCTAATCAAACTAGCCTAGCATAAAAACTTGGATGATTAGCCTACTCCCACCAATATGCCGACTACTGCAATCATGGCCTAACAAGTAAATAGGTGCAGATTTAGTATTACTTAGGTTAGCTGCGTAGGAGCAATCACATTCACCCTATGCCTACAAGTTTAAATGAAAAGAAAAGAGTACTTAATTCTATGTCATGTGGGATCATGCAACGAGCGCCTGATTAGCTAGGAAATCTCATACCTATAAAGATGACCAGATGAACCCACTTGTTGTTTTTAGATGACGTGATGATATTGGGAGTAAGATATACAGTACCTTGTTCCTTACTGAGAAGAAGACAGGAAAATGCGAAAGTTGATTTAACCTGTAGAAACTCATACGAACGTTAACGACCTCCTAATACATGCATACTAGAACATCTAGCTTAACCGACAAATCAAAATAGCTAGTGTCACAATTCGCCTAACGGCCAGTAAATAATCGCGACTCCATGTTCTCACCTACGACAACGAATCAACCAAATGAGCCCTAAACACCTGTTGCACCATAACTTAACATGCATGCATGGTAGGATAACGACAGGTCAATTAAACCTAGAACCCGGAACATGTCAGTCCACCTAGAGTTATATATATACATCCGCGCACCACCTTAGACACCTACATCTAGCATTGTCCATTCATCATGCATACATGCTGAGTCTTATGGTCTTCTTTTGCCGCTTCTTTCCGGCGCTTCGAATCGTTCACAACAGGACTCGAAGAGGGAGACCACCAGGCTCACAACCTCACGCAAGATCAGGAATTCTACGGCCAAGGCAAGCAGAGCTTGTTGCATCTTATTGTTATCATTTCTTGTGCTTACTTATCTATGCTTACGGCAGAATTGTTCGTTATATGTGAGGGTCGGAACTCCCTGAAACTAGCATGGCTAGGTGAGGGTGTGTGTGTCATGTTTGCTGTGGCTGCAAACTTAATCATGATGCTCTATCAAATTGGATTTGGTTAAGTGAGATGTGAGAGCCGAGGGTTTTGCACGATGAATACGGTTAGGTATGATTTGAGTACCTCGTGAGAGGTGGATGAGTACCTCGTTGAGAGGTGGATGAGTACCTCGTTCAGAGGTGGATTTACTGAGATACCAACCGGAGTCAATCGTGCATCTCCCTATTCACCGCGTGGACGTTAGCGGAATCGAGGCTGGGGTGTAGTTGAGGTATGACTGAGACTTTTGGAGCCTTGCAAACTCCAAGGGTTAAGGCACTCTTTACACTCAGGGTGATCGATTGCCGGTAACGGTCCGAGAGATTAAAAATGAATGTGTGTGGTGATGGTACACTGTCAATGTGGAGATATGTTTTGTCCCTAGTAGTTGGGAGATGGCAAGTGAGAGCCAATGTAATTATATTTTGATGGGGCACATGTGACTAGTGGTACCATCACGTTCCTCCATTAAGTTGCTTGGAATCGGATTTGGTTGTGGTTTTCCATGATATGTCTTCCCCTGTCAGTGAATTGTTCAGATAATTATGTCTTGTTGACTAGAACTGCATCATATTTACTTCCGGTTATTATTAGTATGTGTAGGACATTTAATCAAGCACGAATAAGTCTTGCGAGTACCTTCGTACTCACCTAGGATATTCCTAGATCATTGCAGGTGAGCCAGTGGTCGAGGAATACTTCAATACCGCCTAGCTTCCGGTTTCCTTGGTTGGCTATCGATTCAGGGATAGTTGTGGTTTTGGTCAGCGGTCATCGTGCCGCTGTGGGACTCATCTACTTTCTTCCGCTGTTGTTTAATTACTCCGTACTCGGATATGTTTCCGGTGATAACCGACTGATGTAATGTGTTGTCCCCTCGTGGACAATTATTAGTAATATCGTATTGTAGAGCTTTGTGATGATATCCGAGTTGTTAATTCAGGCTGCCCCTTCACAGTGCGTGAATGATATGAAGTGTATGGGTATGCCGTGAAGAGTCGAAGCCGTACCTTCTTCTACTAAGTCGAGCAGGTGTTGGTTGAGTGACCCGCTGGCTGAGATGCTGTGCCGGCCAGGCAGGGTGTGGGCGTTCTACCGGGCTTCCGAGCGACCCACTAGCTTCCGAGCTAGGTTAGGGTGTGGGTAGAATCGCCGGGCTCATCCGACCTTGTTTGTCGTGGTAGGATTCGGGAACGACTCTGAGTCTTCACCGGTATCAGGGATCTATATGTGGTTTGGGGAAGATTGGTCGCTTCCGGCCGGCTCGCTTGTGGCGGGTGTCGGACCGTTCCGCCTTGGTGCGTACGGCGCAGGTACCGTGCCACCGGGCTGACGAGTCCTTCGGTCCTTGGCGACTTCGCGTTCCCCTAATCACATGTGGATTCCGGGTCCGTGACAGCTTGGTATCAGAGCCAAGCTGACCGTAGGAAGCCAATTGCAGGTGGTCGTTAGTTAGGACTCGGCAATGTCGAGAAAACTATTTGCAAAATTAAACCCTATATTTGAAATTGTAAGTAGACTGCTTTTATTCCTTATCCTCCCCGCTCTTAGTTCTGAGACCTCTTCCCTGTCGCTTTGGTTTTGTGCTTGTGACTGACCTTAACCCTGTTGCCTGCTCTGTCAAATGGATTCCCACACCTACTGGAGTACCTAATACATAGAGCCGACCTAGGGTTTGGACTGTACGAGTATCGGGCACGCGTGTTCATCAACCCCCGTAACAGTGACCCTCCACATCAGCCATGCTTCTTGAACGGATACGGAGCTGAGTTGGAGTCTGTCGTCCAGGATGCGGCCTACTCAGCCATCTGCCATCTTCGCCATGAACCTCCAGGTCTCGTTGGAGGCCCCTTCACCTACTTTCCGTCGCGGACTCCCATGGAGGATGTGGCGCCATCTGAAGACTTCACCCAGGAGAGCAACACGACACTAGCCCATTTGGGTCGCCTCGTCCGATCCTTGGACGTGGCATATCGTGCCCGTGGATTCGAGATGAGGCGGTATCGCCATCGCCTCATCACCTCTCTCGAACTTGCACATCAACAACGGAGGGACTTCGCTGCACCCCCTCATTTCTGGACCGGGGAGGGCATCTACTCGGTCTATGAAAGAGGTCCATGGGTGCACCACTATCCGTCAGTGGGCGGAATGGAGATTGGTTTCCCACCCGATTCGTTGCGTCCACAAATGTCGGTGGGCAGCGTTCGTCGCATTCCCTCTGTGGTCCCTCAGTTTGGACACAGCATCCCTTTAATCCACTCCATGGTTCCTCTCCCCACTGAGTTGGAGGCTTATGAGATCAGTCGTCGTAATGAGGGAGCTCCATATAGTCCTTAGTGTGATGTGTATTTTGGAATGTAAGGTGAACCCATAATGCCAGGTCTTAGGGCATCTTTTGGAAAATTGTAATTGGGTATCCATGGCTGCAATTTTGGAACATTACCCCGTTTATTTCACTGAAAGAGTGATCTAAACCGCAGCCTTCCTATGAACCCCGTTGATCGTATTAATGCGTTCGTGTGTTAGCATCAACTTTCCTTGCAATTGTTTTGTGCCTCATTTTCTCGTGAAAGTGTGTATGAAACGATGTGCCGTATGTTTGGTCACCTTGTTATACCCTGGTGGAAATATCCTTGATCTCCCAAGTGTCCAACTTCTTTATCTCATCCGGTGCCTTTTTACTTCAGCTGCATGGCATCTGGAACCCGTGGAGCCGCTCGCGGGCGTCGTGAGCGTGAAGAAGAAGAAGTGCCACCCCCTCCCCAGCAGCCCAACACCGCCGATCTCTTGGTCACCCAGAACCGGATCCTAGAGCAGTTAGTGCGCAATCAAGAGCAGATATTGCGTAACCAAGGCGCCGGTGGTGGACAGGCTCGAGGTGGTCTAGCTGAGTTTCAGCGAACCCAACCGCCAACCTTCGACCAAGCCGATGACCCGCTGGAGGCAGATAGCTGGATCCGGCAAATTGAAAGGAAACTCGAGCTAGCAGAGTGCGGTGAAGCTAACAAGGTCAGGTTCGCTTCCCACTGCCTGGCAGGCGCTGCCGCCGAATGGTGGGAAAACTTCTTGGCCACGCAAGTTGCTGGCCATGTGGTCACGTGGAATGAGTTCAAGACCGGTTTCCGCAATTTCCATATCCCCGACGGAATCATGAACTTGAAGAGGGAGGAGTTCCGAGATCTCTGTCAAGGCAAGAAACCCATCATGGAATTCCTTCGCGAATTCAACCACTTATCGCGATATGCCTCTCAGGAAGTTTCCACCGATAGAGAGAATGTTCGGCACTTTATGGACAAATTGAATGATGAGATGCGGGCAAGGCTAGCCACTGTTGACGTGCGCGACTTTCAGTACTTGGTGGATAAAGTCATTAACATAGAAGCAAGAGAGTCCGTTCTCAGCCAGAATCGCAAGCGTGAGAAAGAGGCGTTGAAACCTGGAGGAAATAGTTCGCAGAAGCCAAGGTTGTGGCAACAGCAACCACCCCGTCCCACGGGACCGTACCCGCAGAGGCCGCAAGGTTTTATTCCTCGTCCTCAGCAGCAAGGTTCCCAATCTCGTCCCCAGGGAGGACAGTCGCAGCCTGCCATGGATTGGAGCAAGATTAAGTGTTATAGTTGCGGAAAAATGGGGCATTTCGCGCGCCGTTGTTTTGCTGTGCGTTCGGGAAATCTCTATGCGTCCAAGGTGCAGCGAGGACAGCTAGGGAGACCAGCTCCTAACAAGTCGCAAGCCGCCAGCTGTGGCAGGGTGAACTACGTCACCGTCGACGAAGCGCAGGATATACCAGAGGAAGTGTTGGGTACGCTTCTCGTTAACTCAATTCCTGCTGCCGTTCTTTTCGAGTTTTAGCAACATTCCATTCCTTTATATCCAGCAAGTTTGCACAGGATAGCCATATTCCAGCATCAGCATTGCATTATTTCCGCCTTGTTGCAATCCCCGATCCGGAGTTGGGAACCAAACCAGTACATGAGAATGTTAGGACCGAGATGGGTAAGAACTCACTGATAACCCATGTGATGGTATCTGGATTAAGAAAACCCAACTGTTACATTAAATCTGGAATAATTGATCAAGCTCTAGATTAAGGTAGATGGCACCGGAAACTTAGTACCCCATATCGTCGGCTCCGGCAAAGAAGTAATGATCGTGACCTAGCCCTCGCCAGGACACCTCCTCTTTCCACGTTCCTCCACCTCATGGATCTCCTATCCATGAGTAATCCAATTATTTTGCGGTCATCCCTATGGATGACATCCTCACCCATCCCAAGCCTGAACCGGAGCGCGAAGACCTTTAAGTATGGTGCCTGATGAACCTTGTCATCTCCTAATCCCCACCACCCAGTTAATTACAAGAATATTTACCTCCTTGTTTTTACTGAGAAAAATACAACAAAGATTCTAGAGAATCTAGCTTAACAGCCAAATCAAGAATATTTCGCATCACAATTCGCCCTAAACCCCGTACGAACAATGGTATAGAGAAAACGGAGGTAAGGAAGTTGAACGAACGATCAAATACAGGAAAGAGATAAACAGCAGAAGACAAGGATGGATACGCATACTGCCACCAGTCCGTCGGTGCAGTGGCAAGTTCAAAGACCTAAGAGACACACCTCACCCCTTAAAGTTGTCAACTACGTAATCCTAGCTACTCAAGATCTTTCGGATACCATAGTTGGAATCTTGCCACCGAGTTCCCAGAAATAAAGGCAATCCCTGAGATAGGACAACCACGGAAGGATCGACCACCCGACACGTAGCCTCGGTGGAATAGGATATGAAACCTGAAAAACCTTTCAGATGCCCAATCCTGCTCCCAATCTTTCTTCCCAAGTAATCATAAACAGATACTTCGATTGCTTCGAAGTCACCACCCTTACTATCCTGGCCAGCCTTGTTGGAGCAGAGATAGTTGGTCGTCATGGCCCCTCTCACTCAAACCAACGATCTTGAATTCTGAATTTGTAGGACTGACAAGGTCCTCGCACTCCTACTCCCCCAGAATACGGTTATTATTGAAAATAATAACTTGATCTGGTTTTCTCTTTCCAGAGCTGGTGTAGAAGTCAGATAGTGATCCCACGACTTGCCATCAGCAGCACAAGAACCTAATCTTCCATGAAAACACATGGATCCCCACTACCCATCCATCTCGGTAGCACAGGGCCGTTTTCTTCGCTGTTATTCTTGATGGACCCAAACAAAGCAGAAATCTGACCGCTTTGTTACAAAGTACGACTTAGATCATCTGGTCAAGGTTGAGCATCAGGGACCAGCAAGTGTGTTGTAACCCCTCCTTGACCCCACGATGGAAGAACTACAGAAAGGCCTCTTGACGGAATGAAGCATAAAACCCGGAACCGTACTTTCTAGCTCTTCGAAATCCAATGGAGCAACCACACCGAAGATGAAGCTAAGTGGGAAGCATAAACATTGACTCAAGACCGAACTCCCATCCTTGCTTGTCGAACGTTAAAGATCTCGGGTCGAGATCTTTTTAAGGGGGGTAGGTTTGTAATGATCTAAATTGTACGACACGAAAATAGTAAAGATCATCGTGAATAAATTGGGGTTCTTCCCTTACATGCATGCATATAGGCAGTCCAACAATGATTTCGATTAAAATCCCTAACATGTACCCTTAAGATCAACACGAAAATCGAATAGCGAAACTAATGTCACTAAAACTCACGACGCCAAAAATTCATGCATGTTCCTAACATCCCAGCTATCAAAAACTTTTACCAATTAATTGGAGCTCACTTGTATATCAAGATCAGGTTATCTTCCGCAGTTTCCTTCTCGGACAAATGTTGGTAGAAGCTAACTACGTTAACTTCCTCTCCTCCGGGGTAAATGAAATGTTGCCTTTAAAAGTTAACCATCTTATTGACTTCAAGTCCTAATGTTTTGAAAAATATTTGGAGAAATGGTTCCAGCCCTAGAATTCAAATTTTATTTTGTTGGAACCCTAGTTAATTTACCCTTTGAGCAGCAGATATCAAAATAAAAGAGGAAGTTCTTCCCTCTCTCCTACCGTGGGGCCCACCCAGCAGCTCCTTCTTCCCTCTCCCCATCTCTTTTCTTATTTCCCTCCCCCACTGCTCTCTCTCTCTTCTTCCCCACGCACAGCAGGCATTCCCCTTTCTTCTTCTCAAAACACCAACAAAACCAGCCTCTTCTCTCTTACAAATCCCATCCAAAATCTGGGAATGAGGCTCTGCATGTTATACCAACAGATTCCCCACCTCTTGAGCATCTCAATCATCCAAGAAATTTTGACATGCAAGGGGATTTGAGCACCCTGCCAATTATTTTCCAATCCAAGTTCTTCATAGCTCTACTGTTCCTCATCTTCTACCTCTGTCCGGTTTCTCTCTCACCTCTCCAACCGCCACCTCCCCTGTGCCGCTTCACCCACCCGTCGCCCGCCTTGCTCCCGCCGCCGCTGCCTTCCCCAAGGGCCGCCGCCGCTCGCCCTGTCCGAGCTCTGCTCTGAGCCCGGCCCCCCCCACCAGATCCACGCCGCCGCCCTCAGCTCCTCTCTGGCCGCCCTTGCTTCCCCAAGAAACGCCGCCGCCTCCCCGCTCCACTCCTCTGCATCTCCCCCCAAATCCCGCCCGAGCTCGTGGCCGCCCGCTCCGCCTCCCCAAGACGCCGGGTCCTGCCGCCCTTGCTCCCCATTGCCGGAGCCCGCCTCACCCTGCCGAGCTCTCCCCTTTCCTCGCCGGACGTCGCCGCAGCTGCCGCTTGCCCCGGCCGCCCCGGCTCCTCCTGCTCCGCCTCCCCGCCTCGCTCCTGCACCACGCGCCAACGCCGCCCCTGCGAAGCTCCTCCGCGGCCTCCCTCTGCCACAGCTCCGACCGCGCCCCTCACCGTCGGCTACTGGGTGTTCCCCGCTGAAGACCAGCGAGGCCACCCGCCATCCTTGGCTTGCCGTGCACCTCCTGCCGCAGCGCCTTTTTACCCCGGCTTCGACCTCAGCAGCTTTGCCACGCACCTCGTCGCGTCCGTCGCTCGCGCTGCCCGTCCGCGGTGCACTGCTTAGTTAAGGTCTGATTCTGTTGGCAGTGTTGTTAACCTGATTGATGGTTAGCTAATTGGTATCGCCCTCATCTTCGTTATACCAGGAACGTGTTAGTATACGGTAATAATGCTTTTGTCATATTCCTTAATCAGTATATAGGGTTAGTTAACTGCTGAACCTTGACATCATGAAACTTACTAAGTTCGGATTTGACGGGTTAAAGGATCAAATCTAAATGATAAGTTAATTCTGTCAAGTTAACTCCAACAACAACATAACTAGTGGCTCCATTAGCTAAAACCCCTATTGCTTACGATTGCGATGTGATCATCTGTTAGGTACTGCTACCAACTAAACGCAATTAAAAAGGTAATGGGTGTATAAGCTTTCACTTACATATACTAATAATCAACATGCATGCTTAGTGTAACTACTGCACCGATGTCAGACTTGGATGGTCTGAGTCACCACCGCGTGGTTGGATATTGATATGTGGTTCGTGGTCAGTATACTCGATTATAATTTTGAATGAGTGTAACCATCATTTATAATTGAGCATAGCTCCTAAATTCTTGTGAATAATAGTTAGAATTGACCAAGCTGTTAATGCCCTCCTCGGTAAGTATATTGGATTAAGAACGCCTTCTAATGAGCTGCTAATCACCCTACTAAGATATCAATGAAGCTGCTTCATACGCACACATGTTGGATTAACTAATGTGTGGGTCGCTCTAACTATTGGCTAATCACTTATCAGTACAAGTAATAGACCAATAAACTAGGTGATGCGGGAAATCATTAGTTAAAAAGGGGTCACCACGTTATACCTAATCAAACTAGCCTAGCATAAAAACTTGGATGATTAGCCTACTCCCACCAATATGCCGACTACTGCAATCATGGCCTAACAAGTAAATAGGTGCAGATTTAGTATTACTTAGGTTAGCTGCGTAGGAGCAATCACATTCACCCTATGCCTACAAGTTTAAATGAAAAGAAAAGAGTACTTAATTCTATGTCATGTGGGATCATGCAACGAGCGCCTGATTAGCTAGGAAATCTCATACCTATAAAGATGACCAGATGAACCCACTTGTTGTTTTTAGATGACGTGATGATATTGGGAGTAAGATATACAGTACCTTGTTCCTTACTGAGAAGAAGACAGGAAAATGCGAAAGTTGATTTAACCTGTAGAAACTCATACGAACGTTAACGACCTCCTAATACATGCATACTAGAACATCTAGCTTAACCGACAAATCAAAATAGCTAGTGTCACAATTCGCCTAACGGCCAGTAAATAATCGCGACTCCATGTTCTCACCTACGACAACGAATCAACCAAATGAGCCCTAAACACCTGTTGCACCATAACTTAACATGCATGCATGGTAGGATAACGACAGGTCAATTAAACCTAGAACCCGGAACATGTCAGTCCACCTAGAGTTATATATATACATCCGCGCACCACCTTAGACACCTACATCTAGCATTGTCCATTCATCATGCATACATGCTGAGTCTTATGGTCTTCTTTTGCCGCTTCTTTCCGGCGCTTCGAATCGTTCACAACAGGACTCGAAGAGGGAGACCACCAGGCTCACAACCTCACGCAAGATCAGGAATTCTACGGCCAAGGCAAGCAGAGCTTGTTGCATCTTATTGTTATCATTTCTTGTGCTTACTTATCTATGCTTACGGCAGAATTGTTCGTTATATGTGAGGGTCGGAACTCCCTGAAACTAGCATGGCTAGGTGAGGGTGTGTGTGTCATGTTTGCTGTGGCTGCAAACTTAATCATGATGCTCTATCAAATTGGATTTGGTTAAGTGAGATGTGAGAGCCGAGGGTTTTGCACGATGAATACGGTTAGGTATGATTTGAGTACCTCGTGAGAGGTGGATGAGTACCTCGTTGAGAGGTGGATGAGTACCTCGTTCAGAGGTGGATTTACTGAGATACCAACCGGAGTCAATCGTGCATCTCCCTATTCACCGCGTGGACGTTAGCGGAATCGAGGCTGGGGTGTAGTTGAGGTATGACTGAGACTTTTGGAGCCTTGCAAACTCCAAGGGTTAAGGCACTCTTTACACTCAGGGTGATCGATTGCCGGTAACGGTCCGAGAGATTAAAAATGAATGTGTGTGGTGATGGTACACTGTCAATGTGGAGATATGTTTTGTCCCTAGTAGTTGGGAGATGGCAAGTGAGAGCCAATGTAATTATATTTTGATGGGGCACATGTGACTAGTGGTACCATCACGTTCCTCCATTAAGTTGCTTGGAATCGGATTTGGTTGTGGTTTTCCATGATATGTCTTCCCCTGTCAGTGAATTGTTCAGATAATTATGTCTTGTTGACTAGAACTGCATCATATTTACTTCCGGTTATTATTAGTATGTGTAGGACATTTAATCAAGCACGAATAAGTCTTGCGAGTACCTTCGTACTCACCTAGGATATTCCTAGATCATTGCAGGTGAGCCAGTGGTCGAGGAATACTTCAATACCGCCTAGCTTCCGGTTTCCTTGGTTGGCTATCGATTCAGGGATAGTTGTGGTTTTGGTCAGCGGTCATCGTGCCGCTGTGGGACTCATCTACTTTCTTCCGCTGTTGTTTAATTACTCCGTACTCGGATATGTTTCCGGTGATAACCGACTGATGTAATGTGTTGTCCCCTCGTGGACAATTATTAGTAATATCGTATTGTAGAGCTTTGTGATGATATCCGAGTTGTTAATTCAGGCTGCCCCTTCACAGTGCGTGAATGATATGAAGTGTATGGGTATGCCGTGAAGAGTCGAAGCCGTACCTTCTTCTACTAAGTCGAGCAGGTGTTGGTTGAGTGACCCGCTGGCTGAGATGCTGTGCCGGCCAGGCAGGGTGTGGGCGTTCTACCGGGCTTCCGAGCGACCCACTAGCTTCCGAGCTAGGTTAGGGTGTGGGTAGAATCGCCGGGCTCATCCGACCTTGTTTGTCGTGGTAGGATTCGGGAACGACTCTGAGTCTTCACCGGTATCAGGGATCTATATGTGGTTTGGGGAAGATTGGTCGCTTCCGGCCGGCTCGCTTGTGGCGGGTGTCGGACCGTTCCGCCTTGGTGCGTACGGCGCAGGTACCGTGCCACCGGGCTGACGAGTCCTTCGGTCCTTGGCGACTTCGCGTTCCCCTAATCACATGTGGATTCCGGGTCCGTGACAGCTTGGTATCAGAGCCAAGCTGACCGTAGGAAGCCAATTGCAGGTGGTCGTTAGTTAGGACTCGGCAATGTCGAGAAAACTATTTGCAAAATTAAACCCTATATTTGAAATTGTAAGTAGACTGCTTTTATTCCTTATCCTCCCCGCTCTTAGTTCTGAGACCTCTTCCCTGTCGCTTTGGTTTTGTGCTTGTGACTGACCTTAACCCTATTGCCTGCTCTGTCAAATGGATTCCCACACCTACTGGAGTACCTAATACATAGAGCCGACCTAGGGTTTGGACTGTACGAGTATCGGGCACGCGTGTTCATCAACCCCCGTAACAGTGACCCTCCACATCAGCCATGCTTCTTGAACGGATACGGAGCTGAGTTGGAGTCTGTCGTCCAGGATGCGGCCTACTCAGCCATCTGCCATCTTCGCCATGAACCTCCAGGTCTCGTTGGAGGCCCCTTCACCTACTTTCCGTCGCGGACTCCCATGGAGGATGTGGCGCCATCTGAAGACTTCACCCAGGAGAGCAACACGACACTAGCCCATTTGGGTCGCCTCGTCCGATCCTTGGACGTGGCATATCGTGCCCGTGGATTCGAGATGAGGCGGTATCGCCATCGCCTCATCACCTCTCTCGAACTTGCACATCAACAACGGAGGGACTTCGCTGCACCCCCTCATTTCTGGACCGGGGAGGGCATCTACTCGGTCTATGAAAGAGGTCCATGGGTGCACCACTATCCGTCAGTGGGCGGAATGGAGATTGGTTTCCCACCCGATTCGTTGCGTCCACAAATGTCGGTGGGCAGCGTTCGTCGCATTCCCTCTGTGGTCCCTCAGTTTGGACACAGCATCCCTTTAATCCACTCCATGGTTCCTCTCCCCACTGAGTTGGAGGCTTATGAGATCAGTCGTCGTAATGAGGGAGCTCCATATAGTCCTTAGTGTGATGTGTATTTTGGAATGTAAGGTGAACCCATAATGCCAGGTCTTAGGGCATCTTTTGGAAAATTGTAATTGGGTATCCATGGCTGCAATTTTGGAACATTACCCCGTTTATTTCACTGAAAGAGTGATCTAAACCGCAGCCTTCCTATGAACCCCGTTGATCGTATTAATGCGTTCGTGTGTTAGCATCAACTTTCCTTGCAATTGTTTTGTGCCTCATTTTCTCGTGAAAGTGTGTATGAAACGATGTGCCGTATGTTTGGTCACCTTGTTATACCCTGGTGGAAATATCCTTGATCTCCCAAGTGTCCAACTTCTTTATCTCATCCGGTGCCTTTTTACTTCAGCTGCATGGCATCTGGAACCCGTGGAGCCGCTCGCGGGCGTCGTGAGCGTGAAGAAGAAGAAGTGCCACCCCCTCCCCAGCAGCCCAACACCGCCGATCTCTTGGTCACCCAGAACCGGATCCTAGAGCAGTTAGTGCGCAATCAAGAGCAGATATTGCGTAACCAAGGCGCCGGTGGTGGACAGGCTCGAGGTGGTCTAGCTGAGTTTCAGCGAACCCAACCGCCAACCTTCGACCAAGCCGATGACCCGCTGGAGGCAGATAGCTGGATCCGGCAAATTGAAAGGAAACTCGAGCTAGCAGAGTGCGGTGAAGCTAACAAGGTCAGGTTCGCTTCCCACTGCCTGGCAGGCGCTGCCGCCGAATGGTGGGAAAACTTCTTGGCCACGCAAGTTGCTGGCCATGTGGTCACGTGGAATGAGTTCAAGACCGGTTTCCGCAATTTCCATATCCCCGACGGAATCATGAACTTGAAGAGGGAGGAGTTCCGAGATCTCTGTCAAGGCAAGAAACCCATCATGGAATTCCTTCGCGAATTCAACCACTTATCGCGATATGCCTCTCAGGAAGTTTCCACCGATAGAGAGAATGTTCGGCACTTTATGGACAAATTGAATGATGAGATGCGGGCAAGGCTAGCCACTGTTGACGTGCGCGACTTTCAGTACTTGGTGGATAAAGTCATTAACATAGAAGCAAGAGAGTCCGTTCTCAGCCAGAATCGCAAGCGTGAGAAAGAGGCGTTGAAACCTGGAGGAAATAGTTCGCAGAAGCCAAGGTTGTGGCAACAGCAACCACCCCGTCCCACGGGACCGTACCCGCAGAGGCCGCAAGGTTTTATTCCTCGTCCTCAGCAGCAAGGTTCCCAATCTCGTCCCCAGGGAGGACAGTCGCAGCCTGCCATGGATTGGAGCAAGATTAAGTGTTATAGTTGCGGAAAAATGGGGCATTTCGCGCGCCGTTGTTTTGCTGTGCGTTCGGGAAATCTCTATGCGTCCAAGGTGCAGCGAGGACAGCTAGGGAGACCAGCTCCTAACAAGTCGCAAGCCGCCAGCTGTGGCAGGGTGAACTACGTCACCGTCGACGAAGCGCAGGATATACCAGAGGAAGTGTTGGGTACGCTTCTCGTTAACTCAATTCCTGCTGCCGTTCTTTTCGAGTTTTAGCAACATTCCATTCCTTTATATCCAGCAAGTTTGCACAGGATAGCCATATTCCAGCATCAGCATTGCATTATTTCCGCCTTGTTGCAATCCCCGATCCGGAGTTGGGAACCAAACCAGTACATGAGAATGTTAGGACCGAGATGGGTAAGAACTCACTGATAACCCATGTGATGGTATCTGGATTAAGAAAACCCAACTGTTACATTAAATCTGGAATAATTGATCAAGCTCTAGATTAAGGTAGATGGCACCGGAAACTTAGTACCCCATATCGTCGGCTCCGGCAAAGAAGTAACGATCGTGACCTAGCCCTCGCCAGGACACCTCCTCTTTCCACGTTCCTCCACCTCATGGATCTCCTATCCATGAGTAATCCAATTATTTTGCGGTCATCCCTATGGATGACATCCTCACCCATCCCAAGCCTGAACCGGAGCGCGAAGACCTTTAAGTATGGTGCCTGATGAACCTTGTCATCTCCTAATCCCCACCACCCAGTTAATTACAAGAATATTTACCTCCTTGTTTTTACTGAGAAAAATACAACAAAGATTCTAGAGAATCTAGCTTAACAGCCAAATCAAGAATATTTCGCATCACAATTCGCCCTAAACCCCGTACGAACAATGGTATAGAGAAAACGGAGGTAAGGAAGTTGAACGAACGATCAAATACAGGAAAGAGATAAACAGCAGAAGACAAGGATGGATACGCATACTGCCACCAGTCCGTCGGTGCAGTGGCAAGTTCAAAGACCTAAGAGACACACCTCACCCCTTAAAGTTGTCAACTACGTAATCCTAGCTACTCAAGATCTTTCGGATACCATAGTTGGAATCTTGCCACCGAGTTCCCAGAAATAAAGGCAATCCCTGAGATAGGACAACCACGGAAGGATCGACCACCCGACACGTAGCCTCGGTGGAATAGGATATGAAACCTGAAAAACCTTTCAGATGCCCAATCCTGCTCCCAATCTTTCTTCCCAAGTAATCATAAACAGATACTTCGATTGCTTCGAAGTCACCACCCTTACTATCCTGGCCAGCCTTGTTGGAGCAGAGATAGTTGGTCGTCATGGCCCCTCTCACTCAAACCAACGATCTTGAATTCTGAATTTGTAGGACTGACAAGGTCCTCGCACTCCTACTCCCCCAGAATACGGTTATTATTGAAAATAATAACTTGATCTGGTTTTCTCTTTCCAGAGCTGGTGTAGAAGTCAGATAGTGATCCCACGACTTGCCATCAGCAGCACAAGAACCTAATCTTCCATGAAAACACATGGATCCCCACTACCCATCCATCTCGGTAGCACAGGGCCGTTTTCTTCGCTGTTATTCTTGATGGACCCAAACAAAGCAGAAATCTGACCGCTTTGTTACAAAGTACGACTTAGATCATCTGGTCAAGGTTGAGCATCAGGGACCAGCAAGTGTGTTGTAACCCCTCCTTGACCCCACGATGGAAGAACTACAGAAAGGCCTCTTGACGGAATGAAGCATAAAACCCGGAACCGTACTTTCTAGCTCTTCGAAATCCAATGGAGCAACCACACCGAAGATGAAGCTAAGTGGGAAGCATAAACATTGACTCAAGACCGAACTCCCATCCTTGCTTGTCGAACGTTAAAGATCTCGGGTCGAGATCTTTTTAAGGGGGGTAGGTTTGTAATGATCTAAATTGTACGACACGAAAATAGTAAAGATCATCGTGAATAAATTGGGGTTCTTCCCTTACATGCATGCATATAGGCAGTCCAACAATGATTTCGATTAAAATCCCTAACATGTACCCTTAAGATCAACACGAAAATCGAATAGCGAAACTAATGTCACTAAAACTCACGACGCCAAAAATTCATGCATGTTCCTAACATCCCAGCTATCAAAAACTTTTACCAATTAATTGGAGCTCACTTGTATATCAAGATCAGGTTATCTTCCGCAGTTTCCTTCTCGGACAAATGTTGGTAGAAGCTAACTACGTTAACTTCCTCTCCTCCGGGGTAAATGAAATGTTGCCTTTAAAAGTTAACCATCTTATTGACTTCAAGTCCTAATGTTTTGAAAAATATTTGGAGAAATGGTTCCAGCCCTAGAATTCAAATTTTATTTTGTTGGAACCCTAGTTAATTTACCCTTTGAGCAGCAGATATCAAAATAAAAGAGGAAGTTCTTCCCTCTCTCCTACCGTGGGGCCCACCCAGCAGCTCCTTCTTCCCTCTCCCCATCTCTTTTCTTATTTCCCTCCCCCACTGCTCTCTCTCTCTTCTTCCCCACGCACAGCAGGCATTCCCCTTTCTTCTTCTCAAAACACCAACAAAACCAGCCTCTTCTCTCTTACAAATCCCATCCAAAATCTGGGAATGAGGCTCTGCATGTTATACCAACAGATTCCCCACCTCTTGAGCATCTCAATCATCCAAGAAATTTTGACATGCAAGGGGATTTGAGCACCCTGCCAATTATTTTCCAATCCAAGTTCTTCATAGCTCTACTGTTCCTCATCTTCTACCTCTGTCCGGTTTCTCTCTCACCTCTCCAACCGCCACCTCCCCTGTGCCGCTTCACCCACCCGTCGCCCGCCTTGCTCCCGCCGCCGCTGCCTTCCCCAAGGGCCGCCGCCGCTCGCCCTGTCCGAGCTCTGCTCTGAGCCCGGCCCCCCCACCAGATCCACGCCGCCGCCCTCAGCTCCTCTCTGGCCGCCCTTGCTTCCCCAAGAAACGCCGCCGCCTCCCCGCTCCACTCCTCTGCATCTCCCCCCAAATCCCGCCCGAGCTCGTGGCCGCCCGCTCCGCCTCCCCAAGACGCCGGGTCCTGCCGCCCTTGCTCCCCATTGCCGGAGCCCGCCTCACCCTGCCGAGCTCTCCCCTTTCCTCGCCGGACGTCGCCGCAGCTGCCGCTTGCCCCGGCCGCCCCGGCTCCTCCTGCTCCGCCTCCCCGCCTCGCTCCTGCACCACGCGCCAACGCCGCCCCTGCGAAGCTCCTCCGCGGCCTCCCTCTGCCACAGCTCCGACCGCGCCCCTCACCGTCGGCTACTGGGTGTTCCCCGCTGAAGACCAGCGAGGCCACCCGCCATCCTTGGCTTGCCGTGCACCTCCTACCGCAGCGCCTTTTTACCCCGGCTTCGACCTCAGCAGCTTTGCCACGCACCTCGTCGCGTCCGTCGCTCGCGCTGCCCGTCCGCGGTGCACTGCTTAGTTAAGGTCTGATTCTGTTGGCAGTGTTGTTAACCTGATTGATGGTTAGCTAATTGGTATCGCCCTCATCTTCGTTATACCAGGAACGTGTTAGTATACGGTAATAATGCTTTTGTCATATTCCTTAATCAGTATATAGGGTTAGTTAACTGCTGAACCTTGACATCATGAAACTTACTAAGTTCGGATTTGACGGGTTAAAGGATCAAATCTAAATGATAAGTTAATTCTGTCAAGTTAACTCCAACAACAACATAACTAGTGGCTCCATTAGCTAAAACCCCTATTGCTTACGATTGCGATGTGATCATCTGTTAGGTACTGCTACCAACTAAACGCAATTAAAAAGGTAATGGGTGTATAAGCTTTCACTTACATATACTAATAATCAACATGCATGCTTAGTGTAACTACTGCACCGATGTCAGACTTGGATGGTCTGAGTCACCACCGCGTGGTTGGATATTGATATGTGGTTCGTGGTCAGTATACTCGATTATAATTTTGAATGAGTGTAACCATCATTTATAATTGAGCATAGCTCCTAAATTCTTGTGAATAATAGTTAGAATTGACCAAGCTGTTAATGCCCTCCTCGGTAAGTATATTGGATTAAGAACGCCTTCTAATGAGCTGCTAATCACCCTACTAAGATATCAATGAAGCTGCTTCATACGCACACATGTTGGATTAACTAATGTGTGGGTCGCTCTAACTATTGGCTAATCACTTATCAGTACAAGTAATAGACCAATAAACTAGGTGATGCGGGAAATCATTAGTTAAAAAGGGGTCACCACGTTATACCTAATCAAACTAGCCTAGCATAAAAACTTGGATGATTAGCCTACTCCCACCAATATGCCGACTACTGCAATCATGGCCTAACAAGTAAATAGGTGCAGATTTAGTATTACTTAGGTTAGCTGCGTAGGAGCAATCACATTCACCCTATGCCTACAAGTTTAAATGAAAAGAAAAGAGTACTTAATTCTATGTCATGTGGGATCATGCAACGAGCGCCTGATTAGCTAGGAAATCTCATACCTATAAAGATGACCAGATGAACCCACTTGTTGTTTTTAGATGACGTGATGATATTGGGAGTAAGATATACAGTACCTTGTTCCTTACTGAGAAGAAGACAGGAAAATGCGAAAGTTGATTTAACCTGTAGAAACTCATACGAACGTTAACGACCTCCTAATACATGCATACTAGAACATCTAGCTTAACCGACAAATCAAAATAGCTAGTGTCACAATTCGCCTAACGGCCAGTAAATAATCGCGACTCCATGTTCTCACCTACGACAACGAATCAACCAAATGAGCCCTAAACACCTGTTGCACCATAACTTAACATGCATGCATGGTAGGATAACGACAGGTCAATTAAACCTAGAACCCGGAACATGTCAGTCCACCTAGAGTTATATATATACATCCGCGCACCACCTTAGACACCTACATCTAGCATTGTCCATTCATCATGCATACATGCTGAGTCTTATGGTCTTCTTTTGCCGCTTCTTTCCGGCGCTTCGAATCGTTCACAACAGGACTCGAAGAGGGAGACCACCAGGCTCACAACCTCACGCAAGATCAGGAATTCTACGGCCAAGGCAAGCAGAGCTTGTTGCATCTTATTGTTATCATTTCTTGTGCTTACTTATCTATGCTTACGGCAGAATTGTTCGTTATATGTGAGGGTCGGAACTCCCTGAAACTAGCATGGCTAGGTGAGGGTGTGTGTGTCATGTTTGCTGTGGCTGCAAACTTAATCATGATGCTCTATCAAATTGGATTTGGTTAAGTGAGATGTGAGAGCCGAGGGTTTTGCACGATGAATACGGTTAGGTATGATTTGAGTACCTCGTGAGAGGTGGATGAGTACCTCGTTGAGAGGTGGATGAGTACCTCGTTCAGAGGTGGATTTACTGAGATACCAACCGGAGTCAATCGTGCATCTCCCTATTCACCGCGTGGACGTTAGCGGAATCGAGGCTGGGGTGTAGTTGAGGTATGACTGAGACTTTTGGAGCCTTGCAAACTCCAAGGGTTAAGGCACTCTTTACACTCAGGGTGATCGATTGCCGGTAACGGTCCGAGAGATTAAAAATGAATGTGTGTGGTGATGGTACACTGTCAATGTGGAGATATGTTTTGTCCCTAGTAGTTGGGAGATGGCAAGTGAGAGCCAATGTAATTATATTTTGATGGGGCACATGTGACTAGTGGTACCATCACGTTCCTCCATTAAGTTGCTTGGAATCGGATTTGGTTGTGGTTTTCCATGATATGTCTTCCCCTGTCAGTGAATTGTTCAGATAATTATGTCTTGTTGACTAGAACTGCATCATATTTACTTTCGGTTATTATTAGTATGTGTAGGACATTTAATCAAGCACGAATAAGTCTTGCGAGTACCTTCGTACTCACCTAGGATATTCCTAGATCATTGCAGGTGAGCCAGTGGTCGAGGAATACTTCAATACCGCCTAGCTTCCGGTTTCCTTGGTTGGCTATCGATTCAGGGATAGTTGTGGTTTTGGTCAGCGGTCATCGTGCCGCTGTGGGACTCATCTACTTTCTTCCGCTGTTGTTTAATTACTCCGTACTCGGATATGTTTCCGGTGATAACCGACTGATGTAATGTGTTGTCCCCTCGTGGACAATTATTAGTAATATCGTATTGTAGAGCTTTGTGATGATATCCGAGTTGTTAATTCAGGCTGCCCCTGCACAGTGCGTGAATGATATGAAGTGTATGGGTATGCCGTGAAGAGTCGAAGCCGTACCTTCTTCTACTAAGTCGAGCAGGTGTTGGTTGAGTGACCCGCTGGCTGAGATGCTGTGCCGGCCAGGCAGGGTGTGGGCGTTCTACCGGGCTTCCGAGCGACCCACTAGCTTCCGAGCTAGGTTAGGGTGTGGGTAGAATCGCCGGGCTCATCCGACCTTGTTTGTCGTGGTAGGATTCGGGAACGACTCTGAGTCTTCACCGGTATCAGGGATCTATATGTGGTTTGGGGAAGATTGGTCGCTTCCGGCCGGCTCGCTCGTGGCGGGTGTCGGACCGTTCCGCCTTGGTGCGTACGGCGCAGGTACCGTGCCACCGGGCTGACGAGTCCTTCGGTCCTTGGCGACTTCGCGTTCCCCTAATCACATGTGGAT
>JAGXJF010002403.1:0-251668 GCA_019208055.1 Stipa capillata | reverse complement strand
AAAAGGGTGTTGATAGAGGAGTAAAGTAAATGGGGAAGAAGAGAAAAAGAAATTATGAGATGATATGGAAATAAGAGGGAAAAAAATTAGGGACGATAAGTAAAGACAAAGGAGTAGGAAGTGAATGTGAGAATGTGTTTCGTATATAAATAAATTGAATGAGGGATTGTGTAGAAGAAAAATAAAGAAAAGGAAGGAATAAGATACTGTGTTGGAAGAATCTGGAATGGAGTGGAGAAAGAACTTGGTTTCCAGGAGGTTGGACAGATTGATGATTCAAATTTGGGAGATGATCTTGACCATTATCAGGTCTCCCAAATGGATCTGAAAAGGAGTCAAGCTGATATGAGGTGTGATACAATCTAGCTGCGCGCAGCAGAACATCTGGTGCACACAGCACGTTAGTGAGTTGGCAATTTCCCGATGATTGCACGTTGGATCTGCACCAAAGTTTGCAGAGAGGTAGAGCGGAAAGGTTAGAACATCTCACCAGGATTTTCAAATATGTTCGAGGCGACAGGAATTGGCAAATACTGAGGTGGATGTGCTGTTCAGGAGCATGCCGGGAGAGGACGTGGCGGCTGTTTAGTAGAGGGGTTGCTAGGGTTTCGTGGAAGGTTTGGGAGTGGGGAAAAGGTGGAGGGTTGTGGAGTATTATAGGAAGGAGAGAAAGGAGATTTAGATCAAACCCTATTGGAAAAGAGGTAGCGACGCTGCTGCGCTACTCAGCACTGCCGGGTGACTAGCTCCGAGGGAGAATGAGACAGGCGGATGCCGGGTGGGTGATGATGAGCCGGGATAGGGCGCCATAAGTAAAGGAGGAAAGAAACGGAGAAACCAAGATAAAAACAAAGAACAAGCTAGAGCGAGATTGATATCACATGAACTCATGATCTGAGAAAACTCTAGAGACATATTCAATTGAAAGGCAGATCAAATTCAAGTTGGATGGATTCAAATTACTCTGGTCCAATTGGAGATTCAATTAAGATTAATAAATTCAAGACTACAACGCATTTTCTGGCTCTGAAAGTTTGATAGAAAGTATTTTTGAAACGCTTCAGAAAATCCGATGTTACACTATGCCTCTACTAATGTAATTGGCTCGTCAACTCCTTCACATCATCACAATAAGGTCGCACTGCATCGTCGGAAAAACAAATTATCACGAGCTAGTGGTTCTGCTCTAATATGTTATTGAGAACACAGCAAGCAAGTGCAATGTACTTCAGCTTCCACTAGAATAGGTCATGTCCTGAGAATAGGAGAAATGACACCAAAACATCTCTCTGATAACATTTCTCAATGATGAGTGCAAAGTAATTAAACTGCTTCTTTGTGGTCGGGGTGACAAACGCCTTCTTCTTCTATATAATCACGCAAGTGGTACCGCTCCCCACGGTAAGGGAGAAAGAAAGACCTGGCATAAACGTAAGAGCCTGAGTCCACAAGATAGTATTTATCGGTGACGATAGTGGGCCATTTTCCAGTTTTAGTGATCATCTCCAGAAAGATTCTAGTAATCTCCGTACCCTCCAACCGACCATCACATTGTGAAACTCATGTGAAATAAAACGCACGCAAACCTCTTCTGTGTTGGTGAAACTCATTTTCCACGATAACGTATTTGGTTGCTGTTGGAACTCGGGCAGAAATGTGTGTCCCGTTCCAACGCTATTTCTAGATAATGAAAAACTATAATGATAGATGAATTAGAAAACTCAACTGTTCTTTGTGATTCGGTACCGCTTGAACTAACTTGCCCACTCTTTGTAGGTACTTATGTAGGGGAAGGCCAACTACTGCCATATGAACAAATCTCCTGGTCACTACTTGATTCAAGGGAATTTAGGGAACCCTGCGGACTTTACTCTTTTAAGAGAATAAATTCGAATGTGAAATATCTAGAATGCTTTACACTCCATTTTTCACATAGGTATGCCTCCCTATGACGATGACATAGCACCCGGGTATCGTCAAAGAGGACAATACCGGCCCTCTGGACATAGTGTTGGGCTGTGGCCGACTACTCAAAATCCGGTCTTCTACACGGGGCACCTCATCAACTTGGAGTACAAGACAGGGATAAGTACTTACCCGCAATCCCAGATTCCAATTGCAACCATAGGAGATCCATCTGTAAGCCGATCCAGACTCTGTAACCCTACCTGGTCGCCTATATAAGCCAGTAGGGATCCCCTGATTGGTAAGTAACATCAAGCTATCAAGCTCTTAGACACATAAGCCTAGCAACTGAGAGATCTGTTCTCGAGGTCTTGCGGCACTCGGATACAAACAATACAATTCACCAAACACAGGACGTAGGGTATTACCTCTTTCGAGGGCCTGAACCAGCTCAAACTCTGTGTCTTGTGTGCACCCATCTAGATCTGCTACACATAGCTGCCCGCATTCATTATTGCCAGATCAAAACACCTACAACCCTACTTCTATAGATGATGCACTAATAAGACTCTAAATCCTTGTTTTGAGCATCCCTTTCTTTTGTAACATCTCTTAGGAACTTCAACGAAACAAGCTAGCATCCTAATCTCTATTCCTCCTCCTGCGTCAGATAACTCCAATAAAGCATGACTGAAGTAGTATAAAAACATGTCAAAGAGCAATAGACTCATTTTTTGATAGAGCTTATCATTGTCAATGATTGACTAGCATGACTTATGGATTGAATTTGATGCTGTGCTATTTGAATAGCGAGATTCTTGAAAGGCGGAGGATAGACTTTCTGCTCCTGCATCCATTCTTGCTAAGGGCATCTAAGGAACTTATCAAAGGTTACGAAAGAGAAGGCTTGAAAAGGAGCTTACTTTCCCGCTAATGCTACTTCCGCTATCTCGTAAGAGGATACGACTCATAAACCTCCATTGGTATTTGGGTAGGGAGAAAGATAATTATAGATGAGTGAGGATATATACAACTACTGCTCAAAGGCAATAAGAAGCTTGCACTCCTACTAGACATGGAAGGAGTAAACCTCAAATATGCTTTCTTGCTTAGGTATGTTCTAGATTCTAGTCCGAAGTCAGCGTTGATAGATTTCTTTCTTTTGTTTGCTCTTCGTTACTTTTCCTTCTATATTTTGAAAGCGATGTAAAGACAAGAAGAAAGTGGTTGAGACAGAGGATTCTTTGTAGTTTATTGGCTCTAAGTACAATGGGTACGTAGTATGTGTTTTGTTTCATGTCCTTGGGGATTTTTCATCAATATGATTTATTACCCATCGAGAACTAACTCTAGTAGTACTCAACGTTGAAATCACACCATCCGAAAGCAGAAAATCCATCCGATTAACAGAATATATGTGACACAGCTACCTTGTCAAGGAGATACCATTCCTGAGGATAGCAAACCAAAAGCAAGGAGGGAAAATGGTGGGTTGTGCTCCTAAAGTTGGGTATGACTCCCTACTGGTACTTGCTGCAAACAGGTTCTTGGGTTAATTATGATAGGCCTAGTTGTTGACGACATCAGAAGGTTTTTCACACCAGTATCTATAGTACTTGATGCTAGGATGACTGGAGTCATGGAGCTTGTCAGGTTCAGATCCAGGGTTGAGCAAGAGCTTGTTGTGGGATAGATGGGAACATGACTGTTTTGGGTCATATTAAGACTGGTTGGTGGTTCTCTCAAGGACCAGATAACAACAAAGGATTGCCTTTGAATTGCACTTCCTCTTGCAGCTCTCCTTGCACCTCTCTGGACAGGTGTCTTCTTCTCGACACGTTCCTCTCCTTCGCACTGACAAGGTCTCTCTTACAACCTCCTCTGTCTTGTTTTGTGAAACATGGAATACTACATCTACACGGCCATAGTGTTGTCTTAGTGAAGAGGCCAGGCCCCTTTATGTGCTCGATAAGATGACGTTGAGGTGTATTGTCTTGTTACACAGGCCACTCCCTCATGTATTTGCAAAATGCATATAGATGTAAAAAACTACTAACACTACCGCATATTCTAAATGTTCTATTGCCCCTGCAGTTTGAGTATAAATTGGAGTTTTTGGCATCAAAAGGTGTTGCACTCTATCCCTCTGTGTGAGGTGAGCCACTAACCTCTCTCTGTATTCAAAAATAGACTCAACTACTTGCTTCTCAACTGTTGTTGTTGTAATTGTTTTTGAGCTTGAAACTCTTCACTCTCTTGTGCATCTGTTCAGCTAGATCTGCTTGGATCTTATCCAGGATTCTCTCATAGAACTAACTTGCTCCTCAAGTTGTCTAGATCGGGTCTGATTTCGGGTGGTTAGGACACCTTATCTTGAGAGATTTAGAAGGGAATGCTGGTTTGTGCCTAACCTTAACTTTATTAGTGGTTTGTTAGACGGATACGGGATTGTGAGAGCTGAGTGTCCCTTTATAAGGGATAGAAATCCAGTGTCGAACAGTAAGTGTAACTGTGGAGTTATCAGGTGGTGAACTCCATAGAAAAGGTTCTTTCTCATTCGTTAGAGGAGGGTTGTCTTATGAACGAACAATTTCCAATGCTTGGCCCAAGCCAAGACAAGATGGTTGTGCAATCTTGTTATTTTTTTTACTATAACTGCTACAACTACAAGATGAGAAAAAGATGAAAAAATCCAGTCTATCGCTAGAAGAAGATTGGAATGCGCCTCAAGAGTTGATCGAAATAAATAGGATAGAAGTCTTTCAAAATCGCCCCTGCGTAAAGGAAAAAGCCCTTTCTTATCATGGTTGTCTGGCCAAACTCCTTCCCTTGCTAAAAGATTTCTATTTCAAACCAGATTGTTCTTTCGCTTCTATGCTCATCATTACCTTTTCGTGCTTTCTCATACCAGTGCATGCATATATCAATGAAATGGGGTTTACTTTTAGAATAGAACCGTCCCACTATGTCTGTGATCCAATCTCAGAGCTCTTCTTCTTTCCTATAGAATTCGTTCATCCAATAGCTCTCCAATGGAACCTCTGCTTTCATAAATAGGAGCCAAAAGAAGGCGGATTGATGCTAGTGTAATCATTCAACAGATAAAGAAAAGAGTGCATGCATCAGTCTCAGTCTCAAAGCCCTTTGAGGCAGCCGGAATTCTCGTATCAATAAGATCATATCAGGATCCATCTATGAAAGATCTCTATTGCATCAAACCTCCCCTAGCCCGTCCTTTTTGGTATAGAAAGTTCCAGCCAATTCCAATAGCTTGATAGAGTAAAGGGTGCGATTACCCTGGAATTTCAGCTCAAACTTTCGGAAAGCTCTATAGTATCGTATTCCGCTCGTATGCTTTCATTATGTAATAGAATACCTTTTACCATTCATCAAGTGAACGTAGCCTTTTCGTCGTCTATGCCCCTTTATTCTTAAGTGGGGGAATCCTCTGAAAGCCGGTGATCTAGTGAGTAAGTCCACCAGGAAGCTAGTTCTTTAGGGCTTAAATCCACCGCTTGTCGGCTGTGAAAAGTATACCTTTCCTTTCCCACCTGTTTTTCGGTGCCTTCTTTATGCTCGAGACTAAGGAAGCAGAGGAAGATTGAGGGTCGACAGGCAAAGAGTGGCTTTAGTGAAAGCTAGAGTGGCACAAGACAGATTGAAAGCAAAGGGAATAGCTCATATGGAAAGAAACATATATAGTCAATGAAATTCAAAAGATCACGGTAATAAGCGATATTCTAAAAGATTCAGAATGAATGAAGACTTTCTAATAACATCGGGTTCCATGTAGCCAATGGGATTGGGGGAGTAGTTCATAGTTCCCCTCTAGCCAATCCTCAAGTTCTTCTGCCTTCGATCCAGTGGTAAGCCTTTCAAGTTCCAGCCAGTAGACAAGAAATTTAGTAAGTAATAGACTAGGGATAGCCATCAGAAAAGGGAAAGCCTGTCTCAATTAGTACTTCTTTTTTGGAAAGCCAAGTTTTTTTATATGAAACTCAGGCAAGAAGATGAAAAGAAATTCACATTACCAATTCCGTCTCGTTTGATCTTTTATTGGTTTTTTTTCTCTTGTGCCCTTCTGGGCGGTACAAAGAACTGATGTAGGGGTTGCCGCTCCTTAGTTCATCTCTCGGTAGAACAAGGCACCTATGCGGTGGGTTCGACTCCCACAGGAGCATACATTTCCAATCGATTTGGTACTTTTCCTGATTCAGATTTCTTGCTGTCCGTCCATACAAATTCTTTAGTGATGTAAAGCCATCAGGCAGTAGACCGGCAAGGGAACGACTGTCTTGGTATTCATTCTTGAATCAGTGATTGAGAGTAAGGGCTAGTGATCCATCTAATTAGACTAGTGGGGCATCTTTCTTTTCATAGTAAGCAACTCTATTGAGAAAGCTCTTACTTGATCGAAGTAAAGAATCATTGTAGTTCCTCTTGAGGCGAGCTACTTCATTCCTATTGTTCCTATTCTCCGATTCTGATAGGATCAGGTTGTAATGAACCAAAAATACTTTGCTAAGGTTCAACCGTTTCGCTACAGCTTTCTCCAATTTCTTTTAAGGAATCCTAATCAAATAAAATCAAATAAAGGCCTTATAAGCGAAGGCACCTTTCTCTGTAAGGAAAAGGAAGAAGATGTTGCTTCGGCTTCCGTTTCTAGCTCTGCTTGAGCTGCTTCGTCTATTCTCTTGATGTGGATGTCGGTGAGTCAGATCTCTTCTCTCACTTTCGGAGCATAGTTGGTCCTCAATTTGAAAACCGACAAAGGTGACTTCTTCCTTATTCATGCCTTGATGCACCTTTTTCGTGTTCAATCTCGCCTGAGAGCAGTGCATCGATACCATTCATCTTGAAGAGCCTATATAAGCCTGACCGAAGAGAATTCTTTGATATCCGTCTTGCCTTCTCAGTCCTGCTTAGAATCTCATCCCATCGGTCTCAAGGTCCCCTCCACCGACCCTTGTACTATTGATTTCCGGGCGTGAGCCAAACCTATGGCTTGGATCGAAATATAGCTTTGTTCACTACTACAAAAAAGTCATCCTGGACCCTACCATCACTGACAGGTAAGAAATATCCATCAGTGATGAAAACCATCAGTGATGGGTTTTGATGAAAACATCATCACAGACGGGCAAATAAATACCCATCAGTGATGTCGAGCATAACACTGACGGGTAATAAAAAGACCCGTCCGTGATGTGAATTCCGCCAACTCTGAAATTTCAAAACCCGAAATTTTGTCATCACGGATGGGTAGTTTTCTAACCCGTCAGTGATGTGTGGAACTCATCACTGACGGGCTAAAAAGAGAACCGTCTGTGATGTGAGTCCTGCCAACTCCGAAATTTCAAAACCCAAAATTTTGTCATCACGGACGGGTAGTTTTTGACCTGTCAGTGATGTGTGGAACTCATCACTGACGGGTTAAAAAGAGACCCGTCCGTGATGTGAATCCCGCCAACTCCGAAATTTCAAAACCTAAAATTTGTCATCACGAACGCGTAGTTTTCTAACCCGTCAGTGATGAGGGGTTAAAAAGAGACCCGTCCATGATGTGAATCCTGCCAATTCTAAAATTTCAAAACCCAAAATTTAGAATCCTGCGGGATATATAATTCACCTCAGTGCCCCTTAGTGCAGACCCAAATCCAGATTTTTCCTTCTCCCTTTCACCCTCCTCTCCTTCCTTCCACCCTTCTCCTCCTCTCCTCTCATCCTAGCTTCCTGTCCAAATTGGTCACAAGGGAGCATATCCTCTTCATGCCGCCATCCCCGTAGGAACATGGTGGAGCTTACACGGGAGTTTCATTTGGATTCGAGGTAAGAAAGATCCTCCCGAGTCTTAATTTCTACTAGTGCCTAAATTTTTTATTTTTAAAATTTTTTCTCGTATTTTTTTGTAGCAGCTCTACTCCCTCACGGTTCGGAATCCATAAAAATTACTGCATTTGGAGCTCAGGAAGAAGTTCAACGGAGGGTTCGCTAGCGGCGATTATTCGTTCGGGGCAAAAGTCAGTTTTAGAGGCCGAATTTGAAGTGAAATTTTTTATTTTTAAAATTTGTTCTCGTATTTTCTTCTAGTAGCTCTACTCCCTCACAGTTCAGAATCCGCAAAGATTATTGCATTTGGAGCTCGGGAAGAAGTGCAACGGAGGGTCGGAAGAGGCGATGTTTCGTTTGGAGGGGAAAAAGTCAGTCTTAAAGCCGAATTTGGAGGTGAAAACTTGTATAGGTCTAAAGATGAGTAGATTTTTTAGATGCGCCTCGTCGATACGGTCATTTTGAGTGGTCGTGGACCCAAATAGACACCGTATGCAAAAGTTATAGCTGTTTTAGTGAAACCCTACCCGGTAGTGCCCGGGTAGGGTTTTCTTTGCACCTCTGAAAACGTCATAACTGACGAGTTAATACTTACCCGTCTGTGATGACTCTCATCACTGACGGTTAAATATTTACCCGTCCATGATGGTAGAGTCATCACTGATGGGTAATTTTTGTACCCGTCCGTGATGACTTTTTGTCACCTGTGAAAACGTCATCAATGACGGGTAAAAAATATACCCCTCAGTGATGACTCTACCCACGGACGGGTAAATATTTAACTCGTCAATGATGACCTTTATCAGTGACGGGTAAATTACCCGTCACTAATAATACGGGTCATTACTGACCTTTAGTTGCTGACGGGTTTTGGCCTGTCAGTATTGACATGTTCTGTAGTAGTGCTTCCTTTTTTTCTTTAGTTCGAAGGATTTCCTAGCTTATAGTCAAGGCTATAATAGTTCTAGTTTTCTTTCTCATTAGGGAAGGTGGGCTCACAAGCCTAGCCTGATTTTTAGCGGCCGGGAGGTCTTTTCGCTAATGTGAGAGGCATCGGTAGCCTCAACCACAGTTCAAGCACCGGCTCACGACAGGGCTTGATCATACCTGGACCTACTTCATTTTCGACTCCTGTAGGTTAGGTTACCGATTTTCCTCCGACGAATCCGACGATGACTCTCGGTGAGGGACTTAGGCCTATCAACGGCATTCTGGACCTGCCTTTCTTCTCACTTGATAACAAATCATCTAGCTCTCTTTTATAGTATAGTCAAAGTCTATTTGGGCACGGAAGCAAAGCAGGCAAAGAAAAAGGCTTAATAAGATGAGTGGGGAAGAAAAAGTATAGCATTCATTCCAAACTAATTCTCAGAATCGCTACTAGATACTTCTGCAGATTCGTAAGTTGCTCTAATTGAAGCAAGGGCTAAGGGTTCGGTGGGTGTAGGCCGGTCAGCCATCAGTCTCAGATCCATTCCCACATTCTCTTATTATGTAGTCTTGCTCACTTGATGTTCGGAAGATGAGGATAAGAAGAAAGGATAAAGAGCAGGATCGTGATGATGCCCCCTAGAGGAGGCTCTAGACCTCCTATTTAGAAGAATGAATTTCTGAGAAGCCAATATGCATGCCAACAAAGACGCCTAGAAAACCAACCAAGAATGGAAGGAATGCGCAGATGTGATGGTCCTCGTTTGACGTGAACCAATTTTGCACAGAACCATTGCTACGTGTGTTGTAATGCCAACGAAAGTACTGACGTAGTAGCTAGACGCCCTGCCTTGGAGTAGCCTCATTATGGGTAGCATGTTCCAGAGAGGGTTTGGAACCATGTGGTGGGAGTGTGTTGGTGTGTGAATGACCGACTTTTGTAGACATTATGTAACATCCCTGTCTTTAAATCATTGTTATGCGCATCATTTCATGTCATGGCAGTTATGCATAAGCTAAAATTAAGTAAGATTTTGAAATTTTGAAATATCGCTAAAAGCCTTTTAGAAAACCCTAAATTGATTAAATGGGTAAAACTTCAAAGCTCAATTTGTTTTACAAGGTCTTGAAATAAAAGGGCTCGAGAAATATCTCATGAGTTCAACATACTGACTGAGCTTTAAAACGATATGGGTTGAAATATTTGAAAGTTCAAAAGGTTGCTTTTGAAAGGAAATCAAAAACATAAATTGAAAAGGGATAAAAACAAAACTAAATCCTAACCTAAACCCTCCTCCCTTCTCGGCCCACCCGCAATCTCCTCTGGCCCGTTCGGCCTCTCCCCACATCCTTCCTCTGTCGGCCTAGCCCGCTTGGCCCGCAAAGTGCCTCGGCCTGGCCTGCTTTGTCCCGCCCTGCCTAGCCCTTCCTTATCCCCTAAGCCATCGCCCCCTGCTGCCTCATCCCCGTCGCCGCCATGCAATCCCCCCTTCGCCCTCTGCTGTCGTGGTGGCATGCACCGTCCACACCTGAACCACCTCCTGCTTCGGGCTCGGAGCTGCTCACCTCCTCCAAACCCCCCGGCCTCTCTATCTTGCACCCTCCCTCATCTTCCGAGCTCCCCCGCCTCTGAAGCCTCGCTCACCGTCACCCTCGGCCATCCTTGCCACTCACCGGAGCCCCACATATTACCCTTTCGAGTAATATGCTAGTCTTTGACATGTCGCAGACGAAGTGCCTTCTCGCCCACAACAACATCACACAGAGTAGCACAGACAGAAGCATTGCAGTGGTCCATTTATTACAAACTTAACTTACAAACTCAAAGAACAAGGTACATTTATACAAACAAATCCCAAAAAGTATAGGGAATTTAAACCGTTCCAGGTGGTTACAGCAAAAGACATATCTACAATCTCATCTCCCACATCCTATACTTGTACTATATGCTTCAGGGTCTTCACCACAGTAGTCGAAGTAGTGGTTGACACCTTCATCCTCCTTCGTTGCTGCTGGCTCCTCGAAGACATCATCTTCGACCTTGATGTCAACTACATTTTGATCGTCGTCGGCTCACTTTCTAATCAAAGGAGTTAGAATAGAGAGATGAGTAGAGAAGGTACTCAAACAAGTCCAGGAATAGCAAAGAGGTGTTTGATGCACTATCTACTGAGAACAGCAATGCTCTCTAAAAGCAATGCAATTTTGTAATATAAGAGAGTCAAGTTTTAATTTAAGAGACTAATGATATCATGTTTCACAAGCTGCTAGGATTCCTGATGAGTCCCTTTCTTGCCGGGTTCGCAGTTCCAACTAGGAACATGGACTGATAATGCCACAATTCAATACACTCTCCAGAGGTGCACAACTGTACCCACAAACGACTACAGTCGTGTATCTAAGGTGGCCAAACCTCATCTACACTCCCGAGGTCACAGAGCCAATTCACCGCCTGCTCGGTTACACCCCACGTCATAGTCCGTATAGGACTACCGGTCTCAAATCATAATGTGAGCAGCCCGGCGGCCAATGTCACATTAACAAGAAGTGGGCAGCCCGGCGGCCAATACCACTTTAACAAAATGTGGGCAGCCCGACGGCCAATACCACCTTAACAAGATGGGGGCAGCCCGACGGCCAATACCACCTTCCCGGTAGTCGATCCCACTACCGAGGCCTTGCGTTCCCGGGGGGTATAGACCTAGGGCAAAGGTACTTTGGCTCAGCCCGCCCATACAGGGTATGTGGTATGCGCGATCACTACATCCCTTGAACACATTTGATCATTGGTTACTTTAACCTTATATGAAACAATCCTGTGTGATGAAACCTGCCTTCCAATGTGCCATCGGCATCCCTTTTTAAGGTTTCATCACCCACCATGATCACGCCCAAAAACCGGCGATCAACAACTCCAAAGTTGATTCAATTTAGAAAATAGATTTTCATTTTGTGCATGTTATAGACAAGAAGGAAACTTTGTAAAATGTTCTCAATGGACATGAACAAGAAACTGGACTTGCCTGGTATCGGATTTGAAATGGAGTGCAAAGGGTCTACTTGTGGAACTCCGACCTCTAGCAACGAAAACCAATAAAAGTCCGATAAGGACTCATTCAAGAGAATTCCAAATCTAACTACAGATGATATCAAATATATGGCATGGCATGGTATACGTAAAGGAAGAACTGATGCAACATGAATCGATTTAATCGGAGTTCCGATGCTTAAAGCATTGTATTCCGAAAGATTTTCGGAGAGAGAAAAATAGTTTTGCTAGTTTGATTATGTCCATTTTATCAGTGAAACAACTAGGTACAGAAGTAGCGTGAATGAAGAGTATTCATTTTTATGAACACGTTGGTACACCATTTGTTTCTAATTGCAATAAGGAATGAATCACGGGACTTTTAATCCTTAATGCCTTTTAAGAAAGTTTTATGCAAATCTAGTAATGCAGTACCGATTTAGAGAAATACGAAAACACTTTTAAGTTTGTTGTTATATTAACGGTCTACGGCCGGTGGGGTCAGTGTTAGGGTTAGAGTTTACCAGATAACGGTGGTCAATTTAACAGCAGGGTTAAAATCTAAATCCAGGCTTACAAGCTACGCGCGCGAAATAACTACGTAATCGAATAAGCACTAAGCAAAATTTTGCCACAGTTAATGAAAGGTGTGAGTAATTTTAAATGGATGGGGTCCACACGTCAGCCGACTCCCCCTTCTCTCTTTCTCCTTCTTTCTTTCAATTTTTTCCTTTCCCTTTTTTCTTTCTCTTTCTTTTCTTTCCTATTTCTCTTTTCTTTCAGAATTGCTATTTCTCAGTCGACTGAGAAATTTTTATTCTCAGTCGACCCAGTTGAACATTTTTTATACCTATCTAGTAACTTCCCTTTTCTTTTCTCTCTATCCAGTAACTTCCCTTTTCTTTTCTCTCTATCTAGTAACTTCCCTGCAACCGACCGATGCCCCCTTACTCTCTTGGTCTTTTCGGCTTCTTCCACCCTTGCTGGTCTTCCACGCCGCCACCGTCCTTGGAACTCTGGCCGTTGCCGCTCCGGTCCTCCCTCGAGCCGCCGCCCGGATGGGCCGCCCCTCAACGCTGTCGCGTCCTCGAGCCTCAGGGCTCGGCGTGGCCCTGCCACCGGTCGCTCCCCCTCACTCCGCTTGGTGTCACCCTCGGTCGGTCTGCCCCGCACCGCCTCATCTTGCCACTCGGCCCTTCCCGAGTCCCTTTGCGCCGCCGCCTTAGGGATTTGGACACCGCTGCCTCGGTCGAGATGCCCCTCGGCCGCCACCCCGGGTGGCTATGGCTGGTGTTGTAGCCGGCGCCGCTGGGGCTCCCGCTAGCCCGCCTCCCGTCGGTGGCGCCAGGGTTGTCTTGCCGTTCGTCTCCTCTACCCGGTAAACCTCCTCATCCCCTCTCTATTCCTTCCTATTCTAGGTTTTCATCTATAGGATTCGGTAAGGTTCTTGTACTCCGATTTGTGCTTGAACCATTTGATTATGCTCTGCGCGATGTCCCGGTGTGGTACGAATTCCCTTACTGAATATCTTCGTGTGTGCTATTACTGATGCTATGATTGATGACCAGTTATATTGGTTCACATTTTTAAGATGGCTGCTAATCACATGCATATTAGTTTCTTGAGACTAAATGAACAAAGGCTAATCTGTTATTACTTAATTTGATGCACTGCGCTGCTCGAATTGGTCTCTTGTATTGCCTCAGACTACTATACACATTTTTTTTTCCTAGCAGTAAAGCTACTGACATATGTGTGCTCTAGTAAGTAATTAAAGATGATATTTGGTTTATGCTTCTGGATGGCTGGTTATTCCTGATGGTTAGTGTTTCTGATAAGATGAATTGTTTCCATTATCAAGAATCTTAATTTCTTTTGATAAGAACACGATTAACTTACCTGAATAAAAATATTTGAGTACTTGCTTATGATTAAATATTAACTGTTATGCACAGTTTAGTGTATACCCTCTTAGTTTCTTCCTTACAAAGATGCTTGATTAGACCCCTATAGCTACTTGATTTTTGGTTCACAGCTGACCAATTGCTGATGGATGGGGTTCAGTTTTTAGCCATTGTTCTTCTAGCTGTTATTCTGTTATATACATGTTCTAGTTGGAGCATCTAATGAAAATAAACAAAGGTGTGCATCAGCTGCTAGTCTTATAGCTTGTTAATTTTTAAGCCTATTAACCTTTTATAGGTTTCTCCCATGTCTACAAAAAAAATGGCTGTGCTGATGATTTCCTTTATTCAAATGACATGTGATCATATCTATTTGTGTCTTGCTCAATTTACTTGCTTATATCCTAAATGCCTGATATCCTAGAGGATACTTGAATACTTTCTCTAGTTAGACAATAGTTGTGCTAATTGATTAACCTTGCTCAAGACTTCATCAGCTTAAACTAGTGTATGTATGACTTTGTTGGTTGGAAGTAAGTGTGGTTATTTCTGATTGCTATACCATGATTAAGATTTTATCCTAGCATGGATATATGCCTAGTATGTATGCCTATGGTGATAAATCTGGAAATTAGCTATTCCCTTGATAAGTTTAAAGTGTTACCCACCTCAGGTTGTGCTCCTATACTCACTAGTACAGAATCGTTTATACGAGGCGCCTTATCCGAGGCGGTTAAGTAGAAGCGCCACGAATAAGAAACATCGGAAGCGGTTAGTACGAAAAAACGGCCTCGGATAACGAGTCCGGGAACAACCGCCACGGATAACGACCACATCCGAGGCGGTTACTTATTTATGACCGCCTCGGATGTGGTCGTTATCCGTGGCGGTTATATATTGTCAACCGCCTCGGATATGTTAGTACATATCCGAGGCGATTTCTGATACATAACCACCTCCATATATGTAATATCCGAGGCGGTTATATGGATTTAACTGCCTCCAATATGATTCACAGTATTAATTGTGCTGCGCGAGCAGACAGACGACCAGTAGGTAGATATGTCTTGAATGTGGTGATTTGCTGGCGATTTTTTGAGCTGTTTTTCTGGCGATTCTTCGGTGGAGAAGTTACATTTGGAAGAGTATAGTTGGAGATAATACTTCTTTGTTGCTTACCAAAGGTTAGTGTATAGTTTTTGATTCAATTCATCCAATAATTTGGTGATTTTGCTTTGTTTATTGGACATTGAGAATATACAATTATATGATCATAATTAGATCGATAGAGATGTTTGAATTATCGTATGGTTCAATGCATTGCAAGATGTGTTAAGGTATTGAAATGTTTAAGGAATTTTGTGGGTACAAAAGAAAAATAATTAATAATGGATTTATTTTTGTGGCTTATTTAATTTTCATATGCAAGAAGTGCTAATTTGGTTAGTTATACATTAGTAATTGAAGAGAGTCGATGCATATAGCTTAGTTATATTAGTCAATTAGTACGGTTAGCTATTTATATTAGTTAGTTAAGCGGGTTAGTAATTATTTTGATAATTCAGTTAGGTTAGTAATTGAAGTAATGATAAACTAATGTCACGAAGTCGATGCACTTCATATTTTGAACTAAAATTTCAACTTTCCACATGCACGTCTTAGATGGATCGATCGTGGATGTACGGAGCTCGCAACACAGAGGTGTATAGAGATGGAGTGAGAGCATTTATGGCAGCTGCCAAGGCGGACATATTGAAAGAGGGCAGAGCTGACACGTATTGTCCATGCGTAGACTATGGTAACGTAAGGACTTTCGAGCTCCATCATATTGAGGGGGATTTGCTGAAATGCCCCTTTTTTTGGGGCATGTTTGATCATATGCCCCGCTTGTGTCAATGACGGGTGGCCCCGGACCCCACCCGTCATTCTCAGGGGGGGGCATATGATCAAACGCCCCCCAAAAACGGGGCATTTCAGCAATTTTTTCTCATATTGAGTACCACATCTTCAAGAGAGGTTTTATGGAAGGGTATTCAACTTGGAACAAGCACGGTGAAGATGAAGCCGTAGTATCAGATAATGATATCTGTGCCGATGAAGAAGCAACTGATATGCCATTTGATATCGGTTGTGATTCACACCAAGAGAGGTCCGATGATCCCGACTCAATGCCTGAGCTGGAACAGATGCTGCGTGATTTCGAAGGGCATGAAACCGAGGGAGAGTACGAACAATTCCTAGGCTTGATGGGGGCCTCGGAGAAACCGTTATTCGCAGAATGCAAGGCTAAGTTCACTTTGTTATATGCCGTGCTTGAACTATTGAAGCTGAAGGCGAGCAACAACTGGTCCGACAAGAGTTTCAACGAGTTGTTGGGCCTGCTAGGTGACATGCTTCCAGAGGGGAATGAGTTACCCATAAACACATACAGAGCGAAGAAGGTGCTTTGTCCGTTGGGACTGGAAGTTGAAAAGATACATGCATGTCGGAACGACTGTATCCTATACCGGAAAGAGTTTGTGAAGCTACATTCATGCCCTGTGTGCAAGACTTCTCGGTACAAGGGTAAGATTGGAGTAGAAGGAGCTGACGAATTCGTCAAGGTGACGAAGGGGACTCCTGCGAAGGTTGCTTGGTACCTGCCTGTAATCCCGCGCCTGAAGCGTTTGTTTGCAAACCCGAAGGAAGCAAAACTGTTTCGCTGGCATGAGGAGGAGCGGAAGACGTCCGATGGAAAGCTCAGACACCCTGCCGATGCTATCCAGTGGAGAAACATCGATAGGAAGTATCCCCAATTCGCTGCGGAAAGTAGGAACGTAAGGTTTGCGCTGAGTACGGATGGAATGAATCCATTTGGCAACATGAGCAGCCGACATAGCACCTGGCCCGTACTTCTCAGTATGTACAACCTACCTCCCTGGCTTTGTATGAAACGGAAGTATATTATGATGTCCGTACTTATCGAAGGGCCTAAGCAACCTGGTAACGACATCGACGTGTATTTCCAACCGTTGATGGATGATCTAGAAACACTATGGAACACAGGAGTGCAGGTATGGGATGCGGACAAAAGAGAATACTTCACTCTGCGGGCCATGCTGTTCTGCACAATCCAAGACTTTCCCGCTCTCGGCAACACCTCCGGTCAGACGGTGAAAGGACACAAAGGTTGTGTCATATGCATGGAGAATACCGTGAGCCTAAGTCTCAAGAATTACAGGAAAGTCGTGTACATGGGTCACCGGCGGTTCCTGCCTATAAGGCACCGTTACCGGAGGTGGAAGTCACAGTTCAACGGGAGAACGGAGAACGGTGCGAAACCAAGGCCAATAAACGGTGCAGAGGTTTTCGAGAAGGTTAATGATGTCGACGTCGTGCTGGGAAAGGGTCGGAAAAAGAAGGCCGCAGATGAGTCCGCGTACTGGAAGAAGCGATCGGTGTTCTGGGACCTACTGTACTGGAAGGATCTAGACGTCCGACACTGCATCGATGTGATGCACATAGAGAAGAATGTCTGTGACAGCGTGCTGGGTCTACTGCTAAACATGAAGGACAAGACGAAGGATGGCATCAAGGCCTGACTTGACATGGTTGACATGGGAATCAGGCCAGAGCTAGCGCCTGTACTACTGCCTAACGGGAAGACATACATCCCCCCTGCCTGTTACACTTTATCCAGGCCGAGAGAACCGAGTGTTGCAACTTCTTGCACGGCGTGAAGGTTCTCTCGGGCTACTCCGCCAACATCAAGAGGCTCGTCTCGATGCAGGACTTGAAACTAATCGGCATGAAGTCTCATGACTGCCATGTCATGATGACACAGATGCTCCCAATTGCAATCAGGAATATTCTGCCGCCTAACGTCCGAGAATCAATCACCAACCTCTGCTTCTTCTTCAACAAGATCTCACAGAAGATGATGGACGTGTTCGAACTAGATGATCTGGAGTTAGCGGCGGCGGAGACTATTTGTCAGTTAGAGATGTATTTCCCCCCTCTTTCTTCGATATAATGGTGCATCTCATCGTCCACATCATCCACGAAATCAAGATGTGCGGGCCCGTCTTCCTTCGGAGCATGTACCCGTTCGAAAGATTCATGGGAATCTTGAAGCACTACGTGCAAAACAGGTATCGACCGGAGGGAAGCATTGTCGAAGGTTACGCTGCGGAGGAGGTGGTCGAGTTCTGTGTTGACTACATGGAGTCAAACCAACCAATTGGCATTCCACGCTCTCGGCACGAAGGCAGGCTTGATGGTGTTGGGACCATCGGAAAGAAATCAATAACGGCTGATCAACCTGGTCATGCTCTCGCCCATTTCACAGTGCTGCAACACACGACCGCCATTGCCCCGTACATGGACGAGCACAGGGCAAAGTTAAGGCGGGAGTATCCAGATAGAACCGATGCGTGGAGGACGAGAGAGCATAACAAAGAATTCAACAAGTGGTTCAAGGAGCGTCTTCATTTAGGTGCCTCTAGCGACATTCTAACCTGGTACGCGAAGGGCCCAATATTCGAAGTCGTCACTTGGCAAGGATATGACATTAACGGATACACATTCTACACTAGAGATCAAGATAACAAAAGCACATTTCAAAATAGTGGGGTCCGCATAGAGGCTTTTGACATGAGTGGTAAACGGAGCTGGTACTACAGGTTCATCGAGGATATTTGGGAGTTGGACTATGTGTACTTCAAATTCCCATTATTCCATTGCCGTTGGGTCAATCTGCAATCTACGAAGGTCGATAAGTACGGCTTCACAACAGTAGACCTCCAACGTGTTGGATTCAAAGATGACCCCTTCATTCTAGCCAATCAAACTCACCAAGTGTTTTATGTGACCGACCCGACGAAGAAAAATCTTCATATTGCCCTATAAAGTAAAAAGGAAGATTGTGGGAGTTCAAGGAGTGGTGGATGAGGACGAATACAAGGTCTTTGAAGATGCACCTCCGATGCAACATACCATTAGAGACCAGATTACCGATGAACCAAACGAAGCAGTGTACGCACGTCAAGATCATCAAGAAGGACTAGAGTTCGAAGGATCTAGATTCTACTAACTAATTACTTGGAAGAGTACGGGGATTCAACATGTACCAACTTAAGCAAAGGTAACCTTCTTGATGAACTTCCCAGTAGCAAGACTTGAAGCCATCAGGATCCTCCTTGCTTATGCTGTTCATCATAACAGCTTTATCAGATGGATGTGAAGTCTGCTTTCCTAAATGGTAAACTCTCTGAACTTGTTTATGTTGAATAGCCACCTGGTTTTGAAGATGATAAGAAACCACACCATGTCTATAAACTACACAAAGCACTCTATGGCTTAAAACAAGCACCTAGAGCATGGTACGATACATTGAAAAAATTTCTGATCAAGAATGGATTTAAAATGGGCTTAGTAGACACAACTCTATTCACTAAGAAAAATGGAAAGAATTTATTTGTGTGCCAAATATATGTCGATGACATAATATTTGGCAGTACTAACCGCCCCATGAGTGATGAGTTTAGCCAGATGATGACCAAAGGTTTGAGATGTCTTTGGATGGAGAACTCAAGTACTTCCTAGGACTTCAGATCAAACAACTCAAGTAAGGTACATTCGTTTCACAAGAAAAGTTCACCAAAGATATCATCACTAAGTTTGGCATGAAGGATGCAAAGTCTATCATACTCCTATGCAAACAAATGGTCATCTGGACCTAAACATCGAAGGTAAGTCTGCTGATCAGAAATAGTTCAGATCCATGATAGGATCCTGCTCTACTTATGTGCATCTAGGCCAGACATTATGTTGAGTGTATGCATGTGTGCTAGATTTCAAACTAATTCTAAGGACTGTCACAGAGTTGCACTAAGAAGGATACTGAGATACTTAATTCAAACCTCAGGCTTTGGTTTATGGTATCCTAAAGGTACAAATTTTGAGCTAGTTGGCTATTCTGATAGTGACTATGCAGGGTGTAAGGTTGACCGAAAAAGCACCTCTGGTACTTGTCAATTTCTAGGGCATTCCTTAGTGTCCTGGTCATCCAAGAAACAAAACTCAGTAGCCCTTTCCACTGCAGAAGCTGAGTATATAGCTGCTGGTAGTTGTTGTGCTCAGTTATTATGGATGAGGCAGACCTTGAAAGATTTCAACGTATCTTTTAATCAAGTACCCCTCTTCTGTGATAATGAAAGTGCAATTAAGTTAGCCAACAACCCCAGTGCACCACCAACATCCAAACGCATTGAAGTGAGGCACCACTTCCTGAGAGATCATGTTGAGAAGGGAGATATACAGCTGTGCCATGTAAGGACTGAAAAATAATTAGCTGATATTTTCACCATGCCCTTAGATGAGACTAGGTTCTGTGCTCTGAGGAGTGAATTGAAAATCATTGATGTCTCTAATCTTCAATAAAAAGGATTGGCTTGGTGTCTAGCTCATATGTTCTGCCATTTATATGCCTTACATGCTCATCTGTGTTGATCACCTGTGTCACAGGTGTATGTGTTTTATGCATAGTGTAGAGATCCTTCAGCTGTGTGTGCACATTATTGTGTACCTATTTTCAAAATTGACTCATGTCAGTTTTAGTTTTGCTTGATTGATTTTCTGGCAAACTGACATTGGGAAGATTGCATAAGGATCTCCTGATAGTGTTCATATGCTTGCTCTCTTATTAAACTCTCTCTGTCTTGGTGTTCTATGGATGAAATACTTGTCACCTGAGCTATCCATCTGTGTCTCAGGTGAATGCTTTTGATTTCCGTAGGCCCTCCTGAATATAAGTTCATTTTGATTGGAAATTATGGTGTGAACTATATGTTTTGGTGTAAAGGTTTTACATCACTTGGCCCTGTTTGTTTAGGCTTTTTTTGGTTTTTGGACCTTGGCTTCGAAGCCAGAAAAGCACCTATTTACCTGCTTTTTGCTTTTTGCTTCAAAAAGCCTGAAACAAAGTAGAAAAGCCAGAAAAGCACCTATTTACCTGCTTTTTGCTTTTGCTTCGAAAAGCCTGAAACAAAGTAGAAACTTTGTTTCAGGCTTTTCGAAGCAAAAAGCAAAAAGCAGGTAAATAGGTGCTTTTCTGGCTTCGAAGCCAAAGTCCAAAAAGCCAAAAGCCTGCTAAACAAACAGGCCCGTAATATTTGGATATTTTAAACTTTGTGATTTAAGAGATAATTATATGCAAATGCCCAATCCTTTTGATGTTTTGTCCAACGTTCGTGCCGATTTTGTGCCCAATAACGTATTAACGTGGTGCTTGATCGTTTCACTTTTAGTGCGTTTATTAATTGCTCAAAAGTTTTAAAAGTAGCAAAAAAGAAAGTGGGCCCGGATGCTACATCACATGCACATCCGATCATGCATGCGGGGATGCCACGCCAAGATGGTGGGCTCGGGCCGGTCTGGTCTGGCTGCCGTGTGCGCGACGCGCCGCAACCAGCTATTGTCGTGAGATTGAGTTTTATCTAGTCAGATTTTTTTTAGGAATATCTGCATTATATTGTTAAGGAAAACCGAAACATCTGGAGGGGACAGCTGTCCCACAACATTTACAAGCAGGTCTTTAAAAAATGCAGAAATTACATCCTCATCCTCGGGAGAGAAACCTCCGCCTGATCCGCCGCTGGATTTCTCCCCGATGACGCACCACCGCGAAGGCAAGGAGCCGACGGAGACTCCAGCAGCTTGGGCACCTGCCGAGATCGATAGAGGAGCAAACCTCATTAAATCACCGCAAAAGCCAGCCGTCACGGACGACGGCGCTGAGCATCCACTAAAGGAACATCGGCGGGGGCAACGCCCCGATCTGGGCCGGCGCAAGAGCCTGTGCCATGGATCAAAATCCACGACTCTGCTCGCGTCCGCCCACAGGAGGGAAACTCCCGAACGAGGACCATGGGAATGCCATCGCCGACGCTGGATCTGCAGGGGAGGAGACCGACGGCCCCCTCGCCAGATGCCGAGCCGGCTCAGCGAAGACGAAGACGAAGGAAACACAACTTCCACTAGCTCCTCACCACCACCGAGACCAGCAGCGCTGAGCCGAAGATGGAGCTGGGAAGACAAAACTCCTATCGCTGCCGCAATCCTCGGCGAAGCGGCGGCGGAACGGAGACGGCGACCAGGGTCCACAAAGGACCTATATACACGTCGGACGAAGGCCGCACTTCCCCTCACCTCCCGGCGCCCGCGGGCGACCAGAGGCGAGGGGAACCGACGGCCTCGCCGGACGGAAACCTTGATCTGGGAGAGACCGGTGGTTTTCGCCCCTCTCTACTGTAGCAAGGGGAAAAGAACTCTCCCCCTCGTTACCAGTTTTTTATCTAGTCAGATTTAGCTACGAGTAACATTTGTGTATTCGTTTAGTCGATGAGATCAATTGGAAATATGTTACCGTTATTGAGACCCCAAATTATTCCGTACTTTAATTCTATCTGTATTATTTAGATTATTTTTATTTATTCTTGCTCGTTCTTGATTGCTTACAGGAACAAACCTTCATGGTCAGGTCGACTGCGCACTAGAATGGTTGATTATGTTCCATAGATTGGTTCAACGTTGTCAGGTTGTCGGTCATGTACGTAGTCGGTAGCCAAAACGTAAGAGTCAAAATAATCGACGTATCGTCCTCACCGAAAGATAAGGACACCCATTATCAGATCATATATGGTCTTGGCGTCCTCAAGTGTGCTCACCCGGTTGAATTCATTCGGGTTCAATTCGTTGAAGATGACGTTTGTCGCTTGAGAATTGAGGTGGATGCTTCAATGGTCACCATCGGTGTGATCGCCTTCGTTAAGCATTGCATAACAATCAACAACAATACGCTATATGCTTCGACTAATGGCCACTAAATGCATCTTCATTTTGTGCTATCAACTAGCATAGTTCAAACCTTCAAAATATTGACCTATCCTCACATGTATCCCCTCGGTAGTAGACATAATATCTTTTTATATGGTAAAATTTAAGAAATAAAGCACGAGACTCTAATACCACTTGAAAGGATCGAGGCTATCGACTAGAGAGGGGTGAATAGGAGATTATCAAAAATAAATACTAAAAGTAAATTCTATACATGCAACTCTATAGATCTAAGTAAACCCTAGCATGCTAGTAATCAAAATACGCAAGGAAATAAGTATGAAGAAGTGGAAAGAAACAACCACTCGGGAGACACAGCATTTGTTGTCAAGTTCGAGTTTTTAGCGAGGTTCTACGTCTCTATTGAGGAAGCTTAATCGTAGATTGAAGCTGAAACCAAAAGCTGCTTTTCTCTCCAAGGGCTTGCCGATGCGAAGCCTATTTTCACTTGTGGTAGCTCTTCACCTCATGGTAGGAGAGTTCCAAACCCTCATAAACTTCTGGGCTCTTCACAAGCTGCTTGAAGGCCCTCAAGTGACTTCTAGCCATTTAGGAGACACCAATCTCTAAGATTTAGCTTGGAGAAGACCTCTTGCTTGATGCTCAACTAAGACTCAATCTCTCTATATCTCAAGGATTTCCTAAAAAAGAATATGACTTATTCTTAAGGAGGTGTGGCACAACACTGAGGAGAAAAGAGGAATGAATTAGCAAGGAGTTAGGTGAGCAAAGAGGCTAGGGGATATATATAGCTAAGCCCTAAAAAATTAAGCATTCATGCAAAATCAGCAGAACTCAGAGGTCCTGACATGAACCCGGAGGTTCAGACATTTCAAATCAACAGTTATATTATGTGTTCAGCAACGAATCTCAAAGACTTCGGCAAGAACCCGGAGACTCCGACTTTTCAAATCAACAGCTATATTCCGTGTTCAGCAATGGATCTCAGAGACTCTGGGCAGAACCCGGAGACTCTGACTTTCAGAGCACAATGGACAGGAGCAAGTGCCGACGGTTCCCGCTTGGAACCAGACCCTGTGGAAAATTGAATAGCCTTGAACAAGGCATAGTCAGTGCCAATTTTTGGAGATTCTGACATTGCACTCAAAGCTTCTGAGATCTCAAAGGTACTTAACAGAGCTTCAGATATACTAACTCGAACAATTCAAGATTTACTAACTCGAACAATTCAAGATTTTATAGGATAAGTACAGAATTGATCTCAGACACTCCAGAAACTTCTGGGAGTTTTGACTGTCAAATTCAAGGGATTTAGATGTTTCCAACATGGGAACTCGGAGGTTTTAGGATAATCTTGGATGTTCCAAAATCCTAAAAACCAGACAGGTGGGCAACTCAGAGGCTCTGAATTTTCAGATTCCTCACACATAAAAGGAACCCAGAAGTTCCAACAACAATCTTGAAGCTTCCAAATTTTGCTGAAAGTGTGAGAAGAGATGGTTTTCAAAGGCCTCTTTGAGTGGAAAGTTGATTCCTAAACTCAATATATTCCTCGAACTCTCACCAGCTTTTAGATATTAGTATTGGTTGAGCATTAGCAGGGCACTCTCACTAGCTTCTAGATATTAGTCCCCTTAATTGTACGGCTTTTCGTAAACTCAATGTGATTTCACAAACCACCAAAAGTGCTAGAAAGTAGCCCTTAATATTCATTTCTTGAAGCTGTCCTTCCTTAGAACTTTCTAGGGGTCATCAACGCTGGTTATATCATCGTTTTTGGGTCTAAATCACTTGATCATACTTGATGTACATATTAGTCCCTTAATCATTTGTCATTAATTATCAAAACCCATTTAGGAAGTCAAGACGCATTTTCACATGCACACAACACAGATGCTGCTAAGCTCAAGATAAAGTGTGAGAGAAATCAATGCCTAGTTTAGAAGATGGGGAGGTGAAAGATAACCAAGGAAAAGGTTGCAGGATGCCTAGCTACCATTGGCCTGATTGCCAACAATAGGAAAGACCCATTTGCCACTGACTGGCGCGGTGGTAGGGAGCTGGAGATGGTGGATGGGGAGTAGTAGTCTCAGCACCATTGGGACCTAGCCTGAGGATGTTCGCCGAACAAGGATGCTCGTGAAGCTTGACTGGCGGCTGTCGTTAGCTAGGTTGTCAAGGCCATCGGACTTGCCCACCACCGTGCTCTAGGCCTCCATTTCCACCTGCCACCTCCATCTCAACTCTTTGCTTGTGGCTATTCCCAGCATGACAACCCTACTTTTCGTTAACAACAAAGAGGCGTTTAGGAGATGTATTGTGTATCATTCGCATACATGCATGAAATATAGTGTAAATTTTAATTAGTTTTGAATAATAGAGTTCAGAAGTATCGAAATATATATACACATATTATTAGATAGATGACTAAAATAGAATATGGTTACATCAACATCAGTATATGGAAAATATCCTGTGCAGTGTGACAATGTTTGAATATTTATACACATATCAAATAATAACTTAATTACATTTGATATACAAGACTTCATTTTTAAAAGAAACTATAACAAATGAACGCCTAATACAAAACAATAGTGTTTCCAAAGAATTCATGTTACAAAAGCTTAACATTTCAAAGGGGGTTTACAATAAAGGATTACAAGAAATATTACAAGAATGAAACCCTAAATACTACAACTGTCCTAATCAAGTTCTCCTTTTTTTTTCATCATCATCTTCTTCTTTCCTTATCCTGACCTGCACACATATAAAAAGAAATCTCCAAATAAAATGTGATTTGTAGTTAAAATGTTGCACCCTCTTTCTGGAATGTAGTTTGTGTAGGAGATTAATCTTATGAAACCAAAGAACTGGTTTTGGTTTTAATCTGATTAAAATTAGCCCTAGGAATCAGCCTTATAAAGGCAACAGTATTAGCTCCATAGATCATAAGGCATCTGGTTTAGGTAGCAAATAATAAGACATTAGGCAGCAATTAGGCAACTAAGGCAACTAGCTGATTTCCTAGGTCAAATTCATTAGATTAATCTCCATAAAGGCACCACGATTAAAAAGTTTTTAAGATTAGATTTCACTTGGTAATGCAGCTAATCTAAATATCCAGTATGCTAATAAATTTGAATTTAGGCAACCAACCATGTCATATGACACAAAGCAATTGCTTTTGCCAACCAAAGAAAATTTTAAAATCAGATAAAGATAGCCAACATGGCAAGCTGCTTATGTGCCACCTCCAGCTTGGAATAGGATGAAGATCAGCCTCACAAGGACATGTAACTAGCTCACTCACCCTTCCATAGCATGGGTCACCCATTTAGGTGTCAAATTGAGCTTAATTTTGAATTCTGGCATAATAGCCTTGAGAAGACTATAAATAGAGCCCCGTAGGAGCTCTACTCCTGACACAATCCCTAGCCAAGCCTTAGAAAATAGCTAAGGTAGCTAGAGCTCTACATTAGAGAGGAAAAGACCCAAAACTAGTACCATTGCAAAAATGCACACTACTGACGGGCAGTATACCCCCTCTACTGACGGGCAGGGGGCCCGTCACCCTGGGGATGTCAGTGGAGGGGTGGCCTCCACTGATGGGCGTGGAGCCCGTCAGTAGTATACATAACTACTTGTAATACCTAGATTTGATAATTAGGGTTTGCCTCGCATTCATGCATACATGACACCAAATTCATGCATGTTCCTAACATCCCAGCTATCAAAAAAAAACTTGTACGAGCCAATTGAACTCACTTGTATATTCAGACCTTTTTAAATTGGTTCGACCTGAAAAATCCGAGAAGGCATGACATGGAATCGGCGTTAGATAAAACTCTTAAAATTAACCCTACTCGACTTTTATTAAGGAGATACTAACGTACGGGTATTAGTTTTATATCGGTGGTTGAAACACAAGTATCATTGCTTAAGAATTCTCACGAGATTCATGAAATTTTGAAAACTATACGCTGAGTCAATTACAACCGAAATTAAAACCTGAATTGGAATAACCAGAAATACAACGGATAAAAGGACAGGGAAAAGAAATAATTTTTCTGGCAGTGGGTCCCACCCAGCAGCTCTTTCTTCCCTCTCCCCATCTCTTCTCTTATTTCCCTCCCCCACCACTCTCTCTCTCTTTTCTTCTCCACGCACAGCACACTCATTCTCTTTCTTCTTCCCCAAAACACCAACAAGACCAGCTATCTTCTTCCTTCCAAATCCCATCCAAAATCATGGATTTGAGCTATGCATGTTATACCACTAGATTCCCCACCTCCTGAGCTTTCCAATCCTCCAAGAAATTTTGACATGCACAAAGATTTGAGCACCCTGCCAAATTGTTTTCCAACCAAGTTCTTCACAGCTCCAGTATTCTCCATCTTCTTCTTCCTCTGACCTCCCTCTCCCAGCAAGCTACCCGAGCCCTTGGGCCTCCCCTACTTGCCCCAGGCCGCCACCGGTCCTTCTCCTCCCCCTGCCTCCCTTACTCTGCCTCCAGCGCCGCTCGCCGCCCTCCTAGGGAGCTCCGCCGCCTCCTCTTCTCCGGTGAGCCACCTGAGCACGCGCCGCGCCTCACCTCTCTAGCCCCGGCCGGCTCTCCCCCTTGCCGCCCTCAGCCCGCCCGGGCCCAGCTCCCCATGCGCCGGCCACCCGTGGCGTCCCCCCGCCCAGCCCGCCGCCGGCCTCATCTCAGCACCCGGCCGCCGCATCCGGTCGGCCGCCCCTCGCCCCGCCGGCCCGCCACCTCGCCTGGCCGGCCCTTGAGCTCCGGCCTCCCCGTTTTGCCTCCCTGCTGAAGACCTTGCCGCAGGTTGCTCCCCCACCGAGCACCGGAGCGCCGCCCCATCGACACCGTCCGCCGCCCCAAGCTTCTTTGCTGTACCGCCGGCGACCAACAAGCAGAGCTGCTACCCAGGTAGTTGGCTGTAGTTAGGATTAGTTAACCCGGTGGTTAAGCCTTAATGACTGAAGTAGTTAGGTGTTCACCGGTCTGAACAATTAATGGTTGAATGCATTAGCTCACACACCAATTAATGTGCTGATTAGTTACTTCAGAAATTACCTAACTACCCGTACTCAGTTTCAGCTCAGCTAGAACCTGCCGATTTGATTAAGACAACTAAATCGCGTGATGGTTAAGTGAGTCCATTAGCTTAGGTAGTGTTTGTGTTCGTTCAAGATTAACGGACGGCACAGGCAATTTGGTTTGAGTACGCGCCGCAGTTAGGATGCAACCATCTAATACCTTACGTGGTGCTATTAGCTAACTTGCAATTAACGAAGAGTGGCGGAGAACCATCTGGGCAATGGTTAATTAGCAGCTAATAAGCGATTAATATTTTGTACCGATGGAACCCATGTCGGTTAGAACTTGTTTAACCGTTGATAAGAATAATTACTATCTATCATGAAGCAGCATAAAATCATGTGATGAAAGCCTAAGTTAATGGCCAGGTAAAACACTTCCCTAAAATGCACTGATGATTGGTTACTGGTACCCTCGAAACATATACAGTAACTAATTACTGTAATAACCAGCTCATATATGATTAGATAACGAAAAGAAACTAACGATTGGTTACCTCATCCGCTATTTATCGCATTGAGATCTTAATGAATCTACTTCATACTCTCATATGTTGGATCGACTAAATGGATTAGTCGCTCTCAATATTGGCTAACCATTTAATTGTACAAATAGTAAACCAATGAACTAGGTGATGCGGGTAATCATTAGTTAAAAGGGGTCACCACGTTATACCTAATCAAACTAACCTAGCATAAAAACTTGGATGATTAGCATGCTCCCACCATTATGCCGACTACAGCAATCATAGCCTAAAAGTAAATAGATGCAGATTTAGTAAATACTTAGGTTAGCTGCGTAGGAGCAATCACATACACCCTATGCCTACCAGTTGAAATGAAAAGAAAAGAGTACCTAGTTCTATGTCATGTGGGATCATGCAGCGAGCGCCTGATTAACTAGGAAATCTCCTATCTATAAAGATGACCAGATGAACCCACTTGTTGTTTTTAGATGACGTGATGCTATTGGGAATAAGATATACAGTACTTTGTTCTTTACTAAGAAGAAGACAGGAAATGCTAAGTTGATTTAACCTGTAGAAACTCATACGAATGTTAACAACCTCCTAATACATGTATACTAGAGCATCTAGCTTAACCGTCAAATTAAAATAGCTAGTGTCACGATTCGCCTAACGGCCAGTAAATAATCACGACTCCATGTTCTCACCTACGACAACGAATCAACCAATTGAGTCCTAAACACCTGTTGCACCATAACCTGACATGCATGCACGGTAGGATGACGACCGGTCGATTAACCCTAACACCCGGATTGTGTCAGTCGACCTAGAGTTATACACATTCGCACACCACCTTATACACCTACGTCTAGCATTGCCCATTCATCATGCATACATGCTGAGTCTTATGGTCTTCTTTTACCATTTCTTTCCGGCGCTTCGAATCGTCACAATAGGACTCGAAGAGGGAGACCACCAGGCTCACAACCTCACGCAAGATCAGGAATTCTACGGCCAAGGCAAGCAGAGCTTGTTGCATCTTTACTTTCCGTATTCTTGTGTATGCCCTGTTTATGTGTGCTTATGTGTGAATGATTACTTGTATGTCACGTATGAGGTTGAGCACACTAGTATGTGTAGGATGTGTCCTAGGTTGAGAACATCTGATGACTCTTCAACTAAATTGCTTAAGTGAGTTGGAAGAGCCGAGGGCGTGCACAATGGGTACGGTTGGTGTTAAATGCCGGGTGATGGCGACCCAGGAGTGAGAAGAGTATTGTCGCTGCACCAACCCTATCTCCAGTGTGTCACCATCCCTTATTACCGCGTGGTCGTTGCCGGACTCCCCACATGTGGATTACCTGATGGTAAGACTCGGTCACTGGAGCTTTGCAACCTCCAGGTGAAGAGCACTCGATATTTCCCATGGTGGCTGTTCTGCCGGTAACGGACCGAGAGATTAATTGGAATGAGAATGTGGTAAGTTGAAAACCCTTATGGTCGTTGCCGGACTCACTGCTATGGGTTATCTGATGACAAGACTCGTGAGGAGCACTCGATACTTCCCGTAGCAGTTGCATTGCCGGGACGGTCCAGGGTGGTCGAATAAATGTGGATTGGAACGCTAGCGAGAACCAACACTGAGGATAGTTGAGGTAAGACTCCATGCACTTTGGGAGGCTCGCTACCTCCAAACTGTTATGCACTCACTATGCCTGCAGGGGTTGAGTTGTCGTTAGTGGATTTTGATTTAGGGGCTGCCCTAATTGGATTGGATGATTTGAGCTCGTGGTGGGTTGGTTGCAATTTGTTTGTATTCCTGAGCAATACTGTTACTTAGTCTGCTTTTATTTCACCTTGTTAATGTTATGTTCTTAGTTTGTCTATTGTTACTCTGAGAAGCATTCATGTTTAATTGTTGCTGTACTAGTATGAGTAGGACATTTAATCAAGCACGAATAAGTCTTGCGAGTACGTTCGTACTCACCCAGGTTACTCCTGGAGCTTGCAGGTGAGCCAGTGGTCGAAGACTATTTTGCTGATGCCTGAAATTGCGTTTCCTCGGTTGTGTTCGACTCATGGGATAGATTGTAGCTTTTGGGTCAGCGGTCACTGTACCGCTGTGGGACTCATTTACCCTGCTTCCGCTGTCATTTAACTTCTCCGTACTCGGATATGTTTTCGGTTATGGCCGAATGGCGTAATGTGTTGCCCCATCGCGGGTAGTTACTATTAATATTGTATTTGTAGAGCTTTGTTGTGATATCCGAGTTGTTACTTGTGGTTGTCCATGTACAATGCGTGTATGTGATGAAGTATGTGGACAACTGTGCAGCGGTAGTATTGTGTGCTAGGATTGCGTTTCGTGATGGCAGAGGTGAGCGAACCACTAGTCCTGTGTAGCTTTGGGTTGAGTTGATCCAGGGGATTCGTCCCGTACTTGCTAAGCCTCCTACGACCGTCACGCCTCGCGCTGACGGCAGAGCAGAGCTGGATCCGCCCAGAGTCGCACATCGTGGCTAGGTTAGGTTGAGGGGATGCATATCCCGAGCTCTAGTCCTCCTATGACTATCGCGGAGCGCAGGCTTATCACGCGGTATTACCCCTTCACTGGCATCTGGGATCTATATGTGGTTCTGGGAAGATTGGTCGCTTCCGACCGGCTCGCACGTGGTGGGTGTCGGATCGTTCCGCCTCGGTGCGTACGGCGCAGGTACCGTGCCACCGGGCTGACGAGTCCTTCGGTCCTTGGCGACTTCGTGTTCCCCTAATCACGTGTGGATTCCGGGTCCGTGACACTACTGACGGGCGCAACAGGCCCGTCAGCGGAAACCCCTCCAGGATTGGCCGGCGTGGTATCACCACTGACGGGCAGCTGTTTGGTGCCCGTCAGTGATGCCTAGCCTTCATTGACGGGCATTTTGTAACCGCCCGTCAGTAGTGTTGCCATGGTGCATTTTTCTTTCAGTGCCAATTTCACATAATATATTCACAAATTTTACAAATTTCACAAATATTCACACATATTCACAAATATTCACAAATTTCACATAACCATTAATCACAGGTATGAAAGAACACAAGTATTTACATAATAAAGTTGTTAAGTTTATAAAGAACATAGTGCCAACTGTTTGTCAGTTTCGGAAACAAGGAATCTTCAATGCCCGCTTAAGTTTGGCTTCGGAAATTGGGGGCCGGCGTAGAATTCACCCATTGGATTGATGACTTCAAGGTTGATGACTTTGGCGAAGATTCTTTGGATGCGGGCAAAGTCCTGACACCAGTCGTACAAGCTACTGCCCAGCTTAGACCAAGCCTTCAGTTCTTTCATATCTTTCCAGTGCTTGTTCTTTCTCCGGACCCAGCAGTCCATTTGGGCACAGGTGTAGTACCCACATGTGGCGCTATTTTCTGGCTGGATTTTGGAAGGGAATTTGTAATGGTGTACCATTTTTGTCACTTTTGAAGGTATTTTACTATGTCCCGTGAACTTGGCTTTGAAAAATGCAGCATCCAAGATACGAGTGATATTGCTAAAGTTTGATCTCTTGGCCCCGTCGGAGTCAAAGTAAAATGCCTTGGCCCAAATTGGAACGATCACAATGAGGACCCAGTGGTCGCTGCATGCGTAAGTGTGAACAAATGGACGTTAGCAGGCGGAGATACGTGCGAAAGTAACAAAAAAATTCCCACGGTGCTAAGTTAAAGGACTTACGGAGGGTTGTAGGGGGCTAGTATGTAGTCCTGATCCTTATGAATGATGAACGCACGCGCAAGGTATTCTTCCAGAAAGACTCGACCGTCCTGGGTCGCAGCGTAGCCTTTGTTCATGCATATCGGATCGATTATGCCAATATTGGAGTCGCGTAGATGTCTGCACTCTTGGGCTTGGTAGAGAGCCCATAGCCTGAGCATCGTGGTGTCGAGCCTATAGAGGTTGTACATGTTGAAGGGGTCTTCAAAGTTGATGTCGAAGGTGTTCTAGTCGTTCTCCATGAAGAAATTGTAATCTCTTGGCACCTTGACCTTCCAATATTGGCAAAATGTTCCCGGATCTCTGGACATCTTTACGTAATCTTCATGCAGCGCCTTCATGTCCTCCGAAAATATTCTCCAACTCATCCTGCGGGAGCAAGTCTTCACCTGGAAGGAAAACGTCTCGCCAGAGACCCATGCTCCGTGTAGATATTTTAGACGATGATGCCGAGAAGGTTAAGGATTTCTTCATCTGCTTTTGCTCCTTTCTTTCCTTCTCGCCGGTGCTGGCCCGTCTCTTCTTGCTTTTCTTCCTCCTGTGTAGCGACTCAGGACTCTTACCTGCCGCCATCGCTGCTTCCAATGTTCCGGCAAGTGTGGTGGGAGAGAAAATCTTCCCTCTGGGTTGATCCAGCGGGTCGCCTTGAGCCTCCGAGCGCCTTTCCGGTGGATCATTCATGGGTTCCTCCCGCGCCTCCGGGGACTGCAACACCGGCTCCATGTGCTGGTCCCCGACAAGATGGTCTTCAAGGTCTTTAAACATTGGAGTTGTTTGGCTGAGGCCCAAGGAAGATCGTCCGACCGATGGAGAGGGGTTGTTGGACGAGGGGGCCGTGCGAGGAGATGGGGTTGTGTGAGGAGAAGCCGCCACAGCTAAAATAATTTGGCTCTTCGGCCACTGGATGAAGTAGTTCTTGCACTGCCCTAGCCTTGTCAGTTCCTCTTCAGGTGGGACGGGGACTAACACGTCACTGTAGTCGTTGAGGACGACATCCACCTGCACCTTCGCATGGTGCTCCCGCATAGGAACACAGTGCAGGATTGCCCCCTCTGACGTCGGGAAAACCTGGCTGTGCGCAACCTTCACCTTCATGCCAGGAATCTGCACCGTGAGTGTGCATCTAGTGGTTTACCTGCGAAACATAGGATAGATGTGCCATCCTCACTGCAGTCAGGACAATGAAATCATGATTTACTGTAATGACTCATTTTAGCGGATGAAACTTACGGTGATGCTATCGATTTGATTCAGCGAGTCGGGTCGGCCTTCCGAGGTGGATGCGCAGCTACTCCACCCAGACGGCTGGATATCGGGGAGCATGGTCGGACCGCCTTGCGCTGCGAGGACTTGCATACGTACCCACATCTGCTCGGCAATCTCCCGCATTTGCTCACGCAAATTCTCCATGTACCCCTGGCTATCTCTCCTTGGGCGGCGGCGACTCTCGGGGTTTCGGGGAAACACTTTGTCCCACTTAACGCCATCCCCGACGCCTACTACACGGCCCCGATGCTCCGGTTTCTGTCAAGCCTTCGCCAGATCATCATTCCACCTTGGGAAGCTCATGACGGAGTCCTGTGAGCTTCCAAGCTACTGGCTCACCTCTATCTGCGAGTTATATTACCTGATGAGAAGATAGCGTATTTGGATGCAACGTAACTAAGTAAGAAAAGACACTGAGTTGAGATGTTACCAGCCGGTTGGCCACCTCCTGGAGTTACTCAGACTCTATAATTGGTGACCCCGTCGCAGGGTCAGAGCTTGTGTGCGCCCTCATGTACTCCCTGGCGTGTGGCTCCTTGAGATGCGCGAAAGGAGGCGCTTTCCCAGCCGCGGCTAGTTTGGCGTCATCTATGGCCCACTTTGGCCTCTTCCCTAGGTATCCACGGTTGCCGAGCTTGTGGTCTAACTTGTTCTTGGAGCGAAGATCCTTCCCCCAATGACTCTTCTCCTGGAATTCTAGACTCTTTATTTGAGCAACGAATTCCTCCCAGTCTTCCTTTTGTATCTTCGTCCATCTTTTACTAATTTTCGTATCCCAGTCGTCGTCCACGACTTTCTATGCATCGTATCGCCAAGTCTTCAGAGCCTTAGCCATGATGCGAAGGGCTTGCACTTGGACTCTGTCCTTGTCGGCGGCAGGAATCTGGTACTTGTCCTATAGTTTCCTCAATAGAGCATCTCGGGTCGACTCAGACAACTGGCTGAACTCTTTGCATGTGATCTTCACTTGTTCGCGGACTATGCACCCACAGGCATTGCTGAAGGTCTGAGCGGTCTTCTGTGGACTCGCTGGAACATCTTTGATGTCGTCGACTCGAGTGACGATATATGTCTTGTCCGGCAACTGGTTGCCTTTTCTCCTTGTCTGAGACCTGGTCAGGGCCGAAGGCGCTACTTCCTCCTCGGGTGCCACGTCCTCTTCAGAACCTGACTCAGAGCCAGAGTCATCGCTGGAGGAGCTGGAGTCCGAGGCAGGATGCTCTTCGCCAGTTGTGATGGCCGCCTCGGAGGCAGGTTCCCTGGCCTGCTCGGAGGCAACTTGGTTGGGCGCCTCCAGGGTTGCGGTGTCGATCGGTGCCGCCCCGTCGAGGGGGGCTGTGGTGTCATGAACGGGCTCTAGTTGTCGGGTCGGTGACCCAGCGGGAGGAGTACTGGCGGCCATTATTCTCAACTGTTCTGGCACGTAATTGATGAAGAGAATAAATTTCAAACATAATAGTAAACTCTATTAGGAGGCTAATGCAATTGATTCGTTCAATTTAGCATATCATGCCACTTATTTTAAGTTTTTAAGTTTTTATACCCTCTTGATCCATGACAGTAATAGTTATTTCCATTATGATAGTTGTGCTTTCATTTCATTCTATAGATATAGATACAATGGTTGGTTGGCCTTTTTATACATACAATGGTTGGTTCACCTTTTTATAGTTTTCCTTCTTTTCTTTGTAGCTTTTTGATATGCATGTTTAGTAGCACAGAGATTAAAAAGGACCCACAAGTTAATGGTTCCACTGAGAGGAAGCTGCCATTGTCGACATTCCCTTCCAAAGGAAAGTTAGTTTCTCTCTTCATTCACTCCATTCACTGATTATTCCTTTGATTATTCATTTGTCTGCTAATTGTTACAAGTTTGTAGAGCCAGAGAATTAAATGATACTCCATTCACTGATTGAGTTTTTGCAAGTATTCTAATCTCAAAGTATACTCATCTTACGCAGGTTTTAGATAGTCGTGTATTGCCACTAATGTCCGAATGCCTTGGTTGTCGAAAATGATGTTGAATCCCTTCCTTCTGTCTTTAGATGTATTCCGCTGTAAAAAAGATGTCTCCAAAAAACTCATTGCTTGGTGGGAAAGACTACAACAACTTCTGAGCACCTTTACAGTCTAATTACTTAATAGATTGGTCCAGGCTAGCCTAAGACCTGCGGTAGTTTAGTTAAAAAGATGGTGGTGTAGCTGAGGAAACCCGTTTCAGTTAGTAATATGGCGTGTTCACCTGTTTATTACTGAATTATCTAGGTGTATTGCTTCTCTTCTTTAACAATTGAAATAGATTCCTCTATATTTTGATAAATTTGCCTAATTTCTGTTATTTGCTATTACATTTGCTTAGAGAAGTTTTTGGGATTCCACAATACCAATACTGAAAAACAGAGACATGCAGAAGAATTGTTCCTTTATGATACTCCCACTGAAATATTGAAATATCAGCAACACGGCTGCTTGCTTCAATGGATATACCATTCAGTTTGCAAGTAGGTACTACTGATGTTCATCCGAGCAGCAATATTTGAAACCAATGATGAAAGATCAATCAAACGATAAACTGTAAGCATGGGCGGGCCATCCTACCTAGTTTTGTATATGATCGATGATGGCGCGCAGAGGGGCCAGAGGGGGCGGCGGAGGGGACGGCGGAGGCGTCGGGGCCGGACGGGGCGGCGGAGGGGGCGGTGGAGGGAGCGGCGGAGGCGTCGGGGCCGGATGGGGCAGCGGAGGGGGCGGCGGAGGGGGAGGCAGAGGCGTCGGGGCCGGACGGGGCGGCGGAGCAGCCTGGCAGCGTTGGGGCAGGCGTAGCGTCTCACTGTCAGTGGAGGCTCATCAGTCAGCAGGGGGACTTTCCACTGACGGGCATCTCATAAACGCCCGTCAGTGGAGGTCTGCAGCGCAGGTGGTTAGGTATACTTACCACTGACGGGCCCATGGTTTCCGCCCGTCAGTGGAGGTCGGTTGCATTAGGGTTAAGGTGCTTACCACTGACGGGCTCCTGTTTCGTGACCATCAGTGGAGGTTTGGTTTTTTTGGGTTTTAGCTTTTATGTTCATCTTGTATATATATTGTATATATTGTATATATTCTTGGTTTTATTCTTGGCATATTGTATATATTGTTTTGGCTTATTGATTCATCAGTTCCTTTCTTTATTTAAATGTGATTATGTGCAAAGATAGTAAAGTTACTAACGAATACCATAACATTAATTTTTCATACCACTCATATGTCTGACATACATACATACACATGCACGATACACCGTAGTCCATTTCCCAGATCTCTTCGATAACACCGTAGTATATGTCCTTACAGTTACCGGTTTTAGCCTCTATCGTCACCCTACTGTTCTGCTACGTACTTTTTCTGTCTTGAGCCTCCGTACAGAATGTGTATCCGTTGATATCATATGCTTGAAATGTCAGGACCTTGCTCGCAGGTTCTTGTGACAACATTTTGACCATCTCTTCTTCATCATTTATCGGAGGCCTTTCATACCAGTAGTTCTTTAGCCAGTTTGTAAACTTTGCGTTGTGCTCTTTCGAGAGCCATGCTTCTCCCTTTTTTGGGTTTTCTTTTTTTACCTTTACCATGTGCATCCAAAGATAGGGATGCACCACCGTAAGGTGTTGCAACACCACGAGATGTGCTCTGTCATAGTCAGCTGATCTATTCGGTATCGAAGTATAGACATGTAAAGGCTTTTGTCCGCGTGCATGGCCTTCACCATCGAGCCTACCCGTGTGGCGCGAAAGAGGAACACCGATAGACTTTTGATCAGCCAAGTAATCCGTGCAGAACTCGACACACTCTTCGGCAACATAGCCTTGGATGATGCTACCTTCCGGTTGTGACCTGTTACGAACGTAGCGCTTCACAACCCCATTGTACTTTCCAAGGGGTACATGTTGTGTAGGAACACGGGACCTAGGTCCAGTATCTCCGGGACGATATGGATCATCAGATGTACCATGATATCGAAGAATGCTGGAGGGAAGTACATCTCAAGTTCGCATAGTATGACAATGATCTCCTCCTGCAGTTTATGGCAACGCGTAACCGAGATCGACTTCTGTGAAATCATGTTGAAAAATTACAGAGATTCAAGATTGTCTTGCGGACCCCTAGCTCCATGAGAACTCTAATTGCAACAGGAAGTATCTGCGTGATCATCACATGACAATCATGAGACTTCATACCAATTAGTCAGCGAGTCTTCATGTCAACTATTCTCCCGATGTTTGCCGAGTAACCGGAAGGAACTTTGACACCTTGGAGGCACTCCAAAAAGCTAACGATCTCTTTTTTGCTCAGGGTGTAACAAGCAGCGGGATAGTCCATCTTGATTCTGATTACACCCGTGCCCAACTTGGTCGTTTGCTTGGTTGCCCACAGCTTCTTTCTTATACCCAAGAATTCCATGTCAGCTCGTGCCTTCGGTCCATATTTTGTCTTGTCTAACATGTTTAGCAGGATACCAGGTAGGCTGTCACACACATTTTTTTCAACATGCATGACATCTATGCTGTGACATGTGCTTAGGAATCTCTAGTAAGGCAAATCCCAAAATACGGATTTCCTTTTTCAGATGTCGTCCTGCATGGGAACAAGCGGTCGTGTCTTACCGGCGTAACAGGGGGCATTGTGCTCACGATGTCATAGATTTCTACCCCGGTCTTCTCCCGGGGCGCCGAACGGATCTCAATAGTATTATCAAACAATTCCTTCTCTTGCCTCCATTGGTCATTCTGTTTCAGCCACTTTCGGTGGCCCATGAACACGATTTTTTTAGAGCCCTTTAAGTGTAAACTTGTTGTAGACTCCAAACACTTAACACATCCTTTGTATCCATGAACACACTGGCATGACTGATATCCGTATGCGGGATAATCTTGGACCATCGTGAACAATAGCGCTTTCAGATTGAAATATTCTTGTTCGTAAGCGTCCCAGACCTGTGCCCCTGGTTCCCATAGTTTAGCTAGTTCTTCGAACAACAATTGTTGATACACGTTCAAATCGTTCCCAGGTTGCTTCGGCCCTTGAATGAGAATAGAGAGGTGTATATACTTTCACTTCATGCACAGCCATGGAGGAAGGTTATACATCCATAGAACCACGGGCCAAGTGCTATGTCTGCTGCTCATATTGCCGAACGGATTGATTCCGTCCGTACTCATACCGAACCTAATATTCCTCGGATCTTTTCCGAAATCATCGTACTGAGCGTCGATCACCCGCCACTGCGAAGCATCGGCAGGGTGTCTCATCACACCATCATCACTTTTTCGCCCCTCGGCGTGCCAACGTATCAGCTTTGCCTCCTTCTTGTTAGCGAATGAACACTTCAAACGGGGAAGGACTGGAAGATACCATACAACCTTTGCCGGAGCGCCACTTGTCACTGGGTCCTCATCATCGGCTTGGTTTCTACCTTGCTTGAATCTGGATGTGTTGCACGTAGGACACTTGTACAGCTTCTCGTGCTCCGTGCGGTAAATAAAGCAGTCATTCGGACACGTATGGAACCTCTGCACGTCCAATCCAAGAGGGCAGACAACCTTCTTGGCTTCATCAGTGCTAGTAGGCAACAAGTTGTTATTCGGAAAAACTTTTGCAAGATAAACCAATGTCTCACCGAAGCTGCAATAACTTGGTGAGCTTAGATTTGGTCAACAAACTTGGCTTGACCACACGTCCACATCCTCATCCATATCATATTCAGTGGTTCAACAATAGCAGTAAGGTTAATGTAACACAATCTGCGAGAGTGCACTTTTTCATTGGTACATACCATGACTTTGCTGATTTCGATGTGGTACCTATGCAAGCATGCTCACTTTTATTAGGACATCCATGGGAATTTGACACTGATGCCACCCATCATGGTCGAAGTAATAAATACACATTTATGCATAAGGGAAAGAAAATTACTTTACTTCCTATGACACCCACTGAGATTATGCAATGTGAGAAAGAGGGTGCTGAAAATAGCAAGAAAGAGAGTGCACTGCAATATGAAAATCAGCAAGTTGCGAACACCGTTTTCCCAACTAAGAAAGAGAAGAAAGTAGCTAGCTCTAAGTCTGAGGGAATTAAATTGAAGGGGGGTGTTATGCTTGCTACCAAATCTGATCTTATTGATATTAATGAGCTTCATTCTCCTTTCTATGCCTTGATATGCAAGGAAGCGTTGTTTTCATTTGATGATACCTCTAGTTCTTTGCCTCCTGCTGTTACTAACCTTTCCCTCATATTCCACTGTTTGAAGTCTCATTGTAAGGGACCCGGTATTTTAAACCGATTCAAGGAATTCACAACTAGTGAAGACGGTGACCATAGCCACTACCTGCGACAGACTATGGCCCACCCTCGCCCCGTGCGACATGCATATGACACAATGTGTATGACTCACCACGGCCTGATTGAGGGATCACGATTCCAAAAGCATACGCCACGACGCGTATGACTCACTTTGGCAATGGACCGTACATTCACTTTGCACTTCACTTGAACCGAAATAAAATAACAAGTTCCTCCATATGCATCCGTCCACACTCCCATTCAACATACATGCATGACAGACAGGAGGTGGGGGCATATGTTGGACAGCAAGTATATCATCACACAAGCACTACAATACGATAATATAAACTAGCTGTCCACATGGGACTATATGAATACATCATTCGGCGAATAATCAAAAACATAGTCAAGTCTGAAGCATTCATGCAACAGCAGAATAAAAGACCCAAAATCCACAGCGGTGCATCAACCGCTGCCCAAACGTCACCCAAAATTCCCATGAGTCAATAGCCAACAAAGAAAACTAGGTAGCTAGGCATCATCGAAGTAATCCTCGACCACTGGCTCACCTACAAGCATCTAGGAATATCCTAGGTGAGTACAAAATGTACTTGCAAGACTTATTCGTGCTTGATTAGATGTCCTACGCATACTAGTATAATAGGAATTAAACATGGTGCATTTAGATCTAACACGGTACAAGCAGGAAACATGGCATGGATAGCATTAAGGGAGGGAAAAACATCAACTCCCACTTATAGTTCAGATCTCGTGTAAGTCAAAACACAACATGAGAGCACCAATCATAACATTCCAAAGTTGTGTGGGGCAGCCCACGCCCATCTACTTTAATCAACCCCCTTGGACCGTCCCGGCAAATCCAACTACTATGGGAATATCGAGTGCTCCTCACTCGGAGGTTGCAAAGCTCCAGTGACCGAGACTTGCCATCAGATAACCCATAGCGGTGAGTCCGGCAACGACCATGAGGGTTCTTAACCTATCACATATTCATTCCAACCAATCTCTCGGTCCGTCACCGGCTGTACAACTACCATGGATATAACAAGTGCTCCTCACTCGGAGATTGCAAGGCTCCGAGTGATCGAGACTTGCCATCAGATATACCCATAGTGGTGACTTCCGCTGATGTCCACGTGTGACAAGAGGAGTACTACGATAGAATAACCTCAGAGGGGTATAGCGACAAACTCTCCTTACACCTGGGTCGCATTCATGACATCAAATATACCCGTCGTATCCACCGTGCACCTACCCTCTTCGGCTCTCACATCTCACTTTTAAATAATTTCAAGTTGGTAGGGCATCAAGTTAAATTCTCAACTATCACAGAAACATAACTTCCCAGAACAACCCTAGACAGTTCCAATCATAATCTCTAACTAGGCATTCACACATTACTAGTAATCAAGCATGTAATAGAATAACAGAGATGCAACAAGCTCTGCTTGCCTTGGTCACAGAGTTCCTGGTCTTGTGTTGAATCGTGAGCCTGGTAGTCTCCTTCTTCGAGCTCTATTGCAATCAATGCGAATACCGGAAACAAAACGATAAAAGAAAGCAATGAGTCCAGCATGAATGCATGATGGATGAGGTTAAGTGCAAGATTTTAAAGTGGCTTATGGGTGATGGAAACCTACTATAACAGGGATGCCTTAGCTTGGATGGGGAGAAATGAAATTATGACCCTAACGATGCATGTATGTCCGATTAGCTTCAATTACAAGTTCAAGTTAAAAATTACGACCCTAACGATGCATGTATGTCCACTGAGACTTGAAGAACTTGACAGTACGGTTCCGCGTCTTACGCTCGGTCTCATCAAGAATACACACCGGATGTTCTCGATAAGTGAGGTCTTCGCGTAGCTCTTCCATCTCAGGGTTGACCTTCGTTTCAGGGACGCAATGACAAGCCTTCAGCTGGGAACATGGAATACATCGTGCGATTGAGACAGCGAGGGAGGCAACTCCAACTGATATGCCACGGTCCCTCGTTTGGCTAGGATTCGGTATGGACCGATATATCGAGGGGCTAGCTTTCCTTTCACTCCGAAGCGACGGACACCTTTGAAACGGAGTGACCTTGAGATACACACTGTCTCCAACTGGAAGGTAACTTCTCGACGATGTGGATCAGCATAACTCTTCTGTCTCGATTGAGCTTCACGAAGACGTTCTCGTATGAGGCGAACTTGAGCTTCTGCTTCCTTAATTGCATCGGGTCCAAAGAACTGTCTCTCACCCGGTCTCGGACCAGTTTAGGGGAGTCCTGCATCTTCTTCCGTAGAGTACTTCGAAATGGTGCCATACCAAGGCTAGCTTGGTAACTATTGTTGTAGGCGAAACTCCGCATACGGCAAACACTTCTCCCAATTGGAACCGAAAGTGAGGGCACAAGACCTCAACATATCTTCGAGGATTTGATTGTCCTCTCAACTTGACCTCCAGTTTGAGGATGAAACGCTGTGCTAAAAGATAGAGAAGTTCCCATGGCCTCATGCAAACACTTCAGAAACCGGTTGGTAAACTGGGTGCCTCGATCCGAAACAATCCTTGCGGGACACCATGGAGACAAACGATTCGAGCAATATACAATTCCGCTAATTGACTCACCTTATGAGTGGTCTTCACGGGGATGAAGTGAGCTACCTTGGAGAGGCGGTCCACAATCACCCATATGGCATCGTTGCCCTTCGGAGATTTCGGCAAACCTACCACGAAATCCATACCGATCTCTTCCCATTTCCACTCGGGGAATAGGGGAGTGGTTGAAGCATACCCGCTGGTCTTTGATGCTCGCCTTCACACGGCGGCACACGTCACATTCAGCAACAAATCGGGCAATCTCCCGCTTCATTCGGGTCCACCAAAATCGACGACGAATATCTTGGTACATCTTGGTGCTGCCGGGATGGATGGACAGCGGGGAATTATGGGCTTCATGAAGGATCAAATCCTTTAGTTGCTGGTCCTTGGGCACCACGAGTCGTTTTCCCGAACCAAAGGACTCCGTTCTCATCTTCGGTGAAACAGGTAGTGGCACCATTCTTCACTTTCTCCTCTTATCTTCTGCACACCGACATTCTGAGCTTGTGCGGCCTTGATCTGGTCTTCTAAGGTTGGTTTCACCTCTAAGGACAGCAAGAGAACCTTGCTCAACCATCTCAAGGTTTGAGCCGCTGAAATTCCAAGTAGAGCGGTGGTTGTTGCTCAAGGATTGAGGTATTGTTGCAATAGGCTTTCCGGCTAAGTGCGTCGGCGACGACGTTGGCCTTGCCGGGGGTATAATTTAAACCCAAATCGTAGTCCTTGATGAGCTCAAGCCATCTCCGTTGCGAAGATTCAGATCTGGTTGAGTAAATAAATACTTCAAACTCTTATGATCCGAAAAGATTTCGCAACGGTTACCGATGAGGTAATGGCGCCAAATCTTGAGAGCGTGAACCACGGCTGCTAGCTCCAAGTCGTGAGTGGGATAATTGGCCTCATGAGGACGCAATTGACGGGAAGCATAAGCTACCACGCGACCCTCTTGCATGAGAACACAACCCAACCCATTTCGAGAAGCATCACAATAAACTTCAAAGCTTTTGTGGATATCCGGAGGATAAGCACTGGGGCTGTGGTTAGCTTCTCCTTGAGCTCTTGGAAACTCCCTTTCACACTTGTCGGACCATACAAACTTCTTGTCCTTCTTCAACAACTCGGTCATTGGCTTTGCTATGGAAGAGAAACCTTCGATGAATCGACGGTAATAACCCGCCAATCCAAGAAAACTGCGGATCTGGGTAACTGACTTAGGTTGCTTCCATTCTTGGACGGCTTGCACTTTGCTTGGGTCTACCGCGACACCATCAGCTGAAAGCACATGGCCCAAGAACTCCACTTGATGCTTCCAAAATTCACACTTCGAGAATTTTGCATACAGACGATGCTCACGGAGCTTGTCGAGCACCATTCTCAAGTGGTCTTCATGCTCCGGTTCAGACTTGGAATAGATGAGGATGTCATCAATGAAGATGACAACAAAATCGATCAAGATACTCCATGAATACTGAATTCATGAGTTGCATAAAGGTGGAAGGAGCATTGGTCAAACCGAATGACATCACTGTGTATTCGTATGACCCATATCGAGTGGTAAAGGCTGTTTTTGGGAATGTCTTCAGATCTGATTTTTATTTGGTGGTAGCCCAACCTGAGATCGATCTTGGAGAAGACACATGCTCCAGCTAATTGATCAAAGAGATCATCAATCCGGGGAAGAGGGTACTTATTCTTCACGGTAAGCTCATTTAACGGGCGGTAATCAACTACCATCCGCAGGCTTGAATCCTTCTTCTTCACAAACATGGCTGGGCAACCCCATGGGCGAGGAACTAGGTCTAATGAAACCCTTATCCTCAAGCTCCTTTGAGTTGCTTCTTCATCTCCAACAACTCATTCGGGGGTATCCGATACGGACGCTTCGAAATAGGAGCAGTACCGGGTGGAAGATCGATGACGAACTCCACTGCGCGGTCAGGGGGCATACCCGGCAATTCTTCAGGGAAGACGTCTGGGTACTCACATACCACTGGGAACAAGCTCAATTCCCTGGTCTTGAGTGCCGCTCATGGCAAAAAGATGCCCTGACGAAGCTGGCGACACAAACTTCACTTCTTTGCCGGAGTTGGCGACAAGGGAGACGGACCTTTCGGCACAATCTATTTTTGCCTTGTGTTGGACCAACCAATTCATGCCCAAGATAACATCTAAACCCTTCGATCCAAGAACCACCATATTAGCTAGAAATATCTCTCCACCAATTTCTAGCTTAACACCCTCGCAAACTAGCTCGGTCCTCATCTCCGAGCCGGGTGTTGCAACAATGAGGGGATAATGCAATGCTGATGATGGAACATGGTTATCATGTGCAAACTTGCTGGATATAAAGGAATGGGATGCTCCGGAATCGAAAAGAACGGTGGCAGGAGTTGAGTTAACGGAAAGCGTACCCAACACCACCTCTGGGGCATCCATGCTTCTTCGGCGGTGACGTGGTTCACTCTGCCACGGCCGGCGAGCTTGAGGCTTGTTGGGGGCTGGACCCCTTAGCTTGAGAGCCTCCGCTGGCTTGCCCTTGCTGCACCTTGGGGAGCAAAGGGAGTCCCGAGCGCGGAGCAGTGCAACGGTTCGCAAAGTGCCCCATCTTTCCACAGTTATAGCACTTAACCTTGCTCCAATCCATGGCAGGTGCGACTGTCCTCCCTGGGGACGAGGCTGAAAACCTTGCTGCTGGGGACGAGGGCATAACCTTGTGGCCTTGGTGGTATGGTCCCGCAGGACGGGGTGGTGGTTGCTGCCACACCCGCGGCTTCTGCGAACTACTGGCAGCAGATCTCAGCATCTCTCTCTCGCGCTTGCGAGTCTTGATCGAGGGCTAACTCCTTGGCCTCCACCTTGATGGCCTTATCCACGAGGTGCTGGAAATCTCGCACATCGACGGTAGCGAGCTTAGCTTGCAATTCTTCATTCAGCTTGCCCATAAACTTTTCCACCTTATCTTCGTCCGTGGATACCTCACGCGGTGCATACCGCGCCAGATGGTTGAACTCAGGAGAGAACTCAAGAACGATTTCTTGCCTTGACGCAGGTCGCGAAACTCTTCTTTCTTCAGCGCCATAATGCCGGAAGGGAATGTGGAACTCACGGAAGCCGGTTCGGAACTCGGCCCACGTGACCACATGACCCTTGGGCGCTTGCATAGCCAGGAAATTCTCCCACCAATCTGCGGCGGCTCCTTCAAGGTAGTGGGAGGCGAAGTTGACCTTGTCATTCTCCGCACACTGAGCTAGCTGAAGCTTTCTTTCGATGGTACGAATCCAATTATCTGCCTCCAACGGATCATCAGCTCGGTCGAAGGTTGCCGGTTGAGTCCGCTGAAAATCAGCTAGACCACCTCGGGCTTGACCGCCTGCTGCGCCTTGATTGCGCGCGAGTTGCTCCAGAATTCTATTCTGCGTTGCAAGCAGGTCCGCGATGTTGGGCTGCTGAGGGGGAGGTGGCACTTCCTCCTCTTCACGCTCACGGCGACCACGAGCAGCTCCACGGGTTCCAGATGCCATGCTGTTGCAACCAAAGGACAACAGAATGAGACGGCAACTCGAGAGGCTAGGAAAGCAAAACATTTGCACTAACGGTACAGCGAGGTATTCATGAACATGTCACATTATTTCATACACATTTTCTCAAGAAAATGAAGTACAAAACAATCGTAAGAACGATTGACAACAATTCTCGATGCATTAATACGTTCGACATAGTTCATAGATGGGGCTGCGGTTTAGATCACCTTACGGTGAAATAAACGTTACAATGTGCCAAAAATTGCAGCCTCCAATACCCAATTACATGCCTCCAAAAGATACCTTAACCCTAGGATTTGGTTCGGCTTACACCACAAAATGAGACCTTCAACTTAACACCCAAAATCTGGACAGCACTACTAGGGACTATATGGAGCTCCTTCATTGCGACAACGGGTCTCGTAAGCCTCCAATATATTCTCCAAGCACTCATCCTACTCTTCATCGGTGGTGGGTTACTATTGGTGTACCACATATGTATCGAGGGGTCCTCTTCCTCTTCTTCTTTAGTGGCAGATGGTGCAGCTTCATAGGTAGGGGCTGGAGCGGCTGGTGCCGAGGTACCTCCTCGGGAGACTCTTGGGGTGAAAAGCCGTAGGTACTCACGGGTCAGGGTGGACACGAGCCGAGCCGAGCCAGCTCGGGCCGAGCTTGTCGAAAGCTCGCACGCCAACGAGCCGAGCCAGGCTCGGCTCGCTGCTCCGGCGAGTCAGGAAAAGGGGCTCGCCCGAGTTTTTGCCAGGCTCGGTGAAGCTCGGGGCAGCTCGCGAGCTTCTGCACGGGCACGCCGGAAGCCGCGGCGGCCGCCGCGCGCGCGCCCCGACTCCTTTGCCGCCTGTGTGTTGAGGAGTCAGCGGTGACGGCCACGACATGCCACTCCCCCCGCCGGACGGCGACAGCTGCGGCGTGAACGAGGGCCCCGGCAACGACATCCCCATCCCCATGGCCGCCATCTCCATCGCCCCGCGGGGCGACGGCACGGCCGAGCCTGTCGACACGTACAGCGGCCGGAGCTCCTCCGGCGTGTGGGCGAAGAAGCAGACGCGGCGTGCGCATCCGACGGCCGGCAGTGGAGATGGTCCTCAGCGGCAAGCGCGGCGAGCAGCGGCGGCGAGCAGGAGCGTACCGGCGTGGCCAGTGACGACGAGGACTCCGGCGCCGGCGGCGGGGTGCTCACGGAGGAGATCCGCCGGCGCCCGGTTCACGTCGACCGCCTCACCGGCCTCGTCGCTCGCCACAAGCGGATCTTCAAGGACCAGGACGAGGTGAGGGCACGGGAGCAACGAGACGGCGGCGGAGGGAACCCTAATGCGTGCAGCGGCGGTGCAAAAGGCCAAAAGGGCAGCGAATGGGCTAATGGGCTGCGAGCCCAATAGGCTCGCCGAGCTGGCTCGGGCCGAGCCAGGCTCGGCCCGAGGTGAAATCGAGCCCAAAATTGTAACTCGGCTCGGGCTTTTTTTGGGACGGGTCGAGCCTGATCCGAGCCGAGCCCGCCAAAGCTCGGGCCGAGCCCAAAGCTCGGCTCGTGCATCCAGGCTGACTCACGGGCTGTCATCCTCCTACGTGGCTTCACTCCAGCACTCTGGGGTTGATTGGTCTCACAAGGTGGAGTTGGGGTCGGCTCTCGTACCTGAACATGTGGATTCTCACCGCAGGATGATTCTTCTCCATCCTCAACACGCCATCTTCTGCGCAACTCAGAACGGAGATGGTGGTTATCTTTTAACACTCGCAGCAACTCATGAGTAGTCTCTTTGTAATCCAAGTACAGTCCGTCATACATTATCTCCGCAGAGACAATGTGATGGGCAGTCTCCAACTCCGTCTCATCTTCTTCGTCGTCGCTCGGCGTGGGTGCCATGATGTTGTCGCCTCCATTACTCATCTGGGGAATGAGGCGGAACTGGAAGAAGAAGAAGGTGTCGTTGTAGCGATGACGGATGAAGAGAACTGCTTTCCTTGCAGCTTCGAGCCTAGCGTTATCATCACTGGCCCTGGCTGCCTTGAAGGTTCGACACGCATCAGGGGTCTTCACAGTAACCCATCCAGTCCAATAGTGAATCCTCCCTTGGACCTTAAAACTCCTAGCATGGAAGGCAGGGAGGTCTCCATGGGGCACATTGAGGTGTTCCAACATCCTCCATAACAAGGTGGCCCAACTTCCCAGCTGGCTCGGGTCGGTCACAATGTTGTACACCATCCTATGCAAATTTAGGTTAGGGAAGGTAAGTCAGCCCACACAAAGAAAAACAAATGCAGTAGGGAAGGAAAATTCAGAACTAAGATCGATGAGGGTAAGGAATAAAAGCAATCTACTTGCTGATTTTAAACATAGGGTTTAACTACGCAAATAGTTTTCTCGGCGATGCCAAGTCCTATCTAACGACCACCTGCAATTGGCTTCCTATGGTCAGCTTGGCTCTGATACCAAGCTGTGAGGGACCCGGTATTCTAATCCGATTCAAGAAATTCACAACAAGTGAAGACGGTGACCATAGCCGCTACCTGCGACGGACTATGGCCCACCCCCGCCCCGTGCGACATGCATACGACACAATGCGTATGACTCACCACGGCCTGATTGAGGGATCACGATTCCAAAAACATACGCCACCATGCGTATGACTCACTTTGGCAATGGACCGTACATTCACTTTGCACTTCACTTGAATCGAAATAAAATAACAAGTACCTCCATATGCACCCAACCACACTCCCCATTTCAACATACACGCATAACAGACGGGAGGTGGGGGCATATGTTGGACAACAAGCATATCATCACACGAACCACTACGATACGATAATACACCTAGCTGTCCACATGAGACTATATGAATATATCATTTGGTGATAACCGGAAACATAGTCGAGTCTGAAGCATTCATGCAACAGCGGAATAAAAGACCCAAAATCCATAGCGGTGCATCAACAGCTGCCCAAACGTCACCCAAAATTCCCATGAGTCGATAGCCAACCAAGAAAACCAGGTAGCTAGGCATCATCGAAGTAATCCTCGACCACTGGCTCACCTGCAAGCATCTAGGAATATCCTAGGTGAGTACAAAATGTACTTGCAAGACTTATTCGTGCTTGATTAGATGTCCTACGCATACTAGTATAATAGGAATTAAACATGGTGCATTTAGATCTAACACGGTACAAGCAGGAAACATGGCATGGATAGCATTAAGGGAGGGAAAAACATCAACTCCCACTTATAGTTCAGATCTCGTGTAAGTCAAAACACAACATGAGAGCACCAATCATAACATTCCAAAGTTGTGTGGGGCAGCCCACGCCCATCTACTTTAATCAACCCCCTTGGACCGTCCCGGCAAATCCAACTACTATGGGAATATCGAGTGCTCCTCACTCGGAGGTTGCAAAGCTCCAGTGACCGAGACTTGCCATCAGATAACCCATAGCGGTGAGTTCGGCAACGACCATGAGGGTTCTCAACCTATCACATATTCATTCCAACCAATCTCTCGGTCCATCATCGGCTGTACAACTACCATGGATATAACGAGTGCTCCTCACTCGGAGGTTCTTGTCATTATGCTTCTTGATTGTGCTCGTCTCTCTACCATATTTGAGTGATCTACCATAGGAGGAGAAGATGTAGGGGATTGGTAGATGGTAAAGATGCTTTATATTTTATTTATCATTTGTGAATGCTTTGAGTATCTAGTATGAGGTTATTAGTCTTGGTGATCTTAATGCTTGTTGTCTAATTTAAGGATCCAGACAACATGATCATATAACGATGTTCATACCTACGAGAGTAAGTACCTAGTGCATAACGATTCCACGACCTACAGGTGACAAGCCTAGATATCAAGGAGGAGCTATCGTGACATGAGGAGAATGGGTAGCCACCACACTCAACGTTGATCTGATCTATTGATCTTAATTACCAAGCCGACCATTCGACATAAGGGCAATGGGAGGTGGACAATAGAGTCATGGATAGGAGGAGCATGGCTACACACGGGTGACCCATACAATACCTTTGTCATACAAGCATTCTACCGAAAATCATGAGCCGAAATATTCCATGCCTAATTTTTATTATTGTTACAGTAACCTCTTTACTTTAACATACTTTTATTATTTGTCCTTACGTTCCATAGTAGTAGCATTTATTCAAAACACCACAAATATTAGTTCCTTGTAGATTATTTCAGGAAACTCTTTCCAAGACAGACACGCTTGTGACCGGTGACACCACAAGTGTGAGGAAGACGACCATTCTCCATAGCTCCTTATGGGTTCGATAAAACTGGTCTTAATACTCCTAGTGAAAAACTGCTGCAACTAGCCCTATGCACTTGCAGGACATCGACGGCCCTTCCCTCCGCACGCGCCACCGCCGAAGCCCTCTGGGAGGGAGGCAGCGGCCACCACCACTGATGGCCGTTGAAACCCTCAGGGAGTGAGGAAACACCCACCGCCGCCGCCGCCGCCCCTTCCTCCACAGGATCCAGGCGAGCTAGCGCCCCTCCCTCCACGGAGGCATCACTGAATCCGCACCACTGCTACATCAGTGTCACCACCACATGTAAGCGGCATCAGGTGGAGGTACACGGCGGCAGCCTCGTGAACGGCGGCATGCTCGTGGACAGACTCACGGACAACGACGGGCTTGGGGATAGGCTTGTGGATGGTGGCAGATGACTGGGCGAGGTTGCGGTGGTGCACAGGAGAAGGAGGCTAGGGGTCAGGGACTTGGGTTTTTTGGAAGAGATCTCGTTTTGGAATGGGTATGGACGGGAATCCTAGATCCTATATATATGATGGGTCATATTACATACGGGACTTTATTTGAGCCGTCTGTGATACATATTTCATAGATGGCTCTTAATGGGAACCGCCTACTATATCTTACCATATTGCAGACGGTTCTCATCGGGAGACGGCTGTGACATATCACAGACGGCTCCTATTGAGAGTCGTCTACGATATGGGCCAATATTGTAGACGGCTCACATTGGAGCTGTCTATGAAATATCTCAGACGTCTAGCAACGAGAGCCATTTGCGATAAGCACTCATCACAGATGGCTCGTGGCCTGGGTGGGCAAGCGCGATTGTGTATTGGCTTATCACATATGACTCTCTATAGAACCGTCTCTGATACACTATGACACAAACAGATTCTCAAGGACCCGTCTGTGATAAGGGATCTAGGAAGACCTGTTATGTAGTAGTGCCTCTTCCGTATACTGTAACAGCCCAAATGTGTAAATAACCTTGTAAGCATCTAAGCATGAATGCATGACATCTCATCCCTAAATTTTTTTGCATTTCTTTAACCTAATTCAATCATCCTCCAACTTCTTCTCAACCTTAAACAAAACCTAAACTACGATTCACTAAGCGGTCCCTCCATAACCCTTTCCAACCTTCTAATGTTCAACCAGGAAGGAATTACAAGTTTTGATCAAAAGCCATTTTGAAAACTACTAAAAAACCATCCAAATTGTCAAAATGGCAGAACTGTAATTATATTATTTTATGGGGATTTCTTCCACCAAATGCCATGAAATTTCATATTTGAGCTCTATTATATATTATCCAGCTCCAATAGGAATTTCATAATTTTTGGAAGTTTAGAAACCCTAGTTACAGTTCAAACCCAAATTGGGGCAATAATTGAAATTTGGATGAAATATGTTCAAATATATTTTTTTCTTAACGTGAAATTTACATAGTAAGTCAAGAATACAATATATGACCACAAATTTTTATAAAGTTTATAACTAAAGTTTAAGCTTTTAAATTGAACAAATGGTGCTGCAGCTACAAAAGAAAAGATAAATACAATAAAAACAAAAGTAATAGCAACCCTGGGCGAAGTGGGCCAAACCTCGGCCCACTTGGGTCCACTGGTCAGACCACCGGTCTGACCGGCCTTCCGACCGCAGCTCGCCCACCAGCCACGTGGGCCAAACGGGCCGCCGCTCCCCCCGGCCCACCCGGCCTGGCCACCCACGCTGTCCCTCTTCTGGCCTGATAGGCGGGACCCACCCGTCAGGGGTCGCCCGCTGCGTCACCAGCAACGCCCGGGACACAGTGACGCCGACTGCCTTGTCCCGACCAGCCGGCCACCCCTTTTAATGCCGCGCCGCCCCGGTCTTCTTCCCCTTTTCGGCTGCCTCCCCTTTTCCATTTGCGGAGCTCCCGAGAAACCCCCCCAAACCACCGGTCATCGCCGCCCAAGGTCGCTGCCGGCAACATCCCCCTTCCTTAGCTCCGGTGAGCCATCCTCCCCCTCTCCCTCATTCCTCCGCCTTGGTACCTCCCCGCTGACCTCCTCTCCCTTGCGCAGGAGCTCTGCTAGCCTCCTCGTTGTCCCTGCTTAGCTCGCCGTCGCCGCCTAGCATACCGCCGCCTTTGCCATCATCGGGAGCGCGCTCGAGGTCTCCGCAGAGCTGCTCCGAGACGCTGACGACCGTGCCTGCTGCCGCAGGAGCCTCACCGATGCCCACTAACGCTCCTCCGACCTTCCCGGCCCGTCTCCGCCTGCATCTGCCCCAACGCCGGCGGCATACCACCCCTCACAGGTTCCGGCAGCCCTCCTCGGCTGCTCTGCATGGGTGCCCTCACCTCCCACCTTCGACCGCTGTGGTGACCTCGTCGCCCCCTTCTCTCCCTCCCCCTTAACCCTAGGACCTCAGGGAAGAGGTCCCGGTGACATGCAGTGCTGGCGAGCCCCACCGGCGTGCGCCCTGTCCACAGACACCGGTCTGACTGGCCCTCGGGACCGGTCTGACCGACCAAGTAGCCGTGGCCAGCGGTCTGACCAGGCCCAACGGCTGGTCTGACCGGACCACTGAGTCAGCACAATAATTGACCAGTAAATAAAATGAGAATTAAATTAAATAAATATTGACAGATTATTTTGAGGACGCACTGGTCATCGATCAAGACCAAACTGGGCTGTGTATAAAATGCATTTTGATTAGTTGAGTAATTGAAGAAGGCAGAAAATTGTTTAAAAAGGGCTGAAAAGCTATAAAATTCACTAGAAATTCATAACTGCTCAGAAAATTGTAAACTTTTATATTTGAGGTCAGTACAGCATCAGGTGTCTATCAAAAATAATTTTTTCTGTACAACTGTACTGGAAAATGTTAGGTTATTTAAATTACATTGAAACTTGTATAAAGCCTAGTAAATTATTCTTATACCCAAAAATTATGAAGTTTTGCATAGATAACCAGAAAGGAGTAAACTACCGTTTAAAAATAATTTTAACTATATTGCTGCAACAGAAAAACTCTAATCATGTCTAATAGCTACATAACTGAGTAAAATGATATTTCCCCCTTATAAATGCACATCTTCAATTCTGTAATTTCAATATCCTATAACCAGCCAATAGCAATCTTTAATCTGAACATGTCAACTAATAATTTGCATGACATGCATTTTTCATCTCATCGTGCATTAGTATTAACTTTCTGTTCCTTCTCTCACCCCAATTTTTGCATTACATTAGAAGTTGGAGACGAGGGAGTGGAGCCTCAACAACTCTAATTCCAGGACTCTGAGGAGTTTCCCAGTCCAGGCAAGCTGAGCTTGCGACATTGCCATGTTACTTTTATTGTCATTTCCTGATTATCGTATGCATGATTATTGACCTGCTGAGTTATGATTTCCTGATTTTACGTATTCCTGATCATGTCGACTTAAGCTACTGCTTAATCAACTTAAACCCTAATGAAAGAAAGAGAGACGTGGGAGCATGGTGGCGTGGACGAGCTGTAACATTGTTGGGGTAGCTCGAGCCCGACGTTGAGTATTAATTCGGAGGTTACAGAGGATCCATGTTTGATGCTCCCTGAAAGCCGTAAATATCGGTCATGAGAGGTCCCCAGGTGTAGTCTAGTCGGTAACCGCTCAATGGGGGCTCGCTACCCCCATCTGAGGGCCCCTGAGATGCGCCTGTGGATGGTCGAGCAACCGATCCAGGAACATGAACTAGTTGATGTTGAACCGTTTGGGTTTTATCTTGAGTTTACATGCTTACTAGCTGATGCTGATATGCAGGATCTTATCATGTTGCGATGAATCATGCTAAATGATGCTTATGTTTACTTCTTGGCTATTGTCAAATTGCTGACATGTGTATGATTATGTAACTAGTATGTTAGGGTTGCTGCCTTAATCATACTGTTTCTTTGTTAATGTTCATATCCAAGTACTACTAAGACTTGCGAGTACGTACGTTTGTACTCATTAGTAGTTGTTATTGCATGCTTAGGAACAGGTGAACCCTCCCTCGGCGAGTATTACCAGGATGACACTTGATTGGTTACCATTTTGGCTTTCTGATCTTGTGAACTTGTAATGGGTATTTTGGGTCTATCGAGATTCTAGCCTGCATCTCAGGGTTAAAAACTTCAGACTTCCACTGTTTATCGTTCGTACTTAATACCTTCGGGTCAGTTGTATGTAAACTAAATAGTTGCCCAAACATAAGGGATGTGTATTATCTATCTTTTTAATCCTTCCTTTAGATTTTGTGCAATGATACTTGAAGTTGTTCACCACGGCTCTTCGTACACAGTGCGTACATGTTTGAAGTGTACGAAGAGATGGTAGAGAGTTGGTATGAATCTTCTGTGCGAGATTTGTGATCTCGAGTTTAGTGACCCGCCAGCTGTGATGCGACTGCCGGCTGGGCAGGGTGTGGACGTCAGTGTCGGGACTTCGAGCGACCCACCAATCGATGCTTTGGCCGATTGGGTTAGGTTATGGACACGGACATCGGGCTCCTCTCGCAAGTGCGACTCTCGTCACAGTGGACAAGTCCTAACTCCCTACAGGGTTTCGGAATCATATTTGAGTTATCGAATGATATCCGTTTCTGGCCGGCTGGACCAACAGTGAGGCATACGACCAGGTGGTCAGGTGGAGTTCGTATGCGATGCTGGTTCGGTGTCGGACCCGTAACGCGGATGTACGGGAGGTAAGCGTGCATCCTCGCTACGTGGTTTCTCGATCTTTGCCGAAATATCGTTTCCTAAGTCATGTACGATTCTGGGTCCCGACATATACCTGGGTGCAGATACACCCATGTTGTATCTCACAATGTAGTGAGTATCTACCGCAACGGGAAGTATGTAACCGTAGTATAGGAGTATATACGACTATGTAGGTAATATATACTGTTTTTTAGGTGGTATGTATAATTTGTTGGACATACTCTTTTCTATATGCATGCCGGTATGAAGGTATTTTGAAAATACGCTAAAAACTAGACTCGGTTGTAATTTTTTCATCTAGTTCGCTTTGGGGTCTTAGAAATAGTATATGAGTATATTCAAAGTGATAAAATAATATATATATTATCGCATGCACGGTAGTATATGAGATAGGAGTGTAACTACATCTGGTTGTACGGTGTTAAACCGATTTGGAGATCGAATAACTAGTTCAACAATTAAACAACTCGTTTCTGAGTTCTCTACTTGCTGACCAGCGCTCTAGAAGGATCCTGCGCGCATCCGCTCCAACCGCAAGCAAAAGCAAAGAGCCTACAGATTGCCGGCCGCCCAGCCTGGCTAGCTTTTCCGTTTAGCACCGGAATCCACGCAAAGAATGGAGTGCCTACGTACGCCAGCCCAAGTAGGGGCCAGTCCAAGTGTGGTCTATAAATAAATTGTACGTACGTAATCTGCAATGGATATAAAGCCCTCTTTCTTTAATCCCTTCTCTCTGCTACGTACGCTTGTGCTAGCTCGAGCGATATGAGGGTGCTCGGAGATCATGAAGACGGCGTCGTGCAGAGCTACTACCCTCCCACGGCTCAACACAGGTAACATTCCAGACAACCACCAACTGCTACTGTACCTTTTTTATGGAGGCGACTAGCGCCGCCCGGACGTCCGATCGGAAGTTTCTTATCGAAAGTTCAGGCCCACCCAAAATCCCAATGCAACACGCGCAACAAACGAATTCAACTGTTAAGTTATTGGCCATCGCCTGTTGTGAAATTAGCCTCCCGACTGCCCGTGGAATCTGATGACGGATAAAACACATGTGCAATTAAAACACAACCATTGGAATAATGGTCTACTACTAAATTCCAAATAGGAATATGACAGAAAGCAATAAAACCTTGGTGGTCTGTTTTGAAGTGCTAGGCCCAAATCCGTCTCTATAGCGCCTAAATCTACTATATATAGAACGGGCTATCATAGATGGTCCATCACTGACGGGTGGGCTAACCCGTCGGAATGGACCTTATCTTACACGGGTGGAAATAAAAACCCATCTACGATAAACCCAGGAAGAAAAACCGTCAGTGATGCGGACACATCTCTGACGGGTTTTCTCACACCCGTCAGTGATGAAGCATCTCTGACGGGTCAATTTTTTACCTGTCAATCATAGGCACTTATCATAGTCGGGTCAATTTTTTGCCCTTCAATGATGTGTTCAAAACCCGAAAAAACCCGAGATCTCAGATCCCCGCCCACCAAAAAATCCAAAGTTCAGAGCGCTCGCGGGGTATATACTCCTCCTCAGTGTGCCTCTCTCCTTACTGAGATCCAGATCCAAAATTTCTCCTTCTTCTCCCTTGCACCCTCCTCGCCTCCCTTCCACCCTTCTCCTCCTCTCCTCCTTCCTGTCCAAATCCACCGCAAGGGAACCTCTCCTCTTCCCGTCACCCTCTCCGTAGCAACATGGCAGAGGCTACACGGGAGTTATGTGCAGATTCGAGGTAAGAAAGGTCCTCCTGCGACATGATTTGTACCTTTTTTTGCTTGGTTTTGAAGGATTCCTACTAGTGCCAAAATTTCACTTTTTTCAAAACAAATCTCTTTTTTTTTCTAGCAGCTCTCCTCCCTCACGGCCCCGAAGCCGCAAAAATTTCAGGTTTTGGAGCTCGGGAAGAAGGTCAACGGATGGTCAGAAGACGCGGCCAAACATTTGGAGGGGCAAAAGTGTTCCAGGGCGATTTTGGGGGTGTAGATGTGCACATGTCAAATGACGTGTGGTATTTTCAGGTTCTCCTCGTCGATCCGGTCATTTTGAGTACTCGTAGAGCCAAAACGGATGCCGTATGCAACAGTTAGAACCATTTTACTGAAGCACCATCCAGCGGTGCCGGGTGGGATTTTTTTGCCCCCCCCCCTGAAAATGTCAACACGGACGGGTAAATTTTTTACCCATCAGTGATGAGTGCCTATAATAGACGGGTAAATTTTATCCTGTCAGTGATGAGGGCCTATCACAGACGGGTAAATTTTTTACCCATCGGTGATGAGTGCATATCACTGACGGTGATCCATTTGCCTGTGATGGCCTTGTCGACAGAAGCCTACAGATAGGTGGTAAAACCATTAGAAATGAGGTTTTTCACCCGTCTCTGATAGGCCTATCTGTAGCAGTGTAATGCTCAATTCTAAAATATCCCAACTCTCCCATTCCAAAAAATAGCAGTAAAAAAAAAGAGTTCAGTTATATGACAAATTTCTATATAGCCAAAGACGTCAAATTCCCTTATTTATATTTTCAAATTAAAATATTATCAAAAATAGAGTTTCCAAATTTGTAAGTAATGCCAATTCATAATTGAAAAGATAACTAAAACATAGTAAGACCTAGTCTTGAATTTATTTTTTAAAACAATCACAAGACTATATAATCGGTCCTCTGTGTTTTTCCTACAAGCCTTGAATTTATACATTATAGGTTCTTAAGAGTTTCAATTATTTTCCCGTAACTCATACAAGATCATTTTTCGCATGTTTTATGTGCTTTTAAATCCGACTCCCAACTGATGTGTTACTATCACTACTACAGATCAGTACATCAGTGACGGGCAAAACTCATCATCATTGACGGATATCTGGTGCGTCAGTGATGAGTGGTTAGTGATGTCTACCCGTCACTGATGACACCACGTCCGTGACGGGTAGTTGAGGTCACCCGTCACTGATAATATACTCATCAATGATGCGCTGTTTTCAAGACCCATCCCTAATGACATGTCATCTGTGACGGGCGGCTAGTGTAACTATTACTGATAAAATTATCATCAGTGACGCGCTGCTTTCAAGACCCGTCCCTGATGACATGTCATCAGTGTCGGGCGGCTAGTGTAACCATCATTGATAACATTGTCATCAGTGACGGGCTCGTTTACAAAACTCGTCAATGATGATTGCTTACCCCAGGCTAGGTTTTTCCTTCTTTTGGCTAGCCTCAGTATTTGCTAGCCATGCCCTATGAGAAATGATAGATTTTGTACATTCACAATATCACACACAAAGTATTGAAATAGACTTCAAATTCATTCACAAATCTAGCACGTCACATTCGTAATAACACATACAAAGTATTGAATATATATCAAATATACTAAGCAAATTCGTGTACATATTCACATTCATTTACAAAGTATTGAGATAGATGCATTTAAATATACAACTCATCAATTTTCTTACAAGTGTTCCCACATTGGGCTGTTGACGATTGGTAAACCACCGATTTTACGGTAGTCGTGAGACAGAGATACTTGTTGTTGGGTAGGGACCCCTAGGGCTCAAGGCCGAGGAAATCTGATGACAAGGAATGCATTTTTATACAGGTTCGGGCCTCCCTCAGGATAATAACCCTATGTCTTATTCGTATATATTGATCAAAGAGTATTTTACATGAGATGTGTATGTCAGTGGCTATACTAGATGGGATCTAAACCTAGTCGAAGACTATTTCGACTAGATCCGCGTGGTTCGACTCCATCGAGGCGGCAGGTCTTCTCGTGGGAGTCGCTGGTGCTTCTGGAAGGCTTCAGGCCTCTGACTTCTGGCTTGTCTGTTACTTGTTTTGACCTATTGTGACTTCTCCTTCCTATAGGGCTGCTAGTCCTTATATAGGGGGTTCTCTGAGTCATATTGGGAACGGACTTGTCCCCGAGTTGGACTCAAGCTTCCTTAAATGTCGCGATAGACTTCCTCGTTTAAGGGATCTCCTCCTCACCTCCAAGGGGTTACCTTATCTCCTAGAATCCTCACCAGATATGTACTCTGTTTTGATAGTCTATGGAATAGTATACAGATACCTCCTCATATACGGGATACTATACTAATCATTATCAAGCCTCCCATCAGTACGTGAATTGAGGCCTTGACGGTTCTGTAGGAAATCAACCTAGCTCGGGAAATAACTTCGAGTAGGTGAATATCGAGTACTTTTGTTGACAACGTTCTCCGAGTAGGTAGCGACTCTACCGGGAGTTGCGACACTCTTCTCAGGATGATCATCTGAGCAATCCAGGGAAATTTTCGAACTGACTTGCCCGAAAAATACCTTTTAGTTTGATCTGATCTGTAGATCACGGGCACGCGTTCGCCTAGTAGATTTTTAGGAAACCGAACCGTCGTGGCGGAATTTTCACGTGGTGATGAAGAATCTCTCTCTTTTTCCTACGATTGTGTTGCTGATGTTAGCAAAACCACCGTGCGCTTGTCGGTTTTGGCTCGTCCGAATAGTTCTACTGACATTATTCGTGTATTCTTGTTTCTCAATGCAACGAGTAGGTCATGGGGCTCCTGACTCAGAGGCTGAGTGGGTTGGAGCCCCTGTCGAAGATGACGACCTAGAAATTCTCGATGCACCTACTCCGGTTCTTGAGCCAAGGATCGAAGGTTCGTCCGAAAAGGAGGCGGCGAAGGAGGCTACTCGAGCAGATTCTCTTGCTCAAGCTTCTTCTCCTCCGTCCGGCCCCTAGCCCCAGGTACATACTTCTGCTCGACAAGCTCCCTTCCGTTGATCATTTAGAGCTCTAAGGTGACGGAAGAGACTTGTCGGATAATAGGGCGTGAGCGAAACCTGCCCGGAGGAGCCGGTAGCTCCCGCCGTGTCTGAGAGCATGGAGAAGAATGTCCTGGCTGCTAGCTCTCCTCCTACTAAAGGGAAATCGCCATTGGTCCCCTCTGTGAAACGAGGCTTGAAGGTTCCGGGGAAAGGGTCCCCACCTCTGGTGAAACGTCTGCTATAAGTCTCCTTCTTGGAACTTTGTTTGCTCTAATTTCTCCTTTGTGTGATTACTAGAGTATCCCTCCGATCAGGGTGACCATCCGCTCGGCCGAAGCCATGACTAGGGCTTCTGCAACAACAGACGCCCCGGCGATGAGCCTGGTGCAACCCCCGGCCGAGAAGACGAAGCCCCACCATTGGAGACTTGTGCTCCCTACTAAAGGTAACCATATAAGTTAGTAAGCTTCCCGTAACCCTTATTCCGACAGTTCACTCTATCCAGGATGTCCTCTCTTCAAAGTAGTCGGGGTCACCGGCAAGCGGGCGATTCTGTTGGCCTAGTCATACTGGTACCTTCTCTTCTTGCATTGCTCGTGGTTAGGGGACGTTGCTACGGAATCGGGGAGCTCGGTCGACCAGGCCTTAGGTCTAGTCAGGTGCAGGGCTTAGTGGCTTCCCCTGTCACTTGTAGATGCGATAAGGTGTTTTCCTCCCGTCCCTGACGGTTGCAGCATGGAACCTTTTTCCTTCGCGCAGGTCAAATTGTCGGTTACACGTATGTGTGGCTTGATCATGTTTGTACCTTCTCCCCTTCCTTGCTGTGAGTTGGGGAACTTTGCTACGGGAACCGGGGAGTTCAGTCGACCAGGCCTTAGGTCTAGTCAGGTGGGGGGGCTCAGTGGCTTCCCCTATCACCTGTAGACACGATAAGGGGCTTTCCTCACGTCCCTGACGGTTGCAACGTAAAACTCTTTTCCCTTTGGTTTGGTCAGCTTGTCGATACACACATGTGTCCGCCGTTTTGCCTGATGCCACACACTTATCCAACCCCTGACTATTTTGTTCGAAAAGTTTCTTGAATAGGTAGTCTAAAAAAATAAATATCAAACTAGGAACTTGATATTTAAAAAACTATGTATAGACCGAAATGTCGATTACAAACTATTGTAAGAAAAGACTGGTCACTAGGAAAAACTAGGAATTAAACATCATCCCTTCTGCCTGAGTTGTCATAGGTTGCTCCGGAAACTCTTGCCTTCTGCTTGAGTTGTTATAGGTTGCTCCGGAAACTCTTGCGCTCGTGTCGTGACCCGCTGAAAAAGCTGTCGAGTGCGCGTGCTGGGCAGCAGCGCCCAGAGCATCTTATCATCGGCTTTGTTCATAGCTTGACGACGTGGGGCTGGAGCTGGTGCAACTGAGATGAACTTATGGTCGGAGGGGCGATGACTGTGCGATCTTACCGAAGGTGCTTGCACGTGGAACTCTTGAGGGACTCGACTGTCTTTCACTGCTAACTCAAACGACCTGGATCGAATGGATTCTCCTGTGGATCAGTTGTCCTACTTAGGAGAAGGCCCTTGCCCCGGCTCTGAACTAGTCGTAGAACCTACTCTCCAACTTGGAGGGGTGTTTCTAGAGGTGTCACTCATAGTTGTAGTGGAGGTCTTGCTAGCGCAGAGTTGCGTGTAGCAGAGTCAGAATTTGCTTCCCTCCCAGAGAGTTGATGCTTTTTTGCGAGGTCTAGGCTGTGCTTGTCACAGAGTAGCGCCTCCTGAGTGGAGCTCTTTATCGTGATGATGCTCTTGGGCCCTAGCATCTTCATGCACTGATAGGCGTAGTGCGTAGCTACCATGAACTTGGCCAGAGTTGGGTGTCCTAAGATGGCGTTGTACGGCGTCTCGAAATCGACTACGTCGAACAGAACTTTCTCTATTCGGAAATTCTACAGTGCTCCGAATGTTACTAGGAGCGTAACTTGCCCGATCGGAGTAGCCAATGAGCCTGGGACGGCTTGTGTCACCGTCTAGACGGATCACCGTGACACCTGCATCACATTGAGGGCATTCGTAAACAAGATGTTAAGGGAGCTTCCTCCATCTATGAGCATTCGGGCCACTCGGCAGTTGTTGATCGTTGGTTCGGCAACGATTGGGAAACGTCCTGGTCGAACATAGTTCTCGGGGCAGTCGGCCTGGTCAAAGGTAATCTTGACCTCTGACCACTTGATTGCACGAGCGACTCGCGGGATGTCTGCGAGGACTTCTCGAGAAATCGTCTTATACTGCCTCTTCGACTCGTAAGAAGCCGAGCCCCTGAACATATGCACGATCACCCTAACTTGCCCTTGGAACAGCTCATGGGCGGAGTCGAAAGTCCGAAGTCGTATCTCGACTGTTGTTCACGACTTGCGGGTTTTCCCCACAGGACTTCTTGTTCTCTTCCTTGAGGTACTTCTTAAAAATGCAGCACTGATGGAGATCATGCGAGTTGGTCTGATGGAAATCGCACCAGACTTTCCCTGTCTTGTCGGAGGGAGTTGTCTACTTGTCCTTGGAGCGTGGCTTCCAGGTGCACTTCTTGGGGAGGTTATCCAACACCTCATTGGTCTTTGACCTCTTCTCCCTACTCCCTCCGGAGGACTTCTTCTTGCGTTTGGTCTTCGTCGAATTGTCCCTTATTCGGAGGGGAGACCTGGGTGGCTTGCTCTCTTGCTGCTTGATGTAACACAGGGTCTCTTCGGCACAGGCCGCTTTCTCGGCTAGGTCCATCAGTTGTGCCATCATCTTCGGAGGATGCATGATCAGGTCGTGCGTGCACATCTCATTTCGGTTTCCTCGAACGAAGAATCACGTCCGAGTCCATCACCTCAGGTATAGTGTCATGGACAACACTAAACCGCTTGGTGAACTCTCGAAGAGTCTCATTCGGCCACTGGACGACTCGGAATAAGTCATCGACTCTGCCTGGATGGGTGTAAGTACCTTGGAAGTTTCCGCGAAGCATGTCACATAGCTGCTCCTGAGAACGAATCATTCCCGGAGGGAGGTTCATCAACCACGTCCTACCTACCCCTCTGAGAGCTGTCGGGAGGTAATTGGTCATAACCTTCTCGTTTTCGCCTGTGGCCTCGATAGTTGTGGTGTAGATCTGTAGGAACTCTGCAGGGTTCGTGGTGCCATCGTATGATTCTATCGACCTAGGCTTGAAACGAGATGGCTAGCACACACGACGGAGCTCTCGAGACAAGGCTTGACATCTGTTGATGGTTCTCCAAGAAGGTGCAAATCTGCCGCTGTCAGGAGCCAGAGAGCGTTCCCGACTGTGACCGCAGCGCCTAGGGTTCTTCCGGGCTAGAGAACGTTCACGCTATTACCATGGGTTCTTGCATGCGACGTCGAGCTTGTTGAGGAGATCCATGTATTGGTCGTCCTGGGAGGACTTGTTCCCTGGGTGTCCTCTTTCTCCACCTGATTCATTTCATGGAGGGATCCCCCTTCGAGTGGAGCTGTGTGTCGCCGACATCAATCGAGAGGATTTGGCTTGGGCTAGGGCTTGCTATAGCCTAGCCCCCAGCTGTTGCAGCCACTGCTCTCCATCGGGTGTAGTCAAATCGCCTGCCGGAGGTCGTGATAGCAGATTGCGCACCTCGGCGAGTCTCCGAGCGGTTCAGGACACATATGCTCCTGTTCCTCGAGGGGAAGCATTTGCATCTACTGGCTTGATCACGTTCCCTGCGGGAGTGGCCGGCAATCTATGTGGTGGTATCCCCGTACCATCATCCTGAGCCGTTACATCGGGATCTTCCCGGGTGTCCTGAATAGCAAGGACTACTCAAGGGCCCGAGTTTAGCGAGGTGTGGTCGAGCTCCATTGCATCTTCCTCCCCTGGAGGGATGTTGTCGTTTGGATCTTGATCTTATGTTCGATCAGAAGTCGTAGGCAACAATCCCGACATCGGGCCTGCCGTTCCTACCTGGGCGCTGTTGGTGAGTACAAACGTGCCGCTGAAGGCCTTGGCACACTCGGTCTTGAAGCGATCTTTATCACAATGCAAGTCCTCATCAGGGGCGTACTCTTCGAGATCGACACGATCGGTCGTTGGGTCTAGATCTGTCGGGCCAAAGTTGTCATAGAAGCCCTGATCTGAGAACCTGGTGCGTCGCGTGAGGGTGATCGAATCTCCCGCCGACTCTTCTTCTTCCTCGACGGATTGAACCGGGGAGGGCTATGCAGTCGGCGTCATTGGCTGATCGTGATTTTTTGCACATCCTGCCGACTCTGATACTTCCTCGACGGATTGAACCGGAGAGGTCCCCACGAACGACGCCATCTATCGACAATTGGTAAACCACCGATTTTATGGTAGTCTTGAGACAGAGATACTTGTTGTTGGGTAGAGACCCCTAGGGCTCAAGGCCAAGGGATCTGACGATAAGGAACGCCTTTTTATACAGGTTCGGGCCTCCCTTAGGATAATAACCCTACGCCATGTTCATATATATTGATCAAAGAGTATTTTACATGAGATGTGTATGCCAGTGGCTATCCTAGATGGGATCTAAACCTAGTCAGAGGTTACTTCGACTAGATCCATGGGGCTCGACTCCTTCGAGGTGGTGGGTCTTCTCGTGGGAGTCCCTGGTGCTTCTGGAAGGTTTCAGGCCTCTGGCTACTGGCTTGTCTGGTACTTGTTTTGACCTGTTGTGACTTCTCCTTCCCTATAGGGCTGCTAATCCTTATATAGGGGGTTCTCTGAGTCGTATTGCGAACGGACTTGTCCCTGAGTTGGACTCAGGCTTCCTTAAACATCGGGATAGACTTCCTCATTTAAGGGATCTCCTCCTCCCCTACTGGGGGTTACCTTATCTCCTAGAATCCTCACCGGATACGTACTCTATTCTGATGGTCTAGGGAACTGTATATGGATACCTCCTCGTATACAGGATACTATACTAATCATCATTAGGGCTAGCACTATCTTGTTCTCACATTTGGCTGATGATTCCACCGGCCAACACATTGCCAAAAAATATACATTGATTAGATGAGAGACTCAATATCATCAGAAATAAAGATATTTGAAAGGTTTTTACCTACGTCGTTATCATAGATACACCAATGAGGTTAGCGTCGATGGCATATGCTTTTGTTGGGGACCAGGAGACCGTAAGGTTCACCGTGATGCATATCCACAAGGTGCCGTAACGCTGCCTATTCGACGAAATGACCATCATGTGAATTGGCAGAAGGCGTCGGATATGTCATCGACTTTTCTTGTGCAGTGTCACCAAAATACAGCATCGTCACCGTTGGGACATCTCGGTGACACTGCAGAAGGCACTCTTTCAGAAAAAAGTGTGTTGTGCAGTGTACCGTGACGTCACGAAGGCGACGGATCTGAAGAAAAGTAAGCCAGCCTATTTACAAGAAAACACCACTCACCAATTAAGAGTATTCACTGTAGCCACTAAGAGGTAACACTTGTAATGTAATACACGTTCGAAAGCGACAAAATTGGGCAACAAACAAATATGTTCCAATCAACATCAAGGAGAACTATACGTGATCCCCGATCTGATCGTGTGTTACGGATCACGTGTAGTTCTCCTTGATGTTGTGTGGAACCCATCTATTATTGGTGATGGTATAAAATTGGTGAGAAGAAGATACATCGATCATTACCTCCGAATATTGCTCATTTTAAATAATCACACATCAGTCGGCAAGGGCTCAGTAGTGCAGGGTTTAGGCTTAGGGTTAATGCAATTTTAGCCTTACCCCAAACCATGAACCGTGAAACCTTGTAAATCATGATACATAATTTATTAGTGGGTCTTTTTCATCGTTGGCATAATCAATGAGTTAGTACATTATAATCATTAATCCCTAAACCCTAACATTAAATCTATTGAGGTGCAAGAACGGACCAGTTGGAACAGATCTATCCAGGGAGAGGAAGAGGAGACCAGCGAGGCGGCGCGCCGGAGCCTCCGCCATCGGATCTGCCTGCCGCCGTGGCCAGATCTAGCAAGGGAGAGGAGGAGGTGGATGGGTCGAAGGCGCGGTGGGAGGTAAGCAATAGGTATGAGGACGAGACCGTCGAGGCAGCACGCCCGAGCAGCTGCCATCCGTGGGTCTGCCGCCACCGGATCTAGCCACAGCCATGGCCAGATCTGGCGAGGGAGAGTAGGAGGCGGAGGGGGAGAAGGCATGGTGGGAGGTAAACAATAGCTAGGAGGACGAGACCGTCGAGGCAGCACGCCCAAGCAGCCACCGTCCTTGGGTCTGCCGCCGCCGGATCTGGCCGCCACCGTGGCTAGATCTGGCGAGGGAGAGGAGGAGGCCGTGGGAGAGAAGGCGCGGTGGGAGTGAAGCTATAGCTAGGATAGGAGGAGGTGGAGAAGGGTTTAGGTGCAGTGCACGCAGTTTATATGGTGATCGTCTTATCACATACGGGTCAAACTGACCCATCTGTGATGAGCTACATATCATAGACAGTTAAGCCGTAGAGCCTGTTCGTATGCGATAATTTTTTAAAAAAAATACATTCGATCAGTTAAGAAAGAAACTTTGCATAGATCATTCCATACAAAAATTGCATACATGAATCAGTAGAAATCCAGCAACAGTATTTTTAACATTGCCATACGCGTTTCCTCACACACCTTACCACAATATTCAATCCAGGCTGCAAACTTTTCTGTGATGGCTGCCTCTTCCTCACTGTCGAGCTCTGCTACGGAATCAGAGAAAAACATGTGAACCATAGCACAGGAATACGAGGAGTTACAGATGCGTACACACTGGACCGATCTACTCCTATTCCAGACGGGTCAAGTAACCACCCATCCGTGATGACTTGTGACTCATCGTATTCCAGATGGGCTCAGAAAAAATCCGTCAGTGATGACAAATAATGTCAATGACGGGTTCTTCCTGAACCCGTCAGTGTTGACAACACAGACGGGCCTGAATGTAGTATGTCACGGATGAGTGCTCATTAGTGAAAGGCAAGGAGAGAATGGCCTGTTAGTGATGACTTTTTAGTTCAGTCTGCACTGCACTATATAATTTTCATAACTTATATAAATTCACTGCAATGCGAGTTACATTTCATAATAAAAAAGCTGGAATTACAATAGTTCATAATGTACATAGGTGCTAATGACATTTCATGATACAAAAGCTGGCATAACATATATCAATTCACGCGCCAGGAGTCGAGCTCGATCGATTCGAGTATGAAGACGGAGAATAGGCTGGGCTTAGGAGGTGCTTTCTTTATACAGGGACCGGTCCAAAATCCACAACTCCTCGTATTCCAGACAGGTCAAACAACCACCATCTGTGATGACCTGCGACTCTTTGTATTCCAGACGGGCTCAGAAACAACCCGTCGCTGCTGACAACACTGACAGGCCGGAAGGTGGCCCGTCACTAATGAGTGCCCGTCATCACTGAAAGGTCGAACCTGCACGACCTGATGAAATCATCACTGATGGGTAGTCGGACTACCCGTCAGTGACAACTGTCATCAATGACGGGCTGGACCTATCCGTCAGTGATCTCGATCCTGGATGTGGGTTTTTATAGTAATATATATTTCTTTTCTATGTTTTTCATTTCTTATGTTGCAACTGAGCCCTAAATAAAATTTATCAATTGCAAATGAAAATTTTGTGAATGATATATATATATATATAAACTTGCCCCGCGCGAGTTGTCGAGTAGTCTTTCTGAATTCTCTGCTTGCTGACCAGCTCATTGGGGCGCATCCAACAACTCTGGAACGAATGGGAGATGCAGTGCTTGGTTCTCACGAGCTTCGCCTTGCAAGCCTTCCTCCTCTTCTCCGCTGGCGTCCGGAAGCGCAACACCTCCGGGGCCATCCGGCTGCTCCTGTGGCTCGCCTACCTCCTCGCCGACTCCCTCACCGTCTTCGTCCTCGGCCACCTCAGCCTCCACGTCACCACCGGCGCGGTCCACCAGCTGGTGCTCTTCTGGGCACCCTTCCTGCTGCTCCACCTTGGCGGGCAGGAGACTGTCACCGCCTTCTCCGTGGAAGACAACACGCTCTGGAAGCGCCATCTGCTGAGCCTCGTCTCCCAGGAGGCGCTGGCCATCTACGTCGCCAGCAAGTCATGGCGCAGTGGCGATGAGCTGCTTATAGCTTCCACAGTGCTCATGTTTGTCTCTGGCACGGTCAAGTACGCCGAGAGGACGTACGCGCTCAAGGGCGCCAACGCCATGGCACTCGGGAGCAAGTTCACTACTCCATTGCTTCTTGATGACCCTATCCTCTCCACAGATGGTGTGTGCATGCTGTCCGGATACTTCAACTGGATGGAGATCGATAAAAACTACGACGAACTCGTCCGCAAAGCGTACAATTTCTTCGGGTTGTACATGAATTTGCTCATGGACATGCCCCGTTCTTGGCTATCAGATGATTACGGGTCTATGCCTGACACATGCAGGAAGTTCCAGTCCAATCCCGACCGTGCCTGCAAGTCATACAAGCTGGTCGAACTCCAGCTCTCGCTCATCTACGACTACCTGTACACCAAGATCGGGATGCGCCACTGCCATCTGAACCCGCTGGTCGGTGCGGCCCTCCAGGTCGTGACGTTCATCTCAACCTCTGCTGCGCTGGTGCTGTTCGGGGTGGCTGAACGGAGACATGACGACTACAGCAGAGCCGACGTCGTCGTCTCCTACGTGCTGCTGGTCGGCGCCGTCGCACTGGAGGTATCCTCTGCCATCATTCTCGTCTCATCGTACTGGACGTACTGTGGCGTCGACGAATTTTGCGTCGCGAAAGGAATCAATAGGTCGTGCGCGGATGTAATCTTCGGTCTGGTCAAGTGTGTCCATCCGGCGAGCCGGCGGCTGTGGTCGGGCAAGCTAGCTCGCTACGACCTCATCTGCGGGTGCATCCAAGAAAAGCAGGCCAATGTGGTAGGACGGGCCATTCGCTGGATCGGCGTCGAGTGCGACACCACGCATGTCGGTGTCTCCGGCGAGCTCAAGGAGCTCGTCCTTGATAAGCTGATCGGCATTGGGGCTAACTGGATGGAGCAAAAGGACTTCGTCAAGTTCCGTGGGGAGCGCGCGCTTGCCAATAGGGTGAGAAGCGGCGACTGTGGGACGACGTCGGTGCTGCACGACAGCGTCAGCAGCGTGGACTTCCCGAGGAGCGTCCTCGTCTGGCATGTCGCGACGGACATATGCTTTTTCTCCGGCGATGACGACAACATGGAGCAGGCCCCACCGCACAGAGGCCCCAGCAAGGAGCTATCGGACTACCTGATGTACCTCGTGGCCAAGTGCGATGTGCTGCGCAGCAGCAACAGCCGGTTCTCCATCGACAAGGCCCTCAATGGAGTCAAACGGAACCTTGCCGGCTGCAAGGGCAAGGGGGGCCGGCCAAGACTACCGGAGGAGGCATGCCCGGGAGATGCTCGAGAGCGACAAGTATGACGGCGACCAGTCCACATTGCTCGCCTCCCACGCGGTCGCGAGATGCCTGGTCAGCAACATCGAGGATGCGGCGGAGCGGTGGAAGCTGATCGCGGCGGTGTGGGTGGAGATGCTCTGCTACCTGGCGCCGCGGTGCGGGGCAGAGTTCCATGCCAGGCACCTGAGTACAGGAGGGGAGTTCGTAACTCATGTCAGGATTCTAATGATAAATCTGGGCCTTGCTTGGGAAATCCGGCCGAACTGGTGAGTGTTGCATCTGATAATCCCGATGCCTATAGCTTAGCTCTGTTAGTTTACTTTCAGCAAATAATACGGCATGTGCATGAGGTTGTTCGTGCCATGACCGTTTCCTCCGTTGTTTTAGCTAGCTGTTAAGACTGCCGTGTGCGTATCGTGGGTTGGCACGAGATCATGCGTTCATGGCAGCAAAGTAGGGGAGCTGGACGAGTGGTCGTGGGATGGCACGGCCGATTAGCTCGGACACGTTCTCTTGTTAGCTGTAATCGAATGGCATTAGGTCGTATAAATAACACAGGGAAAAAAAAAGAAAAGTTGAGAAGTTTGCACGCAGCGCAAAACTAATCGTGTTCATCATGTGTTTAAGCTCCGGTTTCTGACAAGTGGTATCAGAGCCTCGTTCACGAGGTCCGCTGGTGACCATGGCCGGAAGCAACGATGGAGCTGACTCGCGCTCCGGCTCCAGGACGCAATTCGTCTCGCACACGCCGCCGCGGACACGGCAGCAGAGCCGCGGGCGTAGCAGGGCGAGACGGGGCGGCAACGACATCGTCGTCCACGAACGCATCATGCGGGAGGCTGGAGGCGGCAGCCACATCGTTTACCCAACGCTGACGTCCACCAATTACATCGAGTGGGCGTTGGTCATGAAGATCAACTTGCGCGCGCAAGGCCTCTGGGAGGCCATGTCCGGTGTGGGCGTGCAGGGGGATCGTGAGGATATGGTGGCGCTCTCGGCGCTGCTCCGCGCGGTACCACCGGAGATGGTGCCGGTACTCGCAGTCAAGGAAACGACACATGAGGCCTGGGAGGCCATCAGGATGATGCGTATGGGGGTGAACCGAGTCCGCGAGGTGATGGCACAGCGCCTGCGCAAGGAGTTCGAGCAGATCGCTTTCAAGGACGGCGAGTCACTTGACGCCTTCGGCATGCGGATCACCGGCATCGTCAACAACCTGCGCTCTCTGGGCGACACCGTGGAAGAGGTAAAAGTTGTCCAGAAGATCTTACGTGAAGTGCCCGACAGGTACTCGCAGATCGCCTGCTCGATCGGGACGCTTCTCGACCTCAACGACATGTCCGTTGAGGAGCTGATCGGGCGATTGCGCTCCGCTGGGGAGCGGTGCTCGTCCGGTGGCGCGGATGGCTCCGGCAGCCAGCTGCTCCTCACGGGAGAGGAGTGGATCGCGCGTGGCAAGCAACGGGAGCATGGGTAGGGCCCGGGTTCCAACGGCGGTGGCGGCGGCAAGGGAAAGCATCGCGGCAAACAGCAGTACCGCGGGCGTGAATCGCACGACACTAATGGTGAGCGTGACTTGTCGCGCGTCAAGTGCTACAACTGGAACAAGATGGGCCATTTCTCCAGGGACTGCAAGGAGCCACAGCGCGAGCGCAAGGGGCACCAGCAGCGCGTGCACATGGCGAAGGTCGATGACGATGAGGACGAGCTGGCACTCCTGCTCACGCGGGCGTGCACCCTCAGCGATGACGACGGCCCATCATTGTTGATGGCGACAACCATGGATCCACTGCTGCTAACGGTGCGCGTGGACGCGCCAACCACGCTGGTGACCGGGATCACCAAGCGCGTCGACTTCGTCGAAGGACGCGTGCACCTCACCAAGGACATGCACCGTGACGACTCGTGGTTCTTGGACACGGGCGCTAGCAACCACATGACGGGCTACCGGTCCGTCTTCGCCGAGCTGGATACCACTGTTAGCGGCACGGTGAAATTTGGCGACGGCTCGGTGGTGGACATCAAGGGACATGGGACGATCCTGTTCGCATGCGCCAACGGCGAGCACCGCGCCCTCATCAACGTCTACTACATTCCTCGCCTCCGCAGCAACATCGTGAGTCTTGGGCAGCTCGACGAAAGCGGTTGCCAAGTCCTGATCCGCGACGGGTTCTTGAAGCTACACGACCGGCGGCAACGCTTGCTCGCCAAGGTGCCTAGGGCACGGAACCGGCTCTACGTCGTCACGCTCGACGTCGTCCAGCCGGTGTGTCTCGCAGCGCTCCACTACGACGACGCCTAGAGGTGGCATGCACGATACGGCCACCTCAACTTCGACGCGCTCCGAAAGCTTGTGCGCCAAGGCATGGTGTGCAGCCTGCCGCAGATCGATCACGTCGACCAAATCTGTGACAGTTGCCTGGCCAGGAAGCAGCGGCGCGCATCTTTTCCTCAGCAGGCGAAGAAACGAGCCGAGGGTCTACTCGACTTTGTGCACGGGGACCTTTGCGGCCCCATCACGCCGGCAACACCCGCCAGCAAATGGTACTTCTTGCTCCTCGTCGATGACCTGAGCTGCTACATGTCGCTCACGCTGCTCATAATGAAGGATCAGGCGGCAACAGCCATAAAGCGCTTCAGGGCTGGCGCCGAGGTGGAGATGGGGCGTAAACTGCGGCTGCTCCGCACGGACCGCGGTGGCAAATTCACCGTGGCCACGTTCGCCGAGTACTGCGCTAACGAGGGGATCGACAGGCTACTCACGGCACCGTACTCGCCACAGCAGAATGGTGTCGTTGAGCGCCGGAACCAAACCATCGTCTCTACCGCACGAAGCCTCATGAAGGCAAAGGGAATTCCAACGAGGTTTTGGGGTGAGGCAGTGTCGACCGTTGTCTACCTCCTCAACCGGTCACCAACAAAAAGCGTCAACGGCAAGACTCCCTACGAGGTATGGCATGGGCACAAACCTGATGTGAGCTATCTACGCGTCTTTGATTGTGTGGCACATGTGAAGGTGACGAAGCCACACCTGGCTAAGCTCGACGATCGGAGTACGCTGATGGTGTTCTTTGGCTACGAGCCCGGCTCGGCGGCGTACCGCGTCTACGACCCCGCTGGCAATCACGTGCACGCGTCACGCGACGTGGTGTTCAACGAGAGCGCACGCTGGGACTGGGAGAAGGCAGAAGGTGCGCCAGATGATGCACCGTTCCACGTCGACTACTTCTCCTATCCTGCCATGGGTGCTGCCAGGAGGCAGAAATCACTATTTTGACCTTTTCTGGATACTTCATCACGAAATGACCCTAGTTCGGAACTTTTTCGAGATCTGCCCCTTTTGGCTAACGCCACCCACCGTGGCATGTGACTGGGTGATCTAACACCATGGTCAATGGCGTTCGGCCCCCGATCCACGATCCGCCATTCGCGCTGACCTCGCTGACGTGGCGAAGTACCGAATGCCACGGTCGCTGGCGTTTCCCCGGTTAGCCAAACGCCGAGGACACTGGCAAACGTGCAATAATGTACTAAGTCTCAAACATCTTGAGGGATTAAGATAACACTAGTACAGAAAACGATATCCGAGGCGGTTAAAATAGTACATCCGAGGCGGTTATAGCACCCGCCTCGACGGAGTGGTTGCGGATATGGGGCATACATCGGAGGCGGTTATGCAAACGCCTCGGATAAGAGCTCATCCGAGGTGGTTAAAACTCATTAACCGCCTCGGATAAGGGCATATCGGAGGCGGTTACATTTTCGTAAGCGCCTCGGATAATGTATTATTAGAGGCGCTCAGAATAATACAATCGCCTCCGATATACACTTATCCAAGGCGGTTAGGTAAAGATAACCGCCTCCTATATTCTCTTATCCGAGGCGTTTAGGTAAAGATAACCGCCTCTTATATTCTCTTATCCGAGGCGTTTAGGTAAAGATAACCGTCTCCTATATTCTCTTATCCGAGGAGTTTAGGTAAAGATAACCGCCTCCGATATGTTGTTCACTAGGCATTATTTTCCCTAATTTACTAGCATCCCTGAAAAAAGAAATACATATACATCAAAATCACAGCAGGCACAACCAGCACAGCACACTTAAAACATTCATTCATTCTCGGATCGACCACAAAACATTACATGTAAACATTCACATACATACGCATACGAATTAATAAATATTACAAAAGTTGTTCACTTGAGTCATATCCTCAATTCACAGCCAGGATATTGATCAAATTAAACAAAACTAGACCTCTCTTCAATTCTTCACATGAAAGAACTACGCGCCGAAGCCTCCATACACCATATCTTTTGATAAAGAAGCATCATATATAATAAAGTGACGTTAGCAGTGAGAGAAAAAATGAACAACACGACGTTTAAGAACATCAAGTGCACTTATCATTCGAAACCACCTGTTGGACAGATAATTACAAAGTTTGATTGTAGAAGTTAATGAAGTAACTAATGACCTAAGTAGAAACCTACGTAATCATCTAACTAATCTCAATCCTAAGTTCCTAGCTTGTCGCCGGGGAACCGAAGCGTCCTTGGGCACTAATGACATCATTGTTCAGGAAGCCGGCGATGTGCGACCGGACCTGGCTGAGGTCCATATCTTCCAACATCTTGATTTGCATGGTTTTCGTCGCTTCCTGAAAACATGAGTCTTACGCTCAGGGCGAATAGAACGACTAAACACTCGACATTAGCAGTGGCGCTGGTTTCTTACCGGTAGAAGCGCGTACTTTGGGTTGCTGGAAAGGGCTAGCATGTGGAAACACACGTAATACCCACAGAGGTCGGTCCCTTCAGGTTGTTGCCGGCACTACAAAAGGGATATCGATTAGGTATAGAGGGCAGAATTATGATGGCATTAGTTCTAGGAGTCAAGGACATTACGGAATACCTTAAACTTGCAATCATGGCTTAACTTGACGGCCACTCCGCCCTTTTCCTTGTGCCTCCCCCCGTGTTTGACGTATGTGTCAAACGCTCTGAGTGATTAAAAACAATTAGCATCAAACTATCTCTTCCTTTGTGAAGAAGAAAGAATAGGCATGGACTAAGTCGAACGTTTTGATACTTACTCGTCGAGTACAGTCATGACGTCCACGTACGCTTGCTTGCGCGAGTCCATGCTGCGCCTCATGGAATCAAGGTAATATACCTTACTCCATTTCGGCACGATCACGACGAGGATCCAATGGCCGCTACTTATACGATACGAAGTTATTACATGTTTAGCCGTCGAACCATAAGAATTTGCGCAGGATGTGGCTTACCCGATGTTATAGGCAACCTGGATCTGATCTCGTGCGGAGTACTCATGGAGTAAATGCACGACATAATCCCGCACCATGTCCTTATTTTGCGTGAGGCAACATGCAGAGATCAAATGTGGGTCGCCGAACCCCACGGAGTTGTGCATCTTTCTTCTTACGCTCAGCTCAATCATGTACCTGAGTACAGGAGAATAAGGAGTTACATTGCAGGCATTTAGAAGTGACAAAACAAAACGGTGATGTGCTGTAAGGACTTACAGCGAGAAACATCTCATGAGACTGGCGTCCAGCTCACGGAAGTGCATCATGTTGAAGATGTCCGAGAAATCCACGGGAAACATATATCCATGGCGGTGCTTGAAATGCTCCTCCTTGAAGAATACCATGAGTCCGAGTCTTGTATCTGGGAACGGCCTGCGCGACATCTCGAGGTAATGATTATGGAGCTGCCGGCCGGCTACGTCCAAGTTCACGTCATCGTCCACCATAGGTTCTCCAGGCACGTACTGGCGAGCTAGCTCCGCTAGAGGATATTCAACATCAGAAGCCAGTTTTGAAGCAGACTTCTTGGATTCATAGATTTTCAGCTTGGACGTCGCCCCTTGACTCTTCGGTCGACCACGGCGTGCCTGTGAGGTCTCCATTGCTGGTAGTGCCGGGAGCTGAGGGGGGAGCGAATTATGAGTACTAGCCTCCACATCTTGCACTGTCAGGACTGGCTGAGGAAGGATGAGCTCCGTCGCAACCTTGGGCGGAGATGGAGCAAGCAGCGGTGAAAACCTCAGCATCCCTTGATCCGCCGGAGATGGAGGAACGGAAGGTGCGCTCGGTGCTGATTCGAGGACTACGTCCTTCTTCGGCCACTGGACGAACGACCCGACCGCGTCGCTTAATGTCTGTAGCTCATCAGATTCTCCCGCAGCCGGCAAGGGACAGCAAGCGAAAGTCGGGTTGATTGACTCAACCTGCACTCGCGCGAAGCCTGCCGCCAAGGGGACACCGTGTAGCACCGTTCCAGGAGGAGATGGCCAGACTTGACCGTACGCGGCGTCCATCGAGAAGTTCGTCGTAGCGAACTGTATCTGCAGCTTGCACCTCGTCGGACCCCCAATCTGGTCGATAGGAGAACAATCATCCGCACTAGATGCACAGCTACTGCGGCGGGCACCCGGGCTAATTGCGACCGGCGCCCTGTCTTGCAGGTACTGTGATGATAGCCTCTCCTCCATTGCCCTCATTCTCTCCTCGAATTGCGCCTCAAGCGACGATTGAATCTCTGCTTTCATCTGCCCAGCTCTTGCTCTCTTCCGCTACCGACGTGCCTCCTGCGTGTCCCCGGTGAAGGATTTGCTCCACGTTGCCAGGTTTCCGAGACCCCTGGTGCGTCCATAGGGCTCCCTGGTGCCGATGGCCTCGGAGAGTATGTCTTTCTCCCGACTTGGCACAAACGAGCCTTGAGATGCCTGCTCGTTCAGCCGCACCATTCTCTGATATACCTGCTCGTCTTCAGGGTTTCTCCATACACGTTGCCCACCTTGATCCACCTTGGTCCTCACTCTGCACCAGTCCCGGACTCGGTTGTCACCGAAACCCGAGAACACCGGCTGCTGACCGTGCTTCTCCACTTCCTCGTCCTCCTTTGCCCACTTCTTCTTCGCACCGACGTACCCTAAGGTGCTGAGGAAATGCGGGTGCTTGTTTCTGCTGGCTAGCTCTTTCCCCTTCTGGCTTTCTGTCCGGAATTCTTCGGACGACTTCAAGGCGCAGAACTCCGCCCAATCTTCTTCGGAGACATCAGGGTATGCCTGGCAAGGCGACTTCTCTTGATTGAGATAGTCCCTCACCAGTCTGTGCTTGAAGTTCCTCCAGCACTTCCCAGCCGTCAATACTGTCGCTCGGAAGAACTCGGCCTCGACCTCTTCCGGGTACATGAAGGAGCCCTTCACTTCGTCAAAGAGGGACCTCCGCTCCTCCCGTGTCAGTTCACCCCAATCCGCGAGGGTGATCCTAACCCTAGAACGGGCGACCACCCCGCATAACGTCCGCCACTTCTTTCGGGTTTCTTCTGGCTCAGGCACTCCGGTCACCGGATCCAAGCTCTGAACTACCCATCTGCCCTTCGGCCTCCCCGATGGCTTCCTTGGTTTGTGAGATCCCTTTCCTGACGATGTCGAAGGTCTTGGCGACTCCAACGGCGATATCGTAGGGGAGGGCGGCGGAGAGCTCATCTCGATCGTATTAACTAGTTACTAAACAAGTTTTAGTATCAAGTTAGACTAAGTAAACTATAGCAAAAGGGGGTAATAAGAGAGGAGCAAGTTAGTATCTATTCTTATTAGATTTTTAAACTATAGCTCAAGTGAATAATTGTCCTGTAGTTTAACAACACTAATTTGAAGATGAAGAAATAACTTAATGACCAGATATATCATTAGCATCAGGGTAGGAATAAGAACCATAAGCATACTAGGCACCATTGCATTGAAATGCAGAAAAGCAATACATGAGCAATGTTAGATCAAAAGAAGGTAGCCATTGTTTTAGCAAGCACTCCGACATCTTAGACAAGTATAGTTAATCACATTCTTACCAAAAGAAATTAGGGTTTTGATAACAAGAACAACTGATATATCAGAAACATCAGTTATTAGAATATAAGGGTTCTGTAACATCCCTATTTTTAATCTCTTGGCTTAATGTGCATCATGGCATGGCATGGCATAGATTAAAGTTTGATTTATTAAGAAAATTGAGAAAAGTCTAGGGAGTTCTTTTTAAATTAAAATCATGCTTGAGTTGACTCAATTGAATTTAAGCAAGAATTTAAGAACAAGAAAATGTTAGTCTTAGATCAATTAGTTTGGAACAAATTTAGAGCAAAAGAATTTAGGTTGAAATCATTTGAGTTTGAGCAAATTTAGAAGGGAGGAAGAAAAGAAAACAGAAATAAAATAAAAAGGAAAAACCCTAGTCTAACCCCCTCTCCCCCGCATGGGCCTCCCCTCCGGCCCATCTCCTCTCTCCCGGTCCGCACTGGCCCGCTCCGCACCCCCCTCCTTTCTTCCTTCTCTCTCACCTCACTCCGGCCGCCCCCTGTTTCTCCTCCTGCCACCACACCGCCGCGTGGCGAGCGCCTTCTGAGCAACTGCGCCAACTTGCCCGCCTCCCTCCTCTACCCGTAAAGCCCCTCCTTGGCCGGCCCGCCCCGTTCTTTCCCCATTTTCTTCCGCCGGTCGCCCCGCCCAAGCACTCCGCCGCCGCGCCCTGCCACCCCACCTCCGACGCCATCGCCCCATCCACCTCGTCCCCGGCCGAGGCGGGCTCGCCTCCTCCGCCACCCCAAGCTTCCCGCCTCGGTTCCGTCCTCGCCGCCACTGGAGCCGACGCCCCCGAGCAGCCACTCGAGCTCTGCCTCCCCTCGCCGCCGCTCCGGTCTCCCTTCACTCACCCGGCCTCGTCGCCCCTCCTCCTTTCCGCTTACTCTGCCCCGAGCTCCCTCCGGTGCCCCACCTCCGACCTCCGCGCCATCGCCTCTCCTCGCCGCCCCGGTCGCCTCATCCCGTCGCCTCCGTCTACCCGAGCTCCTCCGCCGCCGTTCCACGCCTCACCAGCACCGCCCAAGCACCGGCCGCCGTCTCGCCGCTCGGGTCCCCGACGCCGTCGAGCTTCCCTCCGCCAGGTCGCCTCCTCGCCCTTATCGCCGCCCCGGAGCCCCTGCCTCGCCGCCCGCCGTCAACCCGTGCCTCGCCGCCTCCTTTGGACCTCGCCGCTATCGCTTCGGTGAGCGTCGCCGGCCACACCGCCCTTCTCCCCACCTCCCTCGCCACTGTCCCGGGCCAACCGCCGGCCAACCGAGCCCAGGCCGTGGCCCCTGGCCGGTTAGTAGGGGTGGTTAAGCTAGTAGTTAGTTAGGCAGTTAATTAGTTAGATTGGTTAGTAGGATAGTTAAGTTAGTTAGGGTTTAATGCTCATTAGTTAGGGGAGTTAGGACATCCTTAATGAATGTATTAAGTATAGTCTAGGTTTAATGCTGCTGTTGGCTGTTGAGTTCGGTTAGGGCATAGGTTAGTAGCTAGTTAGGTTAGTGATTAGTTAGTTAAGTTGGTTAGGTTAGGGTGTTAAATGCTAAGTTAGTTGTTGTTAACCATCATTAATGTTAACTGAATGTCTGATAATTGTCACTGTTGAGTAACCAGCATATTGAATGGGCTTACCCAGTATGTGTGTATGCCAGCCGGGTCCCGCACGTAAGGAATTAGGGAAAAGAATAAAGGAAAAGAAAAGAGAATGATGAGTGGGTCCCATGCGTCAGAAAACTAAGAAAAGGGTAAAAGAAAAAGAAAGGCTATGACCAGTGGGCCCCCTTGTCATAGGCTGGCTCAATTTCGACCCCCAGTTGACCTAGCAGCCCACCTGTCATGCTCTAGGGTTAGGTCATGCTGAGTAATAAAAATATTTCCATTTATTAATTGCTGAGAAAGATACAACAAAGGGATTAATCTTGTTAAATTCATAGAAAATTTCATCTGAACTCAGAAAAATGCAAATAATATATCAAAATGTTCAGAAGAATGAAAGCTATTCAATTATGTCATATTCATCCATGTTTGCATGCTAGGAAAGATGAAATTGACTAAAAACTCAAATTAGGGTTTCCCCGAGTAGCCGGAGAAATTCGGATCGCGATAATTCGAGCGTCCGGACTCCGATTAAACTGATTCCACTTGCACTAGCTTCGATTTTGCATCCTTTAGGACATGGCATACATTGCATCTCATGCCGATGTTTTCCAACATTGTATTTAATGTTTCGTGTGTTTCGTTTCGGTGTTGTCGCTCCTCCCGATAGGACCGGACGATCTCGGCGAGTATAGCTTTGAGCAGGATCAGGGAATAGTAGCGGATCAGCAAGGCAAGCAGCCCCCTTTGACCATCTTGAGGATATCCCATTATTTGCAACTTATTATTTGTTTTCAAAATCGTATTGCATGCGTTCCACTGATATTTTATGCTAAGTGTGAACCCTATCCGTTGCATGAAAACTTACTTGTCGCTCAATCAACACCACCGACCCTCCCAACCTATTTAGAGTGAATTACTTGTTGTTGTAATATTGCTATTATAGCTCATGATGCTTAGACCTGCTTAGTTGAGCAAAGTCGTAATTCCTGGGATGGCAGACAAAACACACTCTGGATGGGTTAACGGATTAGGTGGGTGTTCAGCGGGATGTGACTAATAAACCTGACTAATCTCAAATCGGGCATCGACGAGAGGCCATGCTGGGAGCATGGTGGGTTGTCTCGTTAATCCCACAAGGACCGGTTTCTGGCGTACATTGACCCGAGATTTGCGTACTACTACACGGGTGTTATGGGCCACCCCCGACCGAATAATTTGTCTAGACTTAGGTGATGAGCCGCATAGTTTGCCGTTTTCGTGGATTTGGGTGCGTGGAAAACAAGGAGGTGGTGTGGTGCAATAATATAGGAGTGGGGGTTACACACGGTCTGGGACCGGGGATGTATCATCTGCCACAACTAGTGGGACCGCGCCGAAGTATCGGCCGAACTATCGTTCGCGGATTAGCCCATTAGGGCGGCTCATACCTAGGTCGAAAACATTGTAAAGGTCGTGTTCGATCACCCTCCGCCAGCACACCTCGTGAAAGTGTGTAAATTGCATTGGCATTAGGAGTCGATCGATACGTGTAGGTAAAGATGTACACCCCTGCAGGGTTTAAACTATTCGAATAGCCGTGTCCGCGGTTATGGACAGCTTGGTGATTACCTGCGTCGAATTAGACAAGTATAACCCTAATCTAAAACTTGCCAACTCTAAGGACGTGGGTTAGCGATCGCTTCCTCCCTGGTAGTCGAGGAAGGATCGAGGGTTTCATATGCTCGATGGTCTGCTTTAAGTTTTATTATGCAATTTCAGCTCCTCTCGTTTGCAAATATTCCAGTAGACGGATTTCAATCTATTACAGGTATTGTCAAAGGCACAAAATTAGCTTTCTGCAAAATAGTCCACAAATAGCCCCTTCTTGATACCTGATGCATCTATTATTATTTTCCCTTGTAAGTCTTGCGGAGTACATTTTGTACTCACCTTGCATTCGTTGATAATATTTGTGTGCAGAGGAAACCGCTCCCGCAGCGGAGGGTTTCTACGTTGAAGTCGATCCCGACGTCGACTAGTCGCTGGGGATCCCAGGCAGTGATCCTGCCCAGGGTTCGGCAGCTTGGTCATTTCTGTCACCATTTTGGCCCGACCTTTAGGCTTCTCAGCCAAACTAGAACTTCCGCTGTGTAAGCATCTTTTGATTGTATATATATGTTGTTAAGTTTCGGAAAAGCTAGTATTATTGCAGTTTCGTCGTAGAGTCTCTGTGATGGTACTGGCTTGTTCTTCCCCTGTGTCATGTGCAATGCGTGTATGATTGAAGTACGTGATGCAGGGAGGGTTTCAGGTTTTATATCGTAGAGCTATTAAGTTTAGTCACCCCTGTGAAGTGACTCTCCACTGAGATGATGGGAGCTATATCACCCTACTCCAGCCGTGCATTTATTTGCCGGGACGAGGTCGGGGTTGATGCTCCGGCTCAGTGGGAAAGAGTGAGGAGACTATATCACCCTACTGCTCTGTGCATTAGTTTGCCGGAGTAAGCTTTGGGGTTGACGTCTCGGGCTATTCGGAGCCATATCACTCTACTCCTCTCGGATTTGGCATCCGTGAGTTGAGGTCGGGGTTGAAGTTTCGACTTAGCGGGTGATTATTCCTAAAGCTCTCCGTTATGGAATCTGGGGTCCGACAGGTTCTAATTTAGTACTTAAACAGAATAGTTACTAAGAACAATTAGTAAAATCTTGAGCTGGAATTCTAGAACTCTATGTAAATCTTCAATGTATAAATCATGTTATTAGTGAAACAACTTCAGAATCTAAAGTAGTTCTATAGGCTCATTTATTCAAGCTAAACATACCTTAATACCATTGTTCGTGGTATGCTAGTACCAATGCGCAAGGGTCTTAACTCAGCAATTTAAACAAAGTACTTAGATAGGGAGCATTCAGCCACCAGTTAAACATGTAGTGGCACAGCATATAAGCATATTCCTGTAGGAAGCTACTTCAGCTAAGGATTAACTTGCATTCAAATTGTTGGTTTAATAGCCATTTGATGTGTAAAAAAAACCTAAATTTAGGTGTTGTAGGTGTGTATATGCCCATATGCATAAGCTAAACACAGGCCATTGTTCACCTCTTAAGGATTAAGTTATATATGCAAGATAGATAAAGATGACTACTTGTAAAATTAGTGATACATTTGATTAAGTTACTACATTTGATTAAGTTACTACATTTGATTTGGCACACCTTACTTCCTAAAGCAGATGTCCATTAATTCATTTTCTAGTGCTCTGAGCAAGATTCAATCCAGCAAAGGATTTAGGAAGTTTAGGGAGGCTGCAAAGGATCTAAAGTACCCTTGGGTATAAGATTTGAAGTCTGAAATACCCTAGTCCAAACAAGACTGTCGACGATTGGTAAACCGGCGATCTTACGGTACTCGCAAGATGATGATTACTGGGGGGTAGGGACCTCTAGGGGCCAATCGCCAGGAGTTCTGACAGCAGGGAACAGCCGTTTTTATACAGGTTCGGGCCTCCCTCAGGATAATAACCCTACGTCCTGTTGCTATATATTGATGGAGAACACGCTTTACAAAGGGGGATGTATGTTAGTGGCTACACTAGGCCTAATCGTAGACTAATCTAGCTAAACCACCGGGCTCGACTCCTTCGAGACAGCGGGTCTTCTAGGGCTTCGCCTCCTGAGATCCTATGCTGCTTGTGCTGCGACTAGTAGAACTTGTCCTCCCCTATGGGATTGCTGATCCTTATATAGGGGGTTCCCAGGGTCGTACTGGACGTGGACTCACGCCCGAGTAGGACTCTGGCTTCCTTAAACGTTGGGATTGACTTCCTAGTTTAAGGAGAGTCTTCCCTTCCGTAGAAGGGTTACCTTATCGTCCGGGGATCCTTATCGGATACAATGTACCTTCCTAAAGTCCTGGGGTACTGTACACGGATACCCCTAATACGCCGGATACCATACTATTCATCATCAAGCCCCCCATCAATACGTGAAGTGAGGTCATGATGGTTCTGTTGGAAATCTACCATTGTCGGGAAGCAACTCCGAGTAGGCGACTTCGAGTACTTTTGCTGACAACGTTCCCGAGTAGGTAATATCTCTACCGGGTAGTCGTGATATCCTTGGTCGGGATAAACCTCCGAGTAGTCCAAGGCATTTTTCTGGGCTAGCTTGCCCATGAAGCATCTTTTGATTTAATCTGATCCATTGATCACAGACACGTATTCGCCTGGAAGATTTCTAGGAAACCGAACCGTCATGGCGGAATTTTCGCGTGGTGATGAAGAATCTTTCATTTTTCTGTGCCACTGTACCGCTGACATTAGCGAAACCGTAGCGCGCTTGTCAATTACGACGAACAGGAACTTGTAGCCCCCGGGCGAGACCGGGAAGGGCCCCAGAATATCCAAGCCCCATGTCGTGAAGGGCCACGACAAGGGAATCGTCTGCAATGCTTGGGCGGGCTGGTGAATGCGTCTATCGTGAAATTTGCACTGACGGCATCGCTTCACCAAGTCACTCGTGTCACGGAGAGCTGTCGGCCAATAGAATCCTTGTCTAAAGGCCTTTCCGACTAGGGTTCAGAAAGATGCATGTGCCCCGCACATCCCTCCATGGATTTCCTCGGGTAGTTCTTTACCCTGCGTCCGAGTGATACACCTCATGAGCACTCCGTAAGCTCCTCGATGATAGAGGGCCCCGTCGCCCAGGGAGCACATCTAGGCACATCGGGCAATCTGCTCGGATGGTGCATCGTCCTCGGGTACTATCCGATCGTGAAGGTACATGCAGATGGTTTCTATCCACGAATCCTCAAGACCGAGGGGAGCAACGAGTCGACCCGCTACTCTCCTTGGAGCGTCAATACCTGGTGACGTCCTTGAATGGTGCTCTGTTCTGAGGGTGGCCATTCCTTCGTCCACAGGTTCGTTAGAAGCAATGGACGGCGTCGAAATCCTTTTTGCAAAGGTCCCGGGTGGGCATAGAGATCGTGAGGACGCCAGGCGGGCAAGACTATCGGCTCGACAGTTATCCTTTCTTAGGATGTACCGTACTTTGAGCCCGATGAATTACTTCTCCGGCTTCCTCATCTCTGCTAATTAGCTGCCATGTTCTGGTCTAAGGTCTGACATTCTTTGGACACTTGTCTCGCTACCAGCTATGAGTCCCTACTCACGAGTAGGCGGCGGATACCAAGTGCGGAAGCGACTCAGAGACCGACAAGCAAACCCTCATGCTTGGCCACGTTATTCGTGGCCGGGAAGTTAATCCGCAGTGCATACTGCAGGCATTCTTCGGTTGAGGAAGTTAGTTCCAGCATGGGGCTAGTCGGCTGTGGAGTTCATTGAGCTCCTAGCTCAGGACGCCTGTTGTCCGACTTGAGCGAAGGTCTAGCCCCTGGTCGCGGCGCTTCTAGATATAATCAACAACTGAAAACGTTAGTCGTAATTTGCTTTTACTGAAACTAACCTTTTGCCTTTTTGCTTGCTTCGTCTGGGACCTAGAGGAGCGATTGGTCCTGTCAGAGCAGGAGCGGGGAACCGATTTTGAGGCGAAGAGGTCTCGAATGGCTGAATGCAGATAGCCTGCTAAACTGACTTAACACTTTTTGATTAGTAACTGTGCTTAATCTGTGTGTTTTGTTTTCTGAAAGTTGATCATTTTTAAAATAACTGCATTGTGAATGTTGTCAGATGCAAAGGTTCTCAAGGATTTAGTCGAACTTCGCGTCCACCTTCCTGGACTTAGGCTTACGAGTTGCGCCGTATGCCTCTGACTGCGATCGACCAGGCCTTAGGTTTAGTCAGACGGAGGTCTCAGAGGCTCCTCGTCATCAGTAAACACGATAAGGGGTCTTCGTACAGTCTGTCATAGCCATAGCAGCAACCTGTGTTCCCTTGTCGAAGGGGTATTGAACGCTAGTTAGTGAACCTCTCGTAACCCTTGCTCTGATGACATTGCACTCTATCCGGGACGCCTTCTGTTCGAAGTAGTCGGGGTGGCCGGTAAGCGTACGATTTTGTTGGCCTAGTCATACCTGTACCTTCTCTTCTTCCCTTGCTCGGAGTCGGGGAACTTTGCTGCGGGAACCGGGGAGTTTGGTCGGCCAGGCCTTAGGTCTAGTCAAGTGGGGGGCTCAGTGGCTTCCCCTGTCACCTGTAGACACGTTAAGGGGCTTTCCTCTCATCCCAGACGGTCGCAGCGCAGAACCCTTTTCCCTTTGCTTAGGTTGGGTCATCGGTACGTGCATGTGTACGCCAGTTTTTCGCTTGATGCCACATACTTATCCAGCCCCCGACTGTCTTATTCGAGAAGTTTCTCGGATAGGTAGTCTAAAAAAATAAATATCGAACTAGAAACTTGATATTTAAAAAACTGTGAACTGACTGAAGCATCATTTATAAGTTATTATAAGAAAAAACTGCTAGGAAAAACTAGAAGTAAAAACATCACCTCCTCCTCTCGAGTTGTCGTTGGTTGCTCCAGAAACTCTCGTGCTCTTGTCGTGACCCGCTGAAAAAGCTTGTCGAGTGCGCGTGCTAGGCGACGGCGCCCGGAGCGTCTTATCATCGGCTTGTTCATAGCTTGACGACTTGAGGTTGGAGCTGGCGCAACCTGAGACGGACTGGCGGTCGGAGGGGTGATGACTGTGTGATCTTACCGAAGGTGCTTGCACGAGGAACTCTCTAAGGGGACTCGACTATCTCTTTACTGCTAACTCGAGCGACCTGGATCGGGCGTCTTCTCATGTGGAGCCGTTGTCCTGCTGAGAAGAAAGCCCTTTTTGCCCCGGTTTCGAACTAGTCGTAGAACCTGCTCTCCGACTTGGAGGGGGTGTTTTTTGAAGTCGTCGCTCGTAGTTGCGGTGGAGGTCTTGCTGAACGATCTTGTCGGGCTCCGGTGTTGTGAGCCCCCATGCTGATCCGGGTCCTCGAGATCTTTCTCGACCGTCATGGATCGCGAGAACCACTCGAGGGTCTGGATTAGATGAGGTGTAGTTCCACTCCATCGGGAGGGACACTGTGATTGAGATCTTGATCGTTTGGCCGATCAGACGTTGCAGGCGACAGTCCGGACATCGGGCTGGTCGCTCCTGCCTGGGAATCGTCGGTTAGCTCCAACGTTCCTCCGAAGGCCCTGGTGCACTCGGTCCTGAAGTGATCAGCTTCGCAATCCAAGTACTTGACAGGCACGTATTCTCTAAGATCTACGCGGTCAGACACCGGGTACAGATCCATCTGGCCGGAGTTGTCATAGAAGCCCAGATCTGAGTACCCAGTACGTCACGTGAGAGCGATCGGATCCCCCGCCGAACCTGCTTCTTCCTCCTCGGGTCGAACTGAGGAGGGCCGTGCAGTCGGCGTCATGGGCTGATCGCGACTAGTTGCACATCTTGCCGACTCCGATTCTTCCTGGACGGCTTGAGCCGGAGAGGTCCCCACGGTCGGCGCCATCTGTCGACGATTGGTAAACCGGCGATCTTACGGTACTCGCGAGATGATGATTACTGGGGGGTAGGGACCTCTAGGGGCCAATCGCCAGGAGTTCTGACAGCAGGGAACAGCCGTTTTTATACAGGTTCGGGCCTCCCTCAGGATAATAACCCTACGTCCTGTTGCTATATATTGATGGAGAACACGCTTTACAAAGGGGGATGTATGTTAGTGGCTACACTAGGCCTAATCGTAGACTAATCTAGCTAAACCACCGGGCTCGACTCCTTCGAGACAGCGGGTCTTCTAGGGCTTCGCCTCCTGAGATCCTATGCTGCTTGTGCTGCGACTAGTAGAACCTGTCCTCCCCTATGGGATTGCTGATCCTTATATAGGGGGTTCCCAGGGTCGTACTGGACGTGGACTCACGCCCGAGTAGGACTCTGGCTTCCTTAAATGTTGGGATTGACTTCCTAGTTTAAGGAGAGTCTTCCCTTCCGTAGAAGGGTTACCTTATCGTCCGGGGATCCTTATCGGATACAATGTACCTTACTAAAGTCCCGGGATGCTGTACACGGATACCCCTAATACGCCGGATACCATACTATTCATCATCAAAGACCTTAGCCATAATATTTCAGTAATCAGTGTTGACTACAAGTAAACAACCATAAGACAACATCAAGAGGGTTGATATGTTTAGTTCAATCATCCAGTATTGATATTTGGCAAATAAAATGGCTAACTACTGATGAAAGATCTCAATGGTTTGGGACCAAATATTGCTAGGGAATTCAGAAGGAAAAGAAAGAACTATAGGTTACACGGGCTAACCGTCTGCTTGCGGTTGGAGGAGGAGGCGCCTGGTCGTTGGGGAGGAGGAGGCGGCCGGCGGTGGTCGTCGGACGTCTAGGGTGCGGCCGGCGGTGGTCCTCGGTCGGGGAGGAGGCGGCCGGCGGTGCTCCTCGGTCGGGGAGGAGGCCACCGGTCGGGGGCGCTCGGTTGGTAAGGGGCGCCGGTCGTCGGGGAGGCTGGGGATGGGGAAGGAGGCGGCGGCCGGCGGCGACGACTTGAGCTCTGGGAGGCGGCGCTGAAGGTGGGGGGCGGCGGCGCTGCTCGGGGCGGCGGGAAGGGCAAGAGAACAGAAGGCAGTTCTGCGCGCGGGGATGGCAGGTTGAATTATATAAGGGAGATAAAGGAGGCGGTTAAATCGATCTAACCGCCTCGGATTAGCATAAAGGAGGCGGTTAAAACGATCTAACCGCCTCCAATATGGGAGATATCGGAGGCGGTTGGATAGATCTAACCGCCTCGGACAAATATAAACGAGGCGGTTGCTGTTTTATGACCGCCTCCAATTAGACCTAATCGAAACCGCCTCCGATATGTTCTTTCCAGCAGGTGCACAATCTTTTTTCTGAGCTCTCAGTGGACAAACATCAACAAATCACATATATCATTTGCATCTCCATTCATAATATACATAAACACATATATATAAACATCACATATGTATAAACATCACATATATACACACAACCATCACATATATCATTGCATCTCCTTTCATAAATACACATCACACATATATACCCAAGCATCTCATGCATATAAACACATATGTATAACCACATATATATGAACTCAAGCATTCATATCAAGAGAAGCATGTAACATATATAATTACTTCTTCCATGCATGTCTCAACCATGTGTCATCACCACTTCTCAAATTATATCATTGCCTCCGCTTCCTCCTCTTTTTCTTCTTGCTAGGCATTTCCTCGTCGAACTCTAGCCCTTCTTGATGATCTTCACGCACGTAGACTGGTTCATTAGGTTCATCGGCCGTCGCGTCTCTAATGCTATGTTGCATCGGAGGTGTATCTTCAAAGATCTTGTACTCATCCTCATCCACCACACCCTGAACTCCGACAATCTTCCTTTTACCTTGTAGTGCAATATGAAGATTCTTCTTCGCCGGATCGGTCACGTAAAACACCTGGTGAGCTTGATTGGCTAGGATGAATGGGTCATCTTTGAATCCAACACGTTCAAGGTCAACCGTTATGAAGCCGTGGAGATCGACCTTCGTAGATTGCAGATTGACCCAACGGCACCAGAATAATGGGAACTTGAAGTACACGTAGTCCAGCTCCCAAATATCCTCGATGAACCCATAGTATCAGCTCCGTTTCTCACTCAAATCAGAAGCCTCTATGCGGACCCCACTATTTTGAAATGTGCTTTTCTTATCTTGATCTCTCGTGTAGAACGTGTATCCATTAATGTCGTATCCTTGCCAAGTGACGACTTCGAATGTTGGGCCCTTCGCATACCAGGTAAGCATGTCGCTAGAGGCACCTAGACGAAGACGCTCCTTGAACCACTTGTTGAATTCTTTGTTATGCTCTCTCGTCCTCCACGCATCGGTTCTATTTGGATGCTCTTGCCTTAACTTTGCCCTATGCTTGTCCATGTAGGGGGCAGCGGCGGTCATGTGTTGCAACACGGTGAAATGGGCAAGTGCGTGTCCTGCTTGGTCCGCCGTTATAGATTTCTTTCCGATAGTCCCAACACCATCGAGCCTGCCTTCATGCCGAGAACATGGCACGCCAATCGGTTGGTTCGACTCCATGTAGTCAACACAGAACTCGACAACCTCTTCTGCAGCATAACCTTCGACAATACTTCCCTCCGGTCGATACCTGTTTCTCATGTAGTGCTTCAAGATTCCCATGAATCTTTCGAACGGGTACATGCTCGGAAGGAAGACTGGGCCACACATCTTGATTTCGTGCACAATGTGGACGATGAGATGCACCATTATATCGAAGAAAGACGGGGGGAAATACATCTCTAGCTGACATACAGTCTCCGTTGCCACTAACTCCAGATCATCTAGCTCGAAGACGTCCATCACCTTCTGAGAAATCTTGTTGAAGAAGAAGCACAGCTTGGTGATTGATTCCCGGACGTTAGGAGGGAGGATATTCCTAATTGCAATTGGGAGCATCTGTGTCATCATAACATGGCAGTCATGAGACTTCATGCCGATGAGTTTCAGGTCCTGCATCGAGACGAGCCTCTTGATGTTGGCTGAGTAGCCGGACGGAACTTTCACGCCATGCAAGAACTTGCAAAACTCGGTTCTCTCTGCCTTCGATAAAGTGTAACAGGCAGGGGGATGTATGTCTTCCCGTTAGGCAGAAGTACAGGTGCCAGCTCTGGCCTGATTCCCATGTCAACCATGTCGAGTCGGGCCTTGACGCCATCCTTCGTCTTGTCCTTCATGTTTAGCAGTAGACCCAACACGCTGTCACAAACATTCTTCTCTATGTGCATCACGTCGATGCAGTGCCGGACTTCTAGGTCCTTCCAGTAAGGTAGGTCCCATAACACAGATCGCTTCTTCCAGTATGATGACTCATCAGCGGCCTTCTTTTTCCGACCCTTTCCGAGCACGACATCCACGTCGTTAACCTTCTCGAATATCTCTGCACCGCTTAATGGCCTTGGTTTCGCACCGTTCTCCGTTCTCCCGTTGAACTGTGACTTCCACCTCCGGTAACGGTGCCTTATAGGCAGGAACCGCCGGTGACCCATGTACACGACTTTCCCGTAATTCTTCAGACTTAGGCTAACGGTATTCTCCATGCATACGACACAGCCTTTGTGTCCTTTCACCGTCTGACCGGAGGTTTTGCCGAGAGCGGGAAAGTTTTGGATTGTGCAGAACAGCATGGCCCGCAGAGTGAAGTATTCTCTTTTGTCCGCATCCCATACCTGCACTCCTGTGTTCCACAGTGTTTGTAGCTCATCCATCAACGGTTGGAGATACACGTCGATGTCGTTACCAGGTTGCTTAGGCCCTTCGATAAGTGTAGACATCATAATGTACTTCCGTTTCATACAAAGCCAGGGAGGTAGGTTGTACACACTGAGAAGTACGGGCCAGGTGCTGTGTCGGCTGCTCATGTTGCCAAATGGATTCATTCCGTCCGTACTGAGCGCGAACCTTACGTTCCTAGTTTCCGCACCGAATTGGGGATACTTCCTATCGATGTTCCTCCACTGGATTGCATCGGCAGGGTGTCTCAGCTTTCCATCGGTTGTCTTCCGCTCGTCCGCATGCCAGCGAAAAAGTTTTGCTTCCTTCGGGTTTGCAAACAAACGCTTGAGGCGCGGGATTACAGGCAGGTACCAAGCAACCTTCGCGGGAGTCCCCTTCGTCACCTCGACGAATTCCTCAGCTCCTTCTACTCCAATTTTACCCTTGTACCGAGAAGCCTTGCACACAGGGCACGAATGTAGCTTCGCAAACTCTTTCCGGTATAGCATACAGTCGTTCCGACATGCATGTATCTTTTCAACTTCCAGTCCTAAGGGACAAAGCAACTTCTTCGCTCTGTACGTGTTGATGGGTAACTCATTCCCCTTCGGAAGCATGTCACTTAGAAGGCCCAACAACTCGTTGAAGCTCTTGTCGGACCAGCTGTTGCTCGCCTTCAGCTTCAATAGTTCAAGCACGGCATATAACAAAGTGAACTTAGCCTTGCATCCTACGAAAAGCGGTTTCTCTGATGCCCCCATCAAGCCTACGAATTGCTGGTACTCTCTGTCGGTTTCGTGCCCTTCGAAATCACGCAACATCTGTTCCAGCTCAGGCATCGACTCCGGATCATCGGACATCTCATGTTGTGAATCACAAGGGATATCAATTGGGATATCGGTTTTTATATCATCGGCGAAAATATCATCATCCGATACTACGGTTTGATCTTCGTCGTGCTTGGTCCAAATTGAATACCCTTCCGTAAAACCTCTCTTGAAGATGTGGTACTCAATATGATGAAGCTCAAAAATCCTTACATTACCACAGTCTAGGCATGGACAGTACGTGTCACCTCTACCCTGTCTCAACATGTCCGCCTCGGCAGATTCCATAAATGATCTCACTCCATCTCTATACGCCTCTGTGTTGTGAGCTCCGTACATCCACGATCGATCCATCTAAGCCGTGCATATGGAAATTTAAAATTTTAATTAAATTTATTAAGTGCACCGACTTCGTGAGATGAGTTTAACACAATAATTACTGACATAATCGAATTGTACAAATAATTACTAACATAACTAACTACTATAACTAAGTAGCCATACTAATTGCTAATATAACTAACATATACGCGTCGACTCTCTTCATTTACTAACGTATAACTAACATATTACCACGTTTTCTTCCGTATAAAAATTAAATACGCCACAAAAAATTTCCATCATTTTTTTCCTTTTTACCCACAAATTATAGAATTGTTTCATAGTTTGCATACCTTACCAACAAATTTAAATGCATTCAAACATACAAATAACTCAAACATCTCAATCGATCAAATTATTATCATATAATTGAATCTTCTCAACTAATGTTCAAGAAAAGAGCACAATCAACAAAAATTATTGGATGAAATGACTCAAAAACTAAACACCAACCTTTCTTAATCAACAAGGAAGTTATTCTCCAACTTCTCTACCAAATGTAGCTTCTCCACTAAAGAATCCACAGCAAATCGCTCAAAAAATCGCCACCACTTCGCCACATTTAAGGACATGGTCGTATGTCTGCTCGCGCAGTGCAATAAATACTGTGAATCATATTGGAGGCGGTTAAATCCAAACAACCGCCTCAGATATCGACTAAATCGAGGCGGTTATATATTGGCAACCGTCTCTGATATGTACTCGCTTATCCGAGGCGGTTGCCAATATATAACCGCCTCCGATAACTTCGATATACGAGGCGGTCATAAATAGTTAACCGCCTCGGATAATATTGGAGGCGGTTGCTTATTTATAACCGCCTCCGATGTGGTCGTTATCCATGGCGGTTGCTCCCGGAATCGTTATCTGAGGCGGTTTTTTCGTGCTAACCGCTTCCGACATAGGTTATTCGTGGCACTTCTTCTAAACCGCCTCGGATATGGCGCCACGGATAGACCATTCTGTACTAGTGCAAGTGGCTGGAACTGCATCATGTAGCAGAGGTGGAAGCAGGAAACTAGGTGTGATGGGGCAAATTTAAATTGGGAAAGACAGTGGTGACTGTATGTGTATATCAACTTATATGCAGCTCTGATCTCACGATTCTTTGGTCATCACCACAGTTTGTTTGATCTCCAAATGCACCTTGGCCAGGCTCTAAAAATAAGAACCGCAGTAAAAAACAAAACTTTTGATAGAATATGCCAACACTTTTGATAGAATATGGCAACTTGGCATGCCAGGCACGGAGCTGAACTGAACTGCGTACGTGGATTCTGACCCAAACATTGTCGCTTCATGCACGCACATGCATGTCTGGTGCTAACGCCAGCGAACGAACGCCAGCGCTGAACTGAACTGCGTACGTGGATTCTGACCCAAACATCGTCGCTTCATGCACGCACATGCATGGCTGGTGCTAACGCCAGAGAACAAACGCCAGCTTCGCTGGCGTTCGTGTCTCTGGATTCCGGGATATCTCTTCTGGGCAAACGCCAGCGTACCTGGCTTTTGGCTAACAGGAAACACCCCCACCCGTGGCGTTCGGTACTTCACCACGTCAGCAAGGTCAGCGCGAATGGCGGATCGTGGACCGGGGGCCGAATGCCATTGACCGTGGCGTTAGCTCACCCAGTCACACGCCACGGTCATTTTGAAAAAGTTTCGAACTAGGGTCAGATCTCGAAAAAGTTTCGAACTAGGGTCATTTCGTGATGAAGTATCCAGAAAAGGTCAAAATAGTGATTTCTGCCCTGCCAGGAGCCCTGCCGCGCCACGCGACACCCCTGCCGCGTCAGAGAAAACGGCTGCCGCAGCACAAAACTCTGCCGCCACGGCGGAGCGTGCGACACCTACACCAAGTCCTGCTGCAGGCAGGTGCTCTCCATCCTCGGCTGCCGCAGCAACATCGGCAGCCTGCCCCGGCACCACGGCAGGGGATTTTGGAGCTTCGTCGCCACGTCGTCCACTGCACCCAATGACCACGCGGGCGCGCGATGGCATCGTGCAGCCCAGTCACCGCTACGACGACTACGTGATGACGGCGGACACGGAGACGCACGACTACGACGAGTTCTACCTCGTCGGGGCAGAGGAACCTGCAAGCGTTGATGCAGCCCTCGATGAAGCGTGCTGGAGGCGCGCCATGGACGACGAGCTGACGTTGATCCAGAACAACGGCACATGGGAGCTCGTCATGCTCCCAGCCAGACACCGAGCCATAGGGCTGAAGTGGGTGTTCAAAGTCAAAAAGGACCCAGCAGGTAATGTGATCTGGCACAAAGCTCGCCTTGTAGCTAAAGGGTATGCCCAGAGACAGGGGGTGGATTTCGACGAGGTCTTTGCGCTGGTAGCACGCATGGAGACCGTGCGGCTGCTGCTGGCCCTCGCCCCGCGCAGCGGATGGCGAGTGCACCACATGGACGTCAAATCGGCGTTCCTGAATGGTGATCTCGTGGAGGAGGTTTACGTGCACCAGCCGCCCGGCTTCGTCAACTCCGGCGGTGAGCACAAGGTGCTCCGGTTGCACAAGGCCCTGTACGGGCTTCGACAGGCGCCGCGCGCATGGAACGCCAAGTTGGACGTGTCCCTCATGTCACTTGGGTTCGAGCGCAGCCCCCTTGAGCATGCGGTGTATCGGAGGACCACTGGTACGGATACACTTCTCGTCGGCGTCTACGTCGATGACTTGATCATCACCGGCACGAACAACGACGACATCGCCGCGTTCAAGGAACAGATGCACCAGCTGTTCGAAATGAGCGACCTCGATCTCCTGAGCTATTATCTAGGGATCGAGGTCAAGCAGGATGCCAGCACGATCACGCTCTGCCAGAGCGCCTACGCTGGCAAGATCTTGGAGGTGGTAGGCATGACAGGCTGCAACGCCTGTCAAATGCCGATGGAGAACCGGTTGAAGCTGAGCAAGGCCAGCCTCGGTGATGCCGTGGATGCTACACGGTATCGAAGCATAGTCGGCAGCCTGCGGTATCTCTGCAATACCAGACCAGACATCGCGCACGCTGTCGGAATTGTGAGCAGGTACATGGAGACGCCGACTGCACCCCACTGGGCCACCGTGAAGCAAATCCTGCGCTACGTCAGCGGCACAGCTGACTACGGATGCTGCTACAAGCTGGGGCGCACGGCGGAGCCCACTCTAGAGGGGTTCAGCAATAGCGACCTCACCAGAGACGTCGATGATCGCAAAAGCACTATTGGCGTTGTGTTCTTCCTCGACTCCAGTGCAATCACATGGACGTCCCAGAAGCAGAAGGTCGTCACGCTTTCGTCCTGTGAGGCGGAGTACATGGCGGCAGCGACGGCGGCTTGCCAGGATGTTTGGCTGAGCCAGCTCCTCGGTGAGCTGATCGGCAAAGCTCCAGCGACGGTGAAGCTGCACGTGGACAACAAGTCTGCGATTGAACTCAGCAAGAATCCGGTGCATCACGAGCGGAGTAAGCATATTGATACTCGTTTTCATTTCATTCGTGAGTGCATAGAAGAAGGCAAGGTGGAAGTCGACCATGTTGGCACTGACGGACAGCTCGCCGATATCCTCACCAAGGCGCTGAGTCGAGTTAAATTCGTGGAGATGCGACAGAAGCTCGGCGTCGTCAAGGTGAACCCAGGGCATCAGGATTAGGGTGTGATTTGTTGCATCTGTAATCCCGATGCCTATAGCTTAGCTCTGTTAGTTTACTTTCAGCAAATAATACGGCATGTGCATGAGGTTGTTCGTGCCATGACCGTTTCCTCCGTTGTTTTAGCTAGCTGTTAGACTGCCGTGTGCGTATCGTGGGATGGCACGAGATCATGCGTTCATGGCAGCAAAGTAGGGGAGCTGGACGAGTGGTCGTGGGATGGCACGGCCGATTAGCTCGGACACGTTCTCTTGTTAGCTGTAATCGAATGGCATTAGGTCGTATAAATAACACAGGGAAAAAAAAGAAAAGCTGAGAAGTTTGCACGCAGCGCAAAACCAATCGTGTTCATCGTGTGTTTAAGCTCCGGTTTCTGACAGTGAGAGATGTGCCATTGATTGATGCTCTTCATAAGCCACACTACACGCAACGACTGCACAGCCGCCACGCGCCACCTCCTACTTCCACCTCGATGCCTGCAGGTTCTTTGCTGCGGACATGGAGGACTACTCGTATCTGAGCTGCAATATGTGCGGGCGCTTTTTCCCGCACGAAGAAGTCTGCTTCTTCTGCGACTGCGTCCTTCCTAGCGGCTTCTTCTTACTCGTACCAGCTTCTTCTTAGTGTTGAGACCCAAGGAGCATCCGTCGATGTTGTTCTTATGAACCAGGTCGCCCTCGACCTAATGGGTTGCCCTACCGAGGAGCTCCGCCTGTTCTTCATGGAGCATCCTGGCGATTCTCGTGTCGCCGCTAATAAGCTCATCAGTATGTCCTCCATGCACTATGCCAGTGGTATTGATGGCCGCCTGTTCTGTGACTCCTTTGCCCCTCTCGTGCCAGGCTTCCTTCCGGCCAGTGTCTGTGGTTCTCGTTTACTGCTTCAACTTCCCTTTGTGTTTTTTTCTGAACTACCTTTGTGTGTTGTGATTTACTGCCCTTGTACCTAGATGTGTACTGCATTTTTTGGTCTTAATTAAGTTGTATAGCCGATTAAGTTAAATATTGTATTTTGATTACATGATGTACTGCCTAATTTTGACGCTGCGATATGTTTGTGTTTTTAACATGCACCTTTATTCTGCGTTATTTTGAACCGGTGTACTGCTCTTGTATCATTTTGTATTCTTACGTCCTAAGTGTATGTTTCTGTTGCAGTTAAAGTTTGCTCCGCGTCTGTGTTGTCCACCGGAGGTTGTAGTCCGATGATGTTTTGTCGGAGTGATCACAATGTCTGATGATAAGGATGACGGATTCGTAAACACTATACATGATACTAGCAAAAAGTACGTGCAATGCACGCAGGTACTATAGATGGTACTGTTTGTAGAGTACTGTAGATGGTACTGTTCACAGGTACTATTCATGTGAATCCCTCTAATCTCGGCCGTCGAATTTATGGGATCAATGGCTCAGATTGCTTGCCAAGTCTAGTTCAAATTTGGTACACTATATAGTAGTATAGAAATGCTTAGGTCTAAAGACATACGGGATTTTTTGGTTATCCACATGGATACGGTTATTTTGAGTACTCATGGAGCCTAAATAGACTCCGTATACAAAAGTTACGGCCATTCTAGTGAAAGCCTACCTGGTAGTGTTGGATAAGTTTTCACTTGTGCCGTGATGTAAATTTTTTAGTGAATGTAAATGTTCTTTGTTTGAACTTTATATATGTTGTTTTTGTTTTTTAGAGGACATGGTTAGCAATTCTTAAGGCTAGCCAAAAATTTAAAAAAACTCAATCTGTATTTATAGATATCACAAACTGTTTAGACAACATAATCGTATGGGATATGCCACTATTCTAGATGGTTCAGGCATCACGCAACCATCTGGGATATCCGATTATCACATAAGGATCATAAACCGTCTGGGATAAGACGAGATTATCCCAGACATATTGTCCTAGACAGCAAGAAAAACCGTATGGCACGTCCTTTTTGAACCATCTGGGATATCGTTTTATTTAGTAGTGCGTCATCCTTGATTTTCCCATCCAATTCCTCCGCCGTCACTACCTCTAGGAGTGGAGACACATGTATTTATAACAATATTTGTGAACTATATATTCTGTTGACGATTGGTAAACCGTCAATCTTACGATTACGTGATGTATTGTAGGGGATGCCTCGTATCGCCTAGTCTATCGTCGAAAGATAGAGATTTAGACAGGTTCGGGCCTCCCTGAGCATAACAACCCTACTTCCTGTGTTCTTTGTATTGATCGTGAGACAAATTACAAGGGTGTAAGACTAGTCTAGATGGGATCTACAACTAATCGGAAGCTCCTTGCACGCGCCTCGCTGGTGGCTTGTGGATTTGATTGTGATTCTCCCTCTCTCGATCCGCAGGGTCCTCCGGCTTCATATATAGTGGGTACCATGTCCCGTGTAGGTCACAGACTCCTTTCTAAGTAGAATCCTGTCATTGTTAAACCTAGGGATAGAGTTTAAGGGATACCTGGACACCTATGGGTGGTTTCCATACCTCCATAGAGTCCTGTCCAGATACGGTCATCTGCTCCGAGCATCTAGAAGGCCCCTAGGGCTTCATATATGGATAAGACCATCATATACGGTATATTTAATCTACTCATCGTCCGGCCCCCCATCAGTACGTGAAATGAGGCTGCGATGGGTCAAGGAACTTAACTCAACCAAGGAAAAACATCTCGACCGGGTACTGTTCCGAGTGAAGACTTATACCTCCGGGTAGGATGTGCGTCTAACCGGGTTCCTGGTTGCACTCGAGTCATCGAGTCGAGGTGTAGAGCTTCTACCGAGTAGCTCCGTGAACCCCTCAGTTGTGCTCTTACCCGAGTAGGAATTCCGAGTAGATCGATAAATATCTTCCCCAGTCCGTGACATGGGGGATTCTGGCTCTCCAACGGGCGAGTTGTTCAGAATCTGAACCGTCGCGGTGAAAATTTCGCGTGGTGGTGAAAGAATCTGCCCTCTTTTTTAGTAAAAGATCAGGATGACGTATGGAAATGACAGCGCATCTATCGGGGACGTGAGCCTGCTCCTCTGGGACTTTGCGTCAACCGCCCCCGCATGTGCTGAAAGTGCCCGAGCATTAAATGTGATAGGACGTTGGCACAAAGAACATCGCTCCGAGTAGCACTCAGAACCACCTCGGGGCTAGTCAGAAATCCGTCGAGTGCCTTCATAACAAGGATATGGGATGGCCCAGAGAACATTCTAGCTTCCACAAACTTTCGTCTTCTTGAACCCTAGCATTCTTCATTGTTGGATCGATGGCTTCCAACAAAGGGGGGAGGGTGAATGTCAAATTCAAATTCTTGTTCTCAAGACCTGGACACTACAAACTACTGAAGAGCTAGAGTGCATCAGAAAAAGAATGCAGCGGAAAGCAATCAGATCAATCGACAAAAATCCATGTGCAAAAGTCTGGACACATCGGAATTCCCACTTTTGCCTTTGGATGTTCCAACCTGGTTGGATATTTTGAAGTAACCCCTATTCTGAGCTCTCTGTAAAAACCAGAAGTTCTGATGTACAAACTGGAAGTTCCGATGACTTTGGAAGTTCCGGAGTACACCAGTTTCTGAGCTCTCAGTTAAAGTCAGAATTTCCGGAGTACATGATCGGAAGTTCCAATATTCTCAGAACTTTTCAACTCAAAATTTGGCACAAGTCAAAAACCACCCAATGGATTCCAACCAAATTTGGCAAAGGTGTATGGAATGACTTGTGATGTTAGATCAAGAGTTGATCATCATGGAATCTTCACAGGGCATGACCTTTTTCATTCTTTCTCAAGGCAACCAAAAACTGAAGGAAAAGAGATTTTGAGTCAAATAGAGAGCTCGTGAGGAATCTATCAATATAGAGGCTTCTCTCATGTCCTAGCAATCTATTCCAACACTCAAATCTCAGAAAAGAACCCTCTAAGCAAATTGATCACGAAATCCCCATTTCTGCGCAAAAGGGTGATTTCTTGGGTATGCTTGGATGGAATCAAATTAGATGTGATCTCTCCATCACTTACTTGCCATATTGCGGATCAATCCACAAGAAGAGTAAGAAAACGAAAATCCAAACAAGAAAAGGGAGGAAGAACTCACAAGCACATGGAGGAGCACATGAATTTTCTTGAACCTCTTTTCGTATTGATTTTCGTGGATTTTCTTGGTATTTATAAGCCTCTCATCCTAGCCAAAGAACTTCACAAGTGCAGCTCTCAAAAAGCAAAAAGAAGGATTAAGGGTTAAACAACCCTCTCCCACATATTTATAGTGGAGTGGGCATACCCCTCTGCACTTGGGCCTCAAAGCCCACTTAGATGGCATGAGCACTTAGCACGCATCACAAAACGCCTAAGTGACCCATCCGGTATTTATCCTTTAATTCCACCCTAAGCAACCAACTCTAAACCGCTTCCCCGCCGTTGCCGCAGTTTCTTGATTAAGCTTTGGTGGTTTTCACGTTTTTACCAAAACACCCTCGCACCGACTTGGTCTTCCCGACTCGGTTCCACTTACTTCCTTATCCTACATGTACATGCTTTTAAGCCACACGATGTCATCGCCACCTCCTTGACCGCATTTCCATCCTCCAAGCTTCATACCGGTCCCACGTGGCCAAACCATCACCGAACCCAACTCACACCTGCACACCACAAACCAAGCAAAGCGTTGCGAGCACATGTTTTCCACTTGACCCAAGTTAGTCGAGAAAATATCTTTCATCAATTTTTTCTTAAGACAAATTGACAAACTAAAAGTCATCAATCAACATGACGATGACTAGTATAGTATCCCGTATACGAGGAGGTATCCGTATAAGATTCTGCGACGATACACACAGACGAAGTGCCTTCTCGACTATACATATCTCACAGAGTAGCACGACAGAAGCATTGCAGTGGTCTAAATATTATAAACTTAATTTACAAACTCGTAATACAACAGAAAGTCTTACAACATATCCCCAAAAGTACGGGGAATTTAAAACCGTTATCGTTTGGCTACAGCAAAAGTCTTATCTACACCTAACCACTCATACGACCTACTACTCTACTCGATATTGCCTTCGTCGTGGAACTCGACGTAGTAGTCGATGCTTTCGTCCTCTTTTATCGTCGCTTGCTCTTCGGGAGCTTCTTCATCGACCTCGATGAAGATCACCTCCTCCTCCGTCGTCAGCTCACAGTCTACTCAAAGGAATTAGATAGAGGGATGAGTACAGAAGGTACTCAACAAGTCCAGGAATAGCAAAGAGGTGTTTGATGCACTATCTATTGAGAACGGCAACGTTCTCCAAAAGCAATGCAGTTTTGAAAGGTAAGAGAGTCAAGTTTTAATTTAAGAGACTAATGATCTCATGTCTCACAAACTGCTAGGATTCCCGATGAATCCCTTTCTTGCCGGGTTCGCAGTTTCAACCGGGAACACGGAGTGACAATGCCACAATTCTATACACTCTGCGGAGGTGCGCAACTGTAGCCACAAATGATCATAAATATGTATCCGAGGGAGCGACCCCCAAATCACGTACTAATGATCACAGAGCCGTTTCGCCGTCCACTCGGCCATACTCCATGTCGTAGTCCATACAGGACTACCGGTCCCAATTCCTAATGTGGATTAACCAAAGTACGGCCAGTGCCACTTCTACCAACATGATGTGATAAGTCGACGCACGGACTTGATCACTTGTGACTAGCCAACCCACAGCCAGATCACTTGTGACTAGCCAACCTACAGCTAGTATCACCTTCCCGACAGTCGATCCCACTGCCGAGGTCTTGCGTTCCCAGGGGAGTATGAACCTAGGGCAAAGGTACTTTAGCTCAGCACCACCCATACAGGGTATGTGGTATGCGCGGTCGCTACGGCCCTTAAGCATATTCGATCATTGGTTGCATTAACCTTATATAAAACATTCCCATGTGATGAAGTCCACCTTCCAATGTGCTACCCGCACCCTTTCCAGGATTTCATCACCCACCATGCTATCGCCCAAGAACCGGCGATCCAAACAAAACAACAGTTGATTCATCTTTAGAAAATAGATTTTGTGCATGTTGTAGACAAGAGGGAAATTTGGTAAACATTCTCAACGGACATGAACAAGAAACTGGACTTGCCTGGTAGCGGATTTGAAATGAAGTCCAACGGGTTGACTGGTTGAACTCCGGCTTCTGAAGGAAAAGCAATATAGTCCGATAAGGACTAATTCAGAAGAATTCCAAATATGAATGCAACTACTATGGTATGGCATGTATGAGAGGATGTTTTTGCATTAAAATTTTCCTTCGAAAAGTTTAGAGATGATTCTCTTAAACACTTTTCAGAAGATTTGAATTCTATGAGGAAATAATCAAAACTTAACCATTTTAACACTTGGTTTTTCTCTGTTTAATATTCTCATCCAATTTTCTTCTTAAGTAGTTTTGGCGATAACCTTTTAAGAAGTTAACTTAGAGTTTAACTCTCTTTTCTAAAGAAGAACAATAAAATTAATTCAACTAGAATAATTTACAATTTTGCTAGGATTTAATTTTATGTTTGTAAGAAGAATTAATTATCCTTCATTTTCCTTGTAGCTTAAACACACTAAAATTTCCCATTTTACTCCTTAATTTACACACATATATATATTTTTATTATGATATCTTCCCCTTTTTAATTTTTATGCCAAATTTTATTTCCTATCTCATCCTTTCTATTTTATAAAACCCCTCCTTGTCAATTTCTCTTATCTCTTTTTTTTCTTCTCCTTAACCTCCCCCGGTCGGCCCTTTAGGCCCAACCGGTGCCTCTCTCAACCTTTCCCTCATCTCTCTTGCTCTCTCTCCTGACCCGTGCGCCGCCGGTGCCCTTTCCACCGCCGTCGCCCCCTTTTCTCCGCCTTCGGTCACTCGCCGCCGCCTAGGACGGTGCTCTACCGTGCCGCCGCCACTCCCCAGGCCTCGGCCACCGCCGCCTTGGCGCGTTGCCCCCCCCAGTCGCTGCCCCCTTGGCGCCGCTCCGCTCGGCGCCACTCCGCCGGACGGTAGCGGAGTTGGCCGCCGCCACAACCGCGGTGGTGGCGCCACTCCCAGGTAAGTCTTCCTACCCCTCTCTCTTCTAATTCTTCCCCCAATTCGCTCTAGGGTTCATACCGAATTTTCCCCAATCTCTAGGGTTCTACCAATGTTGGTCCAAAATGTTATATTTGATCTAATAGCCTTTCATGTTTTATCTACTTCGGTTTAAGACTCTGCTGAATTTCCCCTATAGGTTCTAGGAAATTTTGACCATTAATTAAATTTTGGTTAAGTAAGAGTATATGTCATGCCCCTCTACGGTTAATCTCCTTTGGTTCAAGAAGGTTGATGTTGTGATTCGGCTGATATGAGCTTATTGTCATATGCTAGTTAGAGATTAGTGTTTCCAATGATTCTTTTAACTAAACATCTAAAACTATCAAGCAATAACCATGTTTGCCTTGAATCTACTGTTGTTCAAAACTGCAGCGTGTGCTATGATGGTTTTTATTGAGAAGATGGAGAAGAATTAAAAACTTAATGTGATATTTTCAAAACTGATTAGAACAGATGTTACTTGGTCTTCAGCTTCTCTTCCTCTTTATCTATGTGCATCTCTATATATGTGCATGTCAGAATATTGAGTTAACGTTTCCAGACTGAATCAAGAACAAATACTACTCTTGAATTTAGCCTCTTATGTCTTTTTCATACACATACATCGAATTCAGCGAGTGAGTTGAGTCTTTAGCTTCTTTTTGGTTTTCTGCATATATGTTGACATCTAGTTGTTACTCTGAGAGAATAGGATGCTACATGATGCTTAGCTTAAATCTCAGCATATGTATGTGTGCATGTGTTTAGATATTAGTTGATGAGAACAGGTGCTAACTTGATTTAGCCTTTTCATGTTCATACTTCACTTTAAAACTTCAAGTCAATACTCCAGTTATTAAATAAAATAAGAATAGATGCTGGTCATTAGCTAACTAATACTTATGTTAACGACTAAGGTACTTGTTATTAAAAATTTATAAGAGCAGAACTTCGTTTGATCTACAGTCTATTTATGCACCACTTTTATTAAGGGTAGAGTGTTTATCTTTTGGTGATAACATATGCATCTTGATTTTGCTTACTAACATTGGAACTTCATTTGAAGTTTCAGATCTATTGTTTTAGTATATATATATAAACTCAGCAAGAATGGGTGTTATCTTTGGTTTTCATCTGTTCCTGTTAATTATATACATATATCTACATATGTCTATTTGTTGGATCGAGGGACAGATGCTAATACGTGGTTTATTTCTCCATTTCCATGATGATTAAATGCTATATCTATTAGCTAAGCAATAGTGTGCTATGCCTTGGTGTAGTTTGAATTTCTTTATTGAATGTCTTATTATAGTTCAAGCGCTGTATTGCCCTATGTATTGGTTACTCCAATTTGTTAAGGTGTAAAGTTGGTCATGGTGTCTTTTGTTAGAAACTAATGTGAACAGATGCTATTCTTGACTTAGCATATTTCTACACATATACCTATATCCATATCAGTTTAAAGAACTGAAAGAACAGATATAATGCTTGATTCTTAGCTTAGCTAATGAAGATGTTTAACATCTGAAGCAATTTAAATTCTGGTAAGAACAGAATACTACACAGCTGCCTAAACAGTTGCCTTACTTACACCCTATGATGATTTTAGAATCAAAGGAATGGTGTTGCTAAGATAAGAACAGGTACTATGCATGCTGTTTACTAAAATCTGAGGGTCTAATACCATCTACCATCAAGTCCCTAATCCTATTTGAGCTATGATGGGTCTTTCGGATGAAAACCTACCTTATTGGCTGGTTAAAGATAGGGTTGGCTCCTTTTCTCGGCTGATCCTTCTTCTGTACTTGTTCCTCCTTCTTATGTCCTGGTGATCTTGCTTTCCTCCTTGTTGATGGCCGGCTGGGCTTGGTGATGGTCTTGCCTCCCGGTCTGCTGGTGGCTTGCCCCTAGGCTGTGCTGATCCTCCTTATGGCTGTGGCTCTCTTTCTCTTCTATTCCTCGCTAGCTCCCTTCTCTGAGCTTCCTCTCCTTCTTCTAGAGCTCCTCCTCAATGCGCCCAGCTGCCTTGGTATTTTGAGCTCTGGTTTTCCTGGAGTTGGATAGTGGCTTGATCTAGCTACTGGAAATGGTGGTCTGCTCCTCAGCTGGTCTTCCTAGACGTTGGTGGCCTCCTGAGGCTCGGTTGCTATACTCTGGATCACTGGCTCAGCTCTTGCGAGAGCCCTGGTGGTGGCTTACTAGTGGTATTCTGACGGCTGCTTCTATGGTGCATGACTCGGTTGCCTTGTGCTACTTACCTTGGCTCACTCAAGCTATTCACAATACGCTGCTGCCTTATCCTTACCTTGGTCGGCTACTACAGGATATACTCTGACTGATATTTTCACTTGGTTGCCTTACATGCTAAGCTATTGGACTTGGGTCAGTCTCCCTTAGCTGATGGGTGCACTGCTGCCATGCTTGATGCCTTATCCACACTTGTTGCCTCGGTTCAGTGTATATGCAAGCTACTGATGGATAAATCCCAAGGAAAAGGTTGCCTTGACTAAATTTTCTCTTTAATAAACCATTTTCTTTTCAAAAACCAATTCATGGGGGCAAGGTAGTATAGGATAAAATAAAATATATTTTACTATCCTCACCTCTTTTCTCCATATATAATATATTGGATTGAATTGTCCGATGAGGGTCTTAGCCACGTGGCCCTCGGGCATTTTTGAAAACAAATGTTTTCGGAAAACTATTTTTGAAATTATAAAATTATTTAGGTCATCGGCACTCTTTTGCCCCCGCAGCTAACCCTGCGGATGTCGGCGGAACCGTGCCGGCAAGACCACTTGTATTTTTTTAAAAATACCGATTTCAAAAACCTTTGCCTCCCACAATAACGGCGTGATTCCAACGGTCTCGGGTCTTTATACTCAACGACCTCGGATGTCGCCAACATTTCCGAAGACCCTTCCCCCTCCGACTCTCAGTGTTCTCCTCCGACTTGAAGACTCAAAGACTTCAAAGATCCGAAGGTCCAAGAAGTAGGGTTTAGATTGTGTATAGGTAGAAATATTTCAATGTAATTTTTTTTATTCTTCTTCTTCTTTATACTTTTGTAATATTGTTGTAACATGACATTGTATTATTCCTTAATCAATAAAGTCCCATATTCCAATATTATGAACATGTGTATCATAATCATGATGTATGCCATGTATAATGCAGATGCACAACCAATTCCTTCCCCTCTTTCTCTAACTCTCGACGTAACCCTCGCCGTTCCTCGGTGGATTCGGGTCAACTCAGCAATGCGAGTTGACCTAGCTCCCACCTCACGACACTTAACTCTAACCTAAAAACCAGGGTTCTCACATCCTACCCCCCTTAAAAGAATTTCGTCCTCGAAATTAAAGATGAGGTATTAGATTAAGAACGGGTAGTCACTACGTAGATCTTCTTCTTCACATGTTACTTTTCGAACAAGGTAATTGCTTTCTCCACCTTGCTAACTGGATCCTTAGCACCACTCATTTTTAACATCTGAAAACTCCCTCAGTCCACCGGAATTCATTCCTCACTTTCAACGACTGGAAGTCTAATTCCGGTTTAGGGTTCCTTCGACCGTGAAGTATAGTTCTTCTTCTGACCCGATGGTTAGGAGCTATAAACCTAATTTACTAACCAACCTATACTTGAGATAGCATTTAGGTCTTGAAAAGATATGATTAAGAGATAAGCGAAGAATAATCTCTAATTCTACGGCTATCCCCTTCATACTTCTTCAGAGATGGATGAATGCTTTGCTCGGAATCAAGAAGATACGATGTTAAAGACAAGATGAGATGGAGAGATTCGATCGCCCTGACGCGACGTACCGAGTTCTCAGATCAGGGGTTCTATGACAATTTTGGCCAGACAGATCTAAGACCAGGTGCCGATCACGTAGATCCTAGAGATTACGCCTTTGGCGAGTACTCGGACTACGAGGTTGATCAGTTCAGGACTGAATGCACCAAGGCTTTCAGCGGCATGTTGGTACTTGCCGACGATGCCTAGGCAGGAGCGACTAGCCCGATGACCGACCTGTCGCCTGTGACTTCTGATCGTGCAGATGATCAAGACCTCGATAACAACATCCCTCCCGAGGAGGAAGACGCAATGGAGTGGGACCACACCTCTCCTGATCCGAACCCCCGTGTAACATCCTCAATTTTACGGGCTTGAAAATTTTTTTTAAAGAGAGAAGGATGTGCAACTATGTAATATATGTTAAAAATATTTTATTGGATTTTTATCTCAAATTAATCCAACTATATGAATTAATTTGAGAACAAAAAGAGTGTTTTTGATTTTTAAATTGAGCATCATTTGAAAAATGGCTTCAAAAGTATTTTTATTGGGTTCCCCATGTCTAAATTGATTTACTGGAATTTTTCTATAATTTTTGGACCACTTTTGAGATTGTTTTACTTTATTCAATTTTCCCTGCAGTTTTAATCCGAAAATAAAAAAAAAGAAAAAAAAGAAAAAGCTTTGCATGCATGCATGCTGTGGCCCACGGCTGCCTCAGCTGCATGCGCACCTGGCCATTTGCATGCATGCATGCACACGGTGGCCCACGGCAGCCAGGCACGCATGCCTCGCGCAGGCGCGCGCGTTACGCGCGTACGAAGCGCCCGCCGCCGCCGATTGGAATTCCGGCCGTTTCTAATTCCAATTCGTGATTTATTCCTCCCTTAATTTTCCTCTGTTATTGCTATTAATCAGTGATTGATGCATTGCCTTTTCTCCTCCCCTTCCTCCCCTATAAAATCCCCCTCTCCCCTAGGGTTTTTCTCTTTGACTTCTCCACCAAAATTTCTCCTCTCCTCTACCTCTTCTTCTCCAACTCCGGCGGAGCTCCGGCGAGCAATTCCGGCAACACCGACGACCCCCACACCGAGGTGCTACCACGAGGAGCTTCCCCACGCCGGTGCACACCTTCTCCCTCAACAAAACGCAAGTTTCGTCCACGACTCCGTCCGTACCGCGAGCTTCTTCCTTAACTCCGGCGAGCACCTTCTCTCCTCGATTTCTCCACCCACGGTGGGCTTCTCTCCAATCCCCTACCGAGGTAGTCTCCCCTCAACCCGTGGATCTTTTCCCCTCAACCAATTTTGGCCAATATTCATCCAATGTGCAGCCATTAATCCTTGAATCTCCAATTCTTGCCTCTGTACTGTAGTGTGAACAGTACTCATGGGTACTGTTTATATGTACAGTAAACCCTAGGCCTTTGTCTCCGCCTAATTTTTAGCTACATCCAAATCTCGTCCGATCTGTGATCTTAGGATTAAAATGGAATCGTTAGGACCCCACGAATCCACCGATGTAATCGGATTTTTAATCCGACCGTCGGATTTTGAAATATATTTAATTTAGTATGAAATTTGAGCAAATTTTGAGATATCTTTGTACTGGAAAGTTATTTTGAAGTGAATCTTTTTCTGTAGATCATTAGTATGATAGGGAGTGTTTCTGGAAATTTTCATGATTTTTGGATCAATTATTAAAAATGGTAATGCTCTCTGTTATTTTTACCATGTCAATTATCAGAGAACCCTAAAGACAATTTACCATGTCAACCAAAGTATTTTCCCTGTAATGGTTAATGCTATAGAAATCAAGTTGTATTCTAAATCCATTTTAAATTGTTATTTAAATGCTGTTTCTAGTACTAAGTCCATTATAAATCTGTTTTAATCTCTAAAAATGCATGTTCAGTACCCAATAATTCATATTATATTAGGTTAATGTTGAAAAGTCATGAGAATCATTTTTGATAATTTATTAATATTTTTCCATGCTTTTAATGTAATTTCCATGCTTAGAAAAATGATTTTAATTGCTTAAGTTATATTTCTAGAACACATGTAAACATGAAATGTTTCTCGAATCAATATAATAACATGTTGATCCAATTTCATGATTTATTGATGTTATTTAGTATTTTCTACTTATTTGTTACACTAGAAATGCTAGAAAATGCTTTAATTAATTAATGTTCAGATTAAAAATTATTATTAAATAATTTTTGGTACTGTTCCAGTACTGTTAACATGTTCCAAGATGTTTCATGCTTAGTTAGCTCATGTTAAGAGTAGAGAATATAATTTAGCTTAATTTCTAGTCTTTAAAAATATTAGAAAAGCATATGTAAATCTAGTTGTATGTTGATAATCTATTTTCTTACTGTTATCAACCATTATAAATATTTAGGATTCACCTAAATATTTATTTGTGGTTAATTATGAATTGTTTGTCCTTTTATTTTAATTACTAGCATGCTAAGGTGTATGTGTGTATGTATAATTGAATATCTATTAAATGTACCCAATAAGGGTTATATGCTATATATATATGTCTATGGTTATGGCCAACCCTTGAAGACCATTCTTCTTCGCGATGACGCGATCGCGCCATCGATCCCTTCCACCTTACCTTACCTTCGTCGGGCTTCTCTCGTGTTGCTTTTCGGTGTGTCTTTTGAAGTCGTTGCTTATTTATTTTTTTTGCTCGTTGCGTTGCGTCAATAGGGAGTGAAGAGACCGACCCGGTGCCTGAAGCAGCCGAAGAAGGGGAATACTACAACGAAGGCATGCCATCTTTTCTTGATCATATTTGGTCCCATATTTTTGAATTCATTATATTTTGTTATTTACAAACATGCATGCTGTTTTTAATCCAGTAGCTAGCGTGTCGATTGACACACTTTTACCATGTCCGCTTGTCGCCCTTTTATCTTGATACCCTGAGTAGTTAGTAGGTTTTATTCTGAATAGAGTAGAAATGCTTAGCCATGCTCAATTATATCCCTAGGTTGTTTTTGAATTGCCTCCTCGGAGGAATGAATATCGGATCGGTGATCCTTGTTGAAACTTGTTGAGCTCGCTGAGCTAGGGCCGGATGCCCGATGTTTTCCTCTCTCTCTATTCCTCCTACTCTACTCTGGGTGAAACTTACCATCTAATATGGTGCGGGCGGCAGCTGGATCATTGTGATGAAGGAGCAAATGGTTGCCTACCCGCAGAAGGCCGGTTTAAAGGAACCATAAGTCGTCCGTACCGCCGAAGGCCGAAGTCTTGAAGTTGGAGAATTGTGTCAACAGTGCAACCACACGCTAAATGGGCAATGGCTTGGTCAAGTAGGTTAGTCAGCCTTTGGTGCTGATGTTGCCGTACCGCAGAAGGGGTGGACGTAGCGACGAGGACCCTCGGCACAGATGGGGGGAACGGAGTGCGGGGATGTACTCTCGACTCCGGGCCAGACCCGGTGGGCATGTCACACCTTAGGGGGATCTAGCTAAAAGACCTCGTCACAATCTCCCTGCCGGTACACCGATAGGTGTGTACTATGCTAGCGACGGCCAGTGGCAACAAGACGAGATTGTGTCGTGTGGGTAAAGTGTACACACTCTGCAGAGTTAAAACTAATCGATTAGCCGTGTCCACGGTTATGGACAGCACATGACTCATTCTGGATGAAAAGGACCTGTCCCTCTCCCCCTTGCTACTTCCCTCTACCCCTTTGCTGATGAATCCTATGGTCGAGTTAAGGCGGGAGTCCTTACTCGAGTGTGTTGATCGTGGACCACACCTGATGAAAACACCCTTGATAATAAAACTGTTTTACATCAAAATGCTACCTTCGAATCTATCCTAATATTTCAACTAGAACCGCATTTACGCAAATAAACCCTACAGCCTTCCTTTGAAGCCTTGCATATAGTCTGGTAGGACCATCTGCTGCCAGATGGCTTGCTGAGTACGCGAAGTACTCACCGTGCATGTATCTTGTGGTGGTGTGCAGAGGATTATGCTGAAGAAGGAGCTGAGGAAGACCTCTTCTATGACGATCCCGAAGAATAGGTCGCGTGGGCTTCCGTCAATTTGCCTGTGGCACGGATGGAGCCGCTTCGCTTTTATTTCCGCTGTTTTGCCTCTGATGTAATAAATGTCGTTGAGACATAGTACCTTGTAAGCCATGTGGCATATTGTACTCAAATTATATTTTATCTTGAATGCATGTGATGTTATTCATTTCGCTTGTGTACCGTCAGCGTGATCCTCGGACTGACGAGAATGTATACAAGGGGAATCTGGTAGTTGAAACCAGGTTCTTACACCCCGAATAGTCTTCGCTATTCAGGACGACCGGGTAGACCCTGATGTTCAGGATCAGGGTGACGTTCCACAACGTCAGGGCACACCAAATACTCCCCGTGGGAACGTGATCATACCGGTAGATGCAAATGCCTCCCCTCAAGGGACAAGAGCATATGTGTCCTGAACTGCCCGAAGACTTGCTGATGTACGCAATCTGCTGCTACGACCTCCAGCAGCCGATCTGACTACACCTGATGGACTACAGTGGCTGCAACAGCTTGGGGCTGAACTACAGCAAGCCCAAGCTCAAGCTGAATCCTCTCAGTTGATGTCGGTGACACATAGCTCCACTCAGAGGGAGGTCCCTCCACGTAATGGGTCAGGTGGAGGAAGAGGACACCACGGGAGCAAGACTTCTCGTGACGACTAGTACACAGACCTCCGCGACAAGCTTGACGCAGCATGCAGGAACCCAGAATATCAGCGTGAGCAGTCTCTAGCTTAGAAGAATCCTAGGCGCCACGGTCACAGTTAAGGACGCTCTCCGACTCCCGACAGTGGTCGACCCACATCTTCTCAGAGAACCATTAACAGATGCCAAGCCTTTTCCCGCGAGCTCTGACACATGCACTAGCCTGCTCGTTTCAAGCCAGGATCGATTGAGTCGTACGATGGCACCAGCAATCTTGCAGAGTTCCTGTAGTCTACACCATGACTATCGAGCCCGCAGGCGGGAATGAGAAGGTGATGGTCAACTATCTCCCGACAGCTCTCAGAGGGGCAGCCAGGACATGGTTGACAAATCTTCCCCCAGGAACAATTCACTCCTGGGAGCAGCTATGCGACATGCTTCTCGGAAACTTCCAAGGTATATACACGCGGCCGGGCAGGGTTGACGACTTGTTTTCAATCATCATCCAACGGCCGGACGAGACTCTCCGAGAGTTCACCAAGCGGTTTAGTGCTATTCGCAACACTATACCTGAGGTGACGGACTCGAACGTGATTCGCGCCCTCATTCGAGGCGACAGAAATGAGATGTGCACACACGACCTGATCATGCATCCTCCGAAGACAATGGCACAGCTGATGGACCTAGCCGAGAAAGCAGCTTGTGTCGAGGAGACGCTATGATACATCAAGGAGCAAGAGAGCAGGACGCACAGGTCTCCCCTCCGGACAAGGGATGATTCGGTGCAAACGCAAGAAGAAGTCCGCTGGAGGGAGCAGGGAGAAGAGATCCAAGACCGACGAGGTGCTAGCTAACCTCCCCGAGAAGCACACCTGGTGGCCACGCTCCAAGGACAAGCAAACGACTTCCTCTGAGAAGTCAGAGAAAGTCTGGTGTGACTTCCACAAGATTGACTCGCATAATCTCCATTAGTGCCGCATCTTCAAGAGGTACCTCAGGGAAGAAAATAAGAAGTTCCACGGGGAGAACCCACGGGTTGCAAACAACAGTCAAGATACGACTTCCGACGACGACTCCACCCATGAGCCTTTCTAGGCGCAAGTTAGAGGGATCGAGCATATGTTCGGGGGCTCGGTTTCCTATGAGTTGAAAAGACAATACAAGACGATCGCTCGAGAAGTCCTTGCAAGCATACCGCAAGTCCCTCGAGCGATCAAGTGGTCGGAGGTCACGGTCACCTTTCACTAGGCCAATTGCCCCGAGAATTGTGCCTGACTAGGGAGATTCCCGATCGTTGTCGAGCCAACGATCAACAATTGCTGAGTGGCACGAGTGCTCATAGATGGAGGAAGCGCCCTCAACATCTTGTTCACAAACGCTCTCGATGCGATGCAGGTGCCGCGGTTATCCATCCAGACGGTGATGCAAGGTTTCCATGGTATCGTACCAGGTTCATCAGCAACGCTGATCGGATAAGTCATACTCCCAGTTACCTTCGGTGCACCAGAGAACTTCCGAACAGAAAAGGTTATGTTCGATGTAGTCGACTTTGAAATAGCATACAATGCTATCTTGGGACGCCTAACTCTCGCCAAGTTCATGGCAGCAACGCACTATGCTTATCAGTGCATAAAAATGCCCGGCCCAAAAGTGATGCGGAGCATCCCATGGTTAACACGTCGTTAAGCTATTCAACCTATTCAACTTCTATTGACACGTGTATGGATCCCTATGTTGCCAAGACATGGCATGAAAAGGTGAATCTTCTCCTTTACACGTGCCCATCTAATCATACCTTGAATGGTATGCTACCTAATGCTTTGACTCTAAATATGCCAAGGTACGAAGGACCGACCAAGGGGGAGGGCAAAGGAACCAAGGGACAGACTCAGAGCACCAAGCCCAAGGTGGAAAGTAAACGGAGCAAGAGGGAGAAGCCAAGCAAGCCCAAGTTGGAGGACAACGAGACTGAGGAAGGGACTCCAAGCTTAAAGCCCAGTCCCAACCGGACAGTTGCCTCGAACCCTCCGAACGCCCACTGAAAAGAAAGCCCGGACTGTTTGGCTGAGGCCCAGACCCTCTGGACAGCCGGACCCCCCAGCCCGGACACTCCGGCTGAGGGTCCGGATCTTCTCTGGAAGACCCGAGGTCAGCCCGGACACTCCAGACGAGGGTCCAGATCTTCTCCGAAAAGCCCGGACCTCCCACCCGGACAGTCCAGATGAGGGTCCGGATCTTCTCTGGAAAGCCCGGATTGCAGCCCAGACCCTCCAGCCAACCTAGACAGTCCGGCCCAAATCCGGACAGTCCGGATCTGCCTGCGCGTAGAAAAACGGGCCAAGGCCCATGTATCCGTATATGAGGAGGTATCCGTATACGATTCCCTTGGTTATCGGAGTAGAATACGTATCAATTAAGGATTCCTAGGAGATAAGGTAACCCCCCATGAGGAGGGACGATATCCCTTAAACTAGGAAGTCAGTCCTGATGTTTAAGGAAGCCAAAGTTCTACTCGGGCATAAGTCTATATTCGATACGACTCAGGGAGCCCCCTATAAAAGGATCAGTAGCCCTATAGGGGAGGATAGGTTCTTCCAGCCGGAGCAAACCCGGAGGGATCAAACAGCCAGAAACTAGAAGCCATCTAGAAGCCCTAGCAACTCCCACGAATAGATCCGCCGCCTCAAAGGAGTCAAGCCCCGTGGATCTAATCGAAGTAGCCTCCGATTAGGTTTTGGATAGCCACTAACATACACATCCCTTGTAAGACATTCTTTTGATCAATATATGTGAGCAGGACGTAGGGTTATTATCCTGAGGAAGGCCCGAACCTGTATAAAAGGTGTCCCTTGTCGTCAGATTCCCTCGGCCTTGTGCCCTAGGGGTCCCTTCCGTAAGATCGGCGGTTTACCAATCGTCGACACAACACATGGTCAACAATTCAAACACTGAATTCATGTAACCGAAGATTCAACTCCAACAAAACAAAGTTTGGCAAAATATTCATCACATATATTGTCTATGCAATCACATGACTCACAATCTCCCCCTTTGATAAATATATTGCCAACATCTCTCAATCAATCAAATTGGAGTTGGTTTAAAGATTTAAAAGCAATTGAGTTGCAAGAATTCACACCTGGCCAAAAGAAAAAGAAAGCAAGCACCAAGCCAAGTGAACATAAACACTGAAACTCCCCCTCACTCCTATAACCCATGTATCTATGATCTACTCCAGATCAAAGCAAATTCCATTCAAGATCAAGTTCGAAAATGTACACACATACTATCTTGCAAAAACATGCCAAGGTATGATTGATACCACTATTTCTCCCCCTTAGCACTATAGACATCAAGAGACTTCATGCCTCCCCCTTTGACTATGCAATGATAGAATATCAAGAATTCGCATGTATGCATGGAATGAAATGAAATTTTGTGATTTTTCAGTTTTTAGCGAGCTTTGAGAATTATCCAAAATTAGACACAGAAAGTGCTAATATGCCACATAACTGCTCATCAAACCATAAAAAGACATGTAGATCAAGAAGAACAACTAGCATCTCAAGTTCTTAGCGTATTAAAGATTTCACTCGTGATGAGTTCTAGACTAGGTAGTCACAATTGCAATGAATCTATGCATGAGTGAAGTATGACAACTTAGCACTAAGCCATGACTAGGAGGACAAGCAATCAAGATTGGGATCAAAATACTCTACCACATGCTGGATTAAGCAATCACATGAGTAAAGTCACAACCAAAATACAACCCCCTGCATGAGGAAGTATCTTGAGTGAGTCATCCTGAATTTTTCACATTGATTCCACATGATTATTTGGACTAGCCACAACCAAAGTACTACCTCCTGCACGAGCAAGTACCTTGAGTGGTTCATCCCTGATTTAGCATTTTTCACATCAGCAAATGATAGATGTCAATCATGTAGAACAAAGCTAGTGACTCTTAATGACGATAAACATTCTCCGACCCGAGCCACAAAAGCCTAGGCATGTCAAGTCACTAGCGGTTCTAATCAAGATTCCCATGAAGTCCTATCTTTGACCAGTCACAACAGAGATCATAGTTGCAATACTAGAGACATGAACAGATTCAAAAGCAAAGGATTCTCTAGCAAGCAACCCATCAGTAGATCAAGGATTTAAGTTCAAGTTGTTGTCCAATTAAGCTAGCATTGTAAATTCTTGAGAACACAAGTCAAAACATGGTGAAATGAACTAGACAGTCAAAATATGGCATATAGCAAACTCGAGTAAATCATTGTCACACTGAGGATAATAAGTAAAACTCGTGAAATCATAAGTGCACATGATATATGATAAATGATGCAAAATGCATTATTTTATACTATTATACATAATTGAGAGAACTCCGCCTCAAATCAGCCCATGGGGATGAACAATCTCCAACTCCTCTCTAAGTGCACAAAATCGTGTTGAGTCTAAAGGCTCGGTAAACATATCCGCGAGCTGATTTTCAGAATCAACAAACTTGAGCACTACATCGCCCTTCTCAACATGGTCTCTAAGGGAATGAAATCACCCATCTATGTGTTTAGTCCTATAATGTTGCACTGGGTTTTTAGCAATGTTTATAGCACTAGTGTTATCATAGAATAGTGGAACACTATCAAAAAACAACCCAAAATCCTGCAAAGTCAAAATCATCTAGATAATTTGACTACAACAACTAGCGGCTGCAACATACTCAGCTTCAGTAGTAGATTGTGTAGCAGAAGATTGTTTTTTAGAAGACCATGAAATAAGAGAAGTGCCAAGAAAGTGAAAAGTTTTAGAAGTGCTCTTGCGATCTATCTTACACCCAGCAAAGTCTGAATCTAAAAAACCCTAAATCCCAAGAATAGAAGAGCATGAATACCAAAGTTCAAACTCAAGGGATGATAGAAGGTACCTTATGATGCGCCTCATAGCTTGCCGGTGGGAGTCCCTTGGCAAGGCTTGGAACCTCGCACACAAGCAGACGGCGAACTGGATGTCTAGTCTTGTCGCCGTCAAGTAGAGGAGGGAGCCAAACATGCTCCTGAACTCCTTCTGGTCCACCGCCTCTTCATCTTCATCAGAGCCAAGTGATGTAACAGTTGACGTTGAGGAATTGATTGGCTTGCATCGCTCATCCCAAATTTCTTCAACAGATCCTTAGTGTACTTGGCCTGATGGACGAAGGTGCCCTCCTTTGTCTGCTTTATTTGCAACCACAAGAAGTATTGGAGCTCACCCATCATGGACATCTCAAATTCCCTACTCATCATCTTAGAAAACTATGACACAAGAGCATTAGAGTAGCCACCAAAGATTATGTCATCTACATAGACTTGCACTATCAGAAGGTCATTGCCATGCCTAAGAAGAAAAAGGTCTTGTCTACTCTACCCATTTCGAATCCATTTTGAAGCAAGAAACTCTTGGGTCTATGATACCAAGCTCTAGGAGCTTGCTTAAGACCATAGAGAGCCTTGGATAGTTTGTACACATGGCTAGGGTATTTAGGGTTTTCAAATACTGAAGATTGCTTAACATAGACTTCTTCTTCAATGAAATCATTAAGAAATGCACTTTTAACATCCATCTGATAAAGCTTAAAGTTCTTGGAAGCTGAAAACACAAGCAAAATGCGTATAGCTTCCAAGCGAACAACTGGTGCAAAAGTTTCATCAAAGTCAAAACCCTCTATTTGACTAAACCCTTGGGCTACAAGTTTGGCCTTGTTGCGAACAACAGTTCCATCCTCGCTTTGCTTGTTCTTGAACACCCACTTGGTTCCAATGATGTTGTGACCAAGTGGAGGTTCTACAAGTGCCCAAACCTTATTTCTCTCAAAATTTTATAACTCTTCATGCATGGCATTGAACCAATTATCATCAGAAAGTGCATGACATATAACTTTGGGCTCAAAGGATGCAACAAAAGCTGAATATGCAAGTTCTGAGGAAGGAATGGACCTGGCGCGAGTTACACGCTCAGAGATGTCACCAATGATCTGCACTGGAGGGTGATCCTTTTAAAGGCGCTGCGGACCCCCGAGCACTTCTAAGGCTCGAGTAGAATTAGCTTCTGCAGCCTCTACCTCAGCTGAAGAGGAGGTAGGAAGCTGAGCTACTGGTGAACGAGGTGCCACCGCTGAAGAGGTAGTCATCAGTGCTGGACCCTCGGCTACAGTCGAAGAGGTAGCCAAAGGATCCGCAACTGGCTCCTGAGAAGTGGGGACATGGCCCACGTCACTCTCAAACTCATCTTCATCCTGGAAGATCGACTCTGACTCCTGTGGAGAACTTGAAAGTTCTGGTCTTGCTGGGCTAGCCTCATCAAAAGTCACAGTACAGGACTCCATAATGGTGTTAGTCTCAAGATTAAGTACACGATATCCTTTCGAATGTCCAGGGTGTCCAAGCATAATATTATCAGAAATGCATGTTCACAAACTTGTCGAGAAAGCCCTTCTTCAGAATAAAATTTTGCAACCAAAAACCCTCAAATAGGACACATTTGGCTTCTTCCCAAACATAAGCTCATAAGATGTCAAGTGCAAGGAGCAACGTAGAAAAACACGGTTTGACACATAGCAAGCGGTGTTGACAGCCTCAGCCCAATACCGTCGCGATGGGCCATACTCATCAAGCATAGTTCTTGCCATCTCTACTAGAGTTCTATTCTTTCTCTCCATAACACCATTCTGCTAAGGGGTGCATCGAGTGGAGAATTGGTGCTCAACATCACCATCAGCAAGAAAATATGTGAAAGAAGGATTCTTGAACTCTAACCCATTACCACTGGGAACTCCTTTCAAAGAACCAGGAAAGAGATTCAAGAGCCTCAAAGCCAAATCTCGAAAGAACTCAAATGCCTCAGATTTATGCTCCATGAAAAATACCCAAGAGTACCGAGAGTAATCATCAACTATGACAAGCACATACCACTTCCCACTTGCCGATCGGACCCGTGCTGGACCTAAGGTGTCCATATGTAAAAACTGAGTGGGTCCATCAGTATTCACCTGATTGATAGGTGGATGGAAAGAAACCACCTGTTTCCCATGCCGACATGGGGCGCAAACCAAATCCTTGACAGATTTGATTTTGGGCAAACCTCTCAGAAGGTCAAGGCTACCAACATGTCCCAAACATCGGTACCAAAGTTGAAGAACTAAAGAACTAGTTGCAAGAAAGCACCTAGACTCAGAAGAACTAAAATCAGCAGCAAAGACTCTACCGGGGCGAGAAATCCCAAAAGCAAGCGCACCCGAAGTGTTAAGAACACGACATCCATTCTTTTTGAAACACACCTCATAATCATCATCAATAAGTTGCAAAACAAAAATGGGGTTATATTTCAGTTTACTCACAAGGGAAATATCCTTCGGTGGATTCTATGTTTTTACCAAAATGCCCTCGCACCGACTTAGTCTTCCCGACTCGGCTCCACCCACTTCCTTGTCCTCCGTGCACATGGTTTTAAGCCGCATGATGTCTTCACCACCTCCTTGACCGCATCTTCGTCCTCCAAGCTTCATACCGGTCCCGAGTGGCCGAACCATCGCCACACCCCACTCGCACCTGCACACCATAGACCAAGCAAAGCATTGTGACCACAAATTTTCCACTTGACCCAAGTCAGTCGAGAAAATATCTTCCATCAATTTTTCCTTGAGACAAATTAACAAACTCAAAGTCATCAGTCAAAACACGGTCAACAATTCAAACATTGAATTCATGCAACTGAAGATTCAACTCCAACAAAACAAAGTTTGGCAAAATATTCATCACATATATTGTCTATGTCATCACATGACTAACATTCATCTTCTTCCTTGCGTGCGCGATCTCTGTCCAATCATTCTAAGCTTAATTTCTCTTCCTTCGTATTCCTTGAACCCTTGCCATGGGTTACAAGAAGACCTCCCCAAAGGAAACCTCCGGTGAGGCACCTTCCTCTGTTGATGCCCCTGTGATCCCAAAGTGGGCGGCGTCGGAAGTGTCGGAGGAAAAATCACCAAATTGTGCACATTTCACTTTTTGAACTAAATGTGTGTAGCATCACTGGAAAAGGGGAATATATGAATATATTTGGATACTACTCATCAAGAAGAGTGCCCATGAAGAAACGAGACCCCGAACGGAGGCAAAATGAACAGTGGTACGATCGGCACCGCCGGTACCGCACGGTTGTACCACGTCAAATCAAAAAATCTTTGTTAAGGGATCTCGAGTGTAATGACCCGTATTCCTAAACATGAGATCAGTTTGGATTCATGAGCTATAATGTGGCTTTGCATCAACTGATGCATGTATTTAGGTCATCACAAGAGGCAATTAAAAACCCTAATTTTTTCCCTAGAACTAACCTAAATAAAACTTGTGAACTCAATTGTACCAAATCTTCAATACACCTATTTCACTAAGCTCTAAATACCCTAGAGGAACTCCACAAAAAATTTCAATTCAAATGGATTTGGATTGCAATTTAAACAAATGACTTTTTCAAAATATTCACCGTCGTGCAGAAGTGAAATCTGTTAATTGGGTCAATTTTTACTTCTCCAAAATTTATGAAATTACATATCTAAGATTTATTCATATGCCCAAACTGAAATATAAATTGTTGAAAAATATTTGAAATATATTGGAGCTACTTGTAGTTTAAACACTATTTTGGACAATATTGCCAATTTTTTAAAATGGCGGTCCAAAATAGGTTTAATCCAATAAATTTTTTGAAGGACATATATGTTATAATAAAGCTCTAAAAAAATTTCAAAATTTTTTAAAAGGAAATTTGAGATCATTTTGTGTAAACCTATATCCCAAAACAGAAAAGAAATAAAAGAAAAAATAAAAGAAAATAGCCCCCTAACCTGATTAGGCTGAGGCGGCCTAGTTCTTCTTCTCTTCACATTGGGCTGATGCCTAGCATCCTCCTCAACAATCTTGCACCCCACCTGTTCCCGTCTTCTTCACTGAGAGACTCTTCCCATCGCGTGCGCCATCCTCCCCTCGCTAGTGGGTGGAGCCTGCTGCCAGGCGCCGTCGCCGTGGTCTCGAATGGGTGTCACGCGAGCTGAGCTTGGCGATGCCACCATCGCCACCCCCCTCTCTGCCCTGAGCTTCCCTTATAAGCCCATCTTGGCCGCTCGGAAGCCTCTTTTCTTCCTATTGCTCCTTCGCCATTCCCACACCCGAGCTCCCCCTCTACTTCCTTCTCCGACGACTAGGATCCCCACGGCACCCCTCCCTCTCTAACGCTAGTGGTCAATTTTTTGCGCCCTATATTTCTCACAATCTTCCCCTCCACGTCTCCCCGATCTCACTACTTCTCTTCTCATGCCCCTCCAAGTCTGGTGAGATCCCTCGCCATTGCTTCCCACCCATTCGACGAGCAGCACCACTGATCAATGTCGCCTTCCTCAGCTCCCAAGATCCCAAGCAAGTCGCTGACGACGCATCTCCACACAGATGAAGAGCCTCGGGATTCCCCTTCTTCAACACCGGTGACCACCATCTCCTACATTACTGCCATCCACCTCTCTTCAAGCCGGTGTCGAACCTCCAAGTCGACGCCATCAACCCCGAAGCAAAGTAGGAGCCTCCTCGAAGCGTGCCAGTGCTGCCAAGCCCCTCGACAATGGCTTCGCCATCACCAAGCTCGCCCTTTTGCTCTGACACCAACCCGACATCATCGTCGGCATTACTCGACATCACCACCGCATCTCCAAGATGCCTCCATTGCCTTCGGCCTTGGTTCCACCGACATAGGGGTGAGGCCAATCCCCTTTTCTTCCCTTCTCCTCTTCCCTCGTTGGTTTTCCTCTACTCAGCGCCACCAGTGAGCCTTGCTTTGCCGGAGATGTCACTATGCAGCCGGTTTGTTCCATTAATGACAATTTATGTTTAACTATAGCAACAATTGGTTCATTAATGCGCTAATTATGGCATTGTTGACTTAATGACCGTGGATATGATTAAGACATATTTAGTGCCCCAATGATTATGTAGAACCTAAGGGGAGTTGTACTAATTCCCTAGGTTTCAGGTGATGAATATTTTGTCTTAGAGTGTGTTGTTGGAGTTGAATTTTAGGTTGCCAGAATTCAATGTTCATTTCTTGAAATTTGTATATCGGATGTTCCGGTATTTTAATCGGAACTCGTGATGTGATTCGAAACGTCCGAAGTCAACTGAGTTTTTACCGCTCTAGAAAAACCAGAGATTCCAATCCGGCAATCAGATGTTCCGATATGTTTTGGAAGTTTAGAATTTCCAAGTTTGAAGTCGGAGGCTCTGACTTCCATTTTCGGAGGCTCTGAGTTCAAGTTCTAGACTTGGCTTCAGTGAACGTCCGGTGGATTCCTAGATCATGTGTGTGGAGTCGGAATTGAAGTCGGAAGCTCCGACTTTCAATTCCAGAGGGACCGAGTTCAGTCTCTAGACTCGGCTCTCAGACCGCGGATGTGAGAACCGAATGTTCCGATAGTGGAAATTTTTTAGACCACGTGTTTTTTGATGAATTAGAGTTTAGTCAAATAGTCTCATAAAAATTGATGGAATTGTTTTCTCGACTAACTTGGGTCAAGTGAAAAACTTGTGCTTGCAACCGGTTTGCTTGTTTACTAGTGTGCAGGGTTAATAAGTGCGACGGTGGTTTGGTCACGAGGATTGGCATGGCGCTTGGAGGGTGGAGATGCAATCAAGGTGGTGGTGACAACATTGGGTGGCTCAAGACAGCTGCTTAGCAGACAAGGCAAAGGTGGAGACAAGACATGATGACCAAGTTGGTGCGAGGGCACTTTGGTAAAAGTGTGAAAACCACCAAAGCAAAATTGAAGAAATCGCGGCAGCGGCCAATGATGTGGTTTAGGGTTAGGCTTACGGTGGTAGGAAGTTTTGAGGGTGGATAGATGGCTTAGACGCTTTAGGATACGTGCTAAGTGTCATATACCCTTAAGTGGGCTTTGAGGCCCAAGTGGAGAGGGGTATGCCCCTTCCACTATAAATAGGAAATAGTGGGTTATTCAAACCCTATCTTTTTTTGAGACAATCCTCTGTAAGAGCTGCTCAAGAGAACTTTGGCCTAAGATGAGAGGTTTTTAAACTTCAAGAAAATCAATACAAAATGAGTTCCAAGAAGAGAGTATGTGTTCTTGAGACTTTCCCTCTTTCTCTTTTTGGATTTTTGTTTTCTTGTCTTTTTCTTTTGAGATTTCTTGGGTATGAAAAGTTAGAGATGGAAAGATCATCTTCATGTTGATTCCATCCTAGCATACCTAAAAAATCTCTCATTCCCATCTTGATTTCGGATCTATATTGAAGGAAAGGCAGGTCTTTGGGGTTTTCAACTTTGATTCTCTTTGACGTTCCGATCTTGTCTTATGGGCTTGGAATATATTGTTAGGATATGTGGGATGATTTCGTATTAATTCCATATCAGCATACCTCACAAGAACCTAGGAATTAAGGGTTTGATTTTTGTTCAACTTATTAGCTAGGGCTGATTTTTAGGGTTAGAAAACAGCTGATAGTAAATTGGCATTTTCTCTTAGCACATACAATTTTTTGATATGATTCCAATCTTTCCTACCACTATGCAAAATTTTGTTCAATTCCATTGAGTAGATCAAAATCTGTGAATGTTTTTCCGAGCGATAGTCTGCTATTTTTGCCAATATTGGAAGTTCCGATTTTCTTAATTCCAATCCACATCGGAAGTTCTGAACTAGAAGTTAGAAGTTCTGATTTTTACAGAGAGTTCAGAATTAGGATCACTTTGGAATTTCGGTAATGTCAAAACTTCCGATATTTTTACTCTGGAACTTCCGATCCGCCCAGTTTTGACTTCTCTGACTTTGATCGCATTTGTCGATGGTTTTCCATAGCATTCTCTGACTTGAATACATTGCATTGTGTTCCTGTTTTGAGAAGAAAGATTTGAAATCGATATTCACGTCGGAAGTCATTGATCTAACATATTACACTTTGGAGTTAATTACTATGCACCGGTTAAGACGACATTGATGTATTACTAAATTCACTCATAATTGCTTAAGGAGTTAATAACGGTGATCATTAGCTACTAAGTGAAGACATGTTTAATGACTAATGCTTGCAATGATTATCGGCTTAATGAAGATTAATAAGTAATGACTGAATAATTAACTCACGTATGCTTCCACTATTGAATTAATTACCGTTCGGACATTATTAATACAGTAGTAAATGTACTGATCCATTATTTCCCCTATTAAATGTGGGGCTGACCATGGATAAAATTAATTGAGCTTGTGAGTATAACAGTGGGCCCATTTCCAAAATAACAGAAACAATAAAAAAATAAAAATAAAGTTATGACATGTCGACCCTACATGTAGTAGACTCAAGCATGAATAAAAAGAAATATGGAAAAAGAAGCGAGTACGACAAGTGGGCCCTTCTTGTCAGTTGACTGGTCAAAGTTGTCCAGTCAACATTGGCCAAAGGACCCACATATCATTCTCAGTAGATATACTTTAGTTAAATATAAAAGTATTTAAAATGATTTTCTCTACTGAGAAAAAGATAGAAAATACTAAAAGTTCATTAAACTTCAAAAATGTGTAGAAAATTCATATGAACTCCAAATAAGTTGATTATTTTTTAAAAATTCATAATTTTTTGTGTAGCTTCAGCCATTGTAATGTTACAAAATTTTTCAAAATTCCCAAATTGCACTCAAATTCGAAATTTTGAACCTAGAACTTGAAAAATCTATATATTTAGTTCTAGGACTCCAAATTAAATGAAACCTATTAGGATGCATTTCCGTTTTGTGTTTTTGTCAGTAGAATTGGGCAACAAGGCTTATCTTGAAAGTGCTCACCAATAGGTCTATGACTCCGAACAGCAAGGAAAGCATGCTCACTTGCTGAAAATATTCCAATTAACTTATGTCATGCTTGGATGATAAATGAATTGCTTGCTGTGTGATTTTGATTTATGTTTCTGAACATGATTAATGTTGGAAATGTGATCACTAGCATGAGTAGGAATGTGTGATGTTCATGAATAGGAAGGTTGTGATATTTAAATCATCCAATAAAATACTTGAACCCTAAGGGAGATGTGGGAGTCGGGAAATGATACCCCATTGGGAGACTCGACAGGTTGGAGCCCGATCGATCTCAGGCCTAGGATCTTTCCTTCACCCGTGACGTGAGTGTGGTCGATGATGGTGTGAAGGGTAATGGTGGGCCAACCATGCACCAACGACATCATTGAGACACTTCCGTTCGAGGGAGGACTTAGAGAGAATAAAATGGAATGTTAATGATGTTTGGTTATGTTTGAAATATGAAAATGGTTAGAGCCATATTGATGAATTTTTTTTGGAGCTTTGGGTGGTGTAGCCTTATTCCGGTGTTTCTTAAAGTTAAGTATGACTTAACAATTGTGAATTTGAATTTGGCATGATGGTTCTTCATACATGTTCAGATCCGAAAATGAGTTAATTTTGGAATGTTTGTCAAGTTGTTACCTTGATTGTGTTAATTAAATGATAGTATCATGAGATAGATGAAGTTTATGGTTCTCCTTGTCATGAACCATATATTCCTCCTTTGAAATCCAATGCATGTAGTTACGTAGCGCAATTCCCAACATGGCTTGCTGAGTACATCATGTACTCATTACTGCACCAATAATCACAGATATGCAAGAAGATGAAGTAGAAGAACTCTTTAATGGAGACGAGTATGACTTTTAGGTATTATCCGCGGTTAAGGAACCTGTGGTGTAGAACTTTTTGGTTGTAATGTAAACTTTTGGGCTTGGACGCCCCTACCACTAGTTGTAAAATAAAACTACTGCTAAACATATTTTATAGTTCTGTAATAAAGTTTGAATGTTTAATATTGTGTTGGCAATGGTGACTACTCTGTGTCAGCAATTGAGAAACTCCTGGACAATTATGGGCATTTTCTCGCAACTTCAAAAATCAGGGTCGTGACAGAGTGGTATCGGAGCCAGCCTTGACCGTAGGATAAGGCCATAAGATAGGATGGTTTAAGGTTAATGATTGCAAAAGTCTATTTATAAAATAAAAAGGATTGCAAAAAATATAAGTAATGTTGCTGTCAACTCCTAATTTTTGCTATCTTATCTCCCTTAGAATCATTTCTTACTAATTTATATTTTGAAAAAGTTTATGTCCTCTACTAATTTCAAAATCATCATCTTGTAGGATGGTGCACCTATACCATACCGACCCGAGCCAACTTGGAGGATGGGCATCCCTACCCTAGAGAATGTTATGGTATCTCAATGTGCCACGACGAGACCTTCCATATTTCCATGCAGAGAATATGATAGGTCAAGGAAGATTCTATCAATGGAAAGGATGGGTGAAGGTGAAGGTTGACGGAGATAGCTACATGGTTATGAGACATAGAGTGCGTGAAGATGACGCCAGACAGGATTCTTCGAGGAAAGCGGTTCTTTTCCTCTGTCATCGCTATGATGAAGTGTTCTTCTATTCCAGTTCTATCGTCGCTATGATGAAGTGTTCTTCTATTCCAGTTCTACCTCATTCCCTAGGAATATGACAATGGCAACAGTATCTTGGTCTCTATGCCAGAAGATCACAATGATGAGATGGAAGTGGAAGTCATTTGTCACATCATTACTACTGAAGTGTTGTATGAAGAACTTCTTGGATGTTAGTTGCGAGTTGCTTCAAGTAAGGGACAATAACCGAATGCTTCGTCTTGAGCTGGCTAGGAAGCAACGTGTTGAAGATGGAGAGGAATCCTCCTGTGGTGAGACACCAAGAACTCCAGTATACACACCAACCTATCTACCACCCTATGGTGGTGATCAGTCCCAGGACTCTAGAGCAAGACCACGTCACATGCTGAACGCACGTGAGTATCATCGATGCTTTACCCCCAGAGTCTCGAAAAATAGGGCTGCATAGCAAGTTGAGTCAGCACCAGTTGAGAATACTGTGGCACCAACTGTTGATAATGAGGAAGAAGAACCAATGGAACGTGTATGGTATACTGCTAGTAATCCACCGTCGGATGAGGAATGAAGTGAAGATAGAAGTAAGAAAAACTGATGTACAAAGTGTAGGATATCTCTGTAGCATATGCTAATAGTAACGCTAGTTATGTAGATAGAACTTGACCTTATCAGTAGAACGCTGTTTTATGTGTGTACTTTGGTTGTAAATAAGTTGTAATATATATCCTATGTGGTATGTATGCAACTTATGCTTGTAAAGCTATGCTCATATTTTGTATAATAAAGCTAGTTTGTATCTTGTATAATATAACTCTCGTCTACTCTTCGAAGTTGCAAAACTAAAACCTTAGTACCTTCCTCCTGTCTCTAAAATGATTTAACTAACATACCCTTACTAAAAATTTAAAATGTGCAGTGAAGTTTTGGAAAACAAATAAATAAATGACGGGAACCAGATCTCAGAGTACTAGAAATGACAACAATGGCGAACATGAACCAATGGGAGGAACACCAAGTTTAGCAGAAGTTTTAGCATCTATGGAAAGAAGTAGACAACAAGCTGAAGTAAATCAGGCAAGAATGATGGAGACACAAGTAAAAATGTTTGAAAAATTGCCACTAAGTTAGCAACCTCAGGATGGAGTAGAAGTAACACGAGAAGGATGCTGGAAAAACTAAATGGCGTGACTTCTAGAAAACACACCCGCCAACTTTTTCAAGTTCGACAGAGCCACTTGACATAGATGATTGGCTTAGAGACGTGGAAAGGAAGTTAGAAAGTAGGGGTGGAATCAAAACGTTGGAAATAGGGAAAAAGATATATGCGGTGTTTTAGGGTTTTGGACGACGAATTGGGGTATATGTAGTATGAGAATTTTTTTTGTGGGTTTCGGGTATTAAGAACTGAGAATTAGGCTTAATAGTGTGGAAAAAATGGAGTCTCAGATTTAATCCATTTGTTGGTATAAAACCCCGGCTCTTACATCTCACTTATTAGATTACATATTTTATTAGTCCAAATTAATGTTATGACCCACGGTCATGATCCAGAATCAAGCCCAAGCATACTAGTGATTTCATCCATCACAAGAATCTATATTCAAAATCATGCAACCAAACATAATTATCTCACCAACAAAACCATAGCATAAATCAATCAAAAATTTCAGCGAGCTACATACTTTAGTTGCTTCCAGGAGCTAAAGATGATCACACTCGTAATAAACCTCGTTGTCGGGCTCTACCGAAAAGAAACTCTGATGCCAAGAAACAATCAAAAATAGGAATAAATCAATAACAGAAATTTGAAATGCATTATGATGAATGCACATAGAGAATAAAATTAAAAAACTAACGCAATTGAAATCACTCAATTTGGAGTCCTAGAACTAAAGTTATGATCTTTCTAAGTTGTATATGTCATTTTTAAGGTTAATTAATATATCAATTAATTTAATTTTTATGCAACAGTAACATATACAGAAATGATGTCATAAGATAGTACATATTAAACCATGAATTTTGATATAAATTACACCTTTGTTTTGGAGTTCAAATGAATTTTCTATGATTTTTACAAGTTTTAGCTTTTTAAAGCATCTTCTCGATTTTCTTGATTCGATTTTGAATTTAAACAAAAATTATATTTTATACTCAAAGTAAGCCAGCCGGAGAGAGCGATAGGTGGGGCCAGGGATCAGCCTTGACCAGTCAAAGGAGGCTCATATGTCATATTCATCAACATTTTATTTAATTTTTATGAACTTAATGAGTGAATGAGAGATGGGGCCTACATGTCACACTCATTAGAAGATTAAATATGTTTATTTAGAGTTCTTACTAAGTTAGTCCCACCTGTCATGCACAAACTAATAACGTGATTAATTCTTAACCGATTAGGGTCCACTGTTCAGCGGTATATTTCTTTTGGTGGTATTGAGCGGCACGAAGACGCTCCCCAATAACTTGAACTTGAGCTTCAGCTTTTCTATCGATTCTAGTCCAAAGAGTTGATGCTCTCCGGTCTCGGACCATTTAGAGAAGTCCTACATTTCCTCCCATGTAACTCTTCAAAAGGCGACATGCCGAGGCTCGATTGATAGCTATTTTAGGAGAATCCGGCATAGGGCACATTTCTCCCAATTTGTGCCAAATGAAAGAACACATGCCCTCAACATGTCCTCCAAGATTTGATTTGTTCGGTTTGGCCTCATACTTGAGGGTGATATGCCATGCTAAAGGAAAGGCAGGTTTCCATAGCTTCGTGCAAAGATTGTGAAAACCGGTTGACAAATTGAGTGCCACAGTTGAAAATGATTACTTTCAGGAATCGATTGAGGAAAACAATCCTAGAGGTGTACAATTCTACCAATTGGCTCAATTTTAGGTGGTTTTAACTGGGATGAAGTGCGTCACCTTGGAATGGCAGTCAACAATTACCCAAATAGCATCATGTCCTTTTTGGGTTCTTGGCAATTCGACAATAAAATCCATGCCGATTTCTTTCTCTTTACATTCGGGCACGAGGAAAGGTTGGAAAATGCTCGGTGGTCGATGATGCTCGGCCTTCACAAGACAATATATGTCACATTCGGTGATGAATTTGGCAATCTCTCTTTTCATTCGGATCCACCAAAACCTTTGCCAAAGGTCTTGATACATTTTAGTGCTCCCAGGATGAATGGAAAGAGGGAATTCATGAGCTTTTTAAAGTATGAGATACTTCAATTTGACATCCTTGGGCATGAGAGATAGTTGCCAAACCAAATGACTCTATGGTCATGTTCAGAAAAACAAGAGGTGGCTCTGGTTTTCATCTTCTCCTTTATTTTTCAGACTCTAGCACTTGTGAGCTGAGCGGCCTTGATCTAATCCTCAAGGGATGGTTTCACCTCAAGAACAGTGAGGAAAACCTTACTCAATCACCTCGTCCCACCTCGCCCCGCCTTGCTCTACTGGTCGCCTCGTGTGCACCCAACCCGGGCCGGGCTCGACCCCACGGGCCACTCCGCCACACTATGCTACAGGGCCTACTCCACCGCACTCCGCTCCACTAGCCGGCTCATCCCACCTAGCTCCACTAGCCACCTCGCCTCACCCCATTCCATAGGCTACCTCGCCCCATCCTTGTCCACCTCCACCTCGCTCCACTCTGCTCCACAAGCCATCTCACTCCTACACCACTCCATGTACCGCCTCACCCAACTCCGTACTCTACTCCACGGGCCACCTCACCCCACTCCGTTTCACGAGCCACCTCGCCCCTCTACATTACGCTCCATAGTCCACCTTGCCCACTCTGCTCAAGGACGCATCGAGGCGAACCACCTCACCCTAGGTCCAGGTCATGTGGCACGTCTTTTCATGAGAAAAACCTCAGCCCACTGCACTCCAGGCCGCACCGAGGCAGGCCACCTTGCCCCAGGCGCAGGGCTCGAACACGAGGCCTAACGTTGCTCCCTCAAGTCAACACATCACTAGGCCAGTATGTAGCTGTCGATACGTAAGGGATGGCTATCCGCTTATAGGATGTGGCAAAAGAAAAAAAACAAAAGACTCACTTTGATGTGTGCACCCCGCCTCGTCCCACCGGCTCCATGGGCCGTCTCACCCACTCAGCTCCATGGGCCAACCATGCTCGGACCGAGCTTGACCCCAAGGTCCAGTCTGCCACACTACGCTCCAAGGCCTACTCCGCCGCACTCCGTTCCACAGGCCTCTTGCCGCACCTTGCTCTACAGGCTGCCTTACCTCACCACGCTCTATAGGGCACCTCGTCCCACCCTGCTTCACGGTCCACAGGGCACCTTGCTCCACAGGGCACCTTGCTCCAAAGGCCACCTTGCTGCGCTTTGCTTCATGGGCCACCTGAAAGGACCGAAGGTGCCGACTAGAGGGGGGGGGGTGAATAGGAGGCTAATTAAAAATATTTCTTCTGATTTAGTTAAACAGATTAAGTCTTAGCTAACAGCAGGATGAGCTAACTGTGTAACAGGTGAACATCACAGGCAAGATATATGTAGAGATTAACACGTAGCTGTCACACAGGTGGCTAACACAGGTGAGCTAAGGACTTAGAAATGATATGCAACCTAACTGGCTGTGTAACAGGTGGCTAACACATGTGTGAGATATGATCAATATCAACTGTGACACAGCTAAGTTAGAACAGGTGAAAAGGTGATATACAACAGATGAACAGAATTATGTCTATGATCACACAAGCATGCATATACGTTATCGCAGAAGAGGGGAACTTGATTAAAAGATACGTTGAAATCTTTCAAGGTCTGCCTCATCCACAATAGTTGAGCACAACAACTACCAGCAGCTATATACTCAGCTTCTGCAGTGGATAGGGCTACTGAGTTTTGTTTCTTGGATGACCAGGACACTAAGGAATGTCCTAGCAATTGACAAGTACCAGAGGTGCTTTTTCGGTCAACCTTACACCCTACGTAGTCACTATCAGAATAGCCAACTAGCTCAAAATTTGCACCTTTAGGATACCATAAACCAAAGCCTGAGATTTGAATCAAATATCTCAGTATCCTGCGTACTGCCACTCTGTGACAATCCTTAGGGTTAGCTTGAAATCTAGCACACATGTATACACTCAACATAATATCAGGCCTAGATGCACATAAATATAGCAATGAGCCTATCATGGATCTAAATTCTTTCTGATCAGCAGATTTACCTTCAGTGTTTAAGTCCAGATGACTATTTGTTTGCATGGGAGTATGAATAGGTTTTGCATCCTTCATGCCAAACTTGGTGATGATGTCCTTGGTGAATTTTTCTTGAGAGATGAAGGTACCTTCCTTGAGTTGTTTGATCTGAAGTCCTAGGAAGTACTTGAGTTCACCATCTAGAGACATCTCAAACCTCTTGGTCATCATCTGGTTAAACTCATCATTCATGGAGCGGTTAGTACTGTCAAATATGATGTCATCGACATATATTTGACACACAAATTGATCCTTTCCATTTTTCTTAGTGAATAGAGTTGTGTCTACTAAGCCCATTTTAAATCCATTGTTGATCAGAAATTCTTTCAATGTGTCATACCATGCTCTAGGTGCTTGCTTTAGGCCATAAAGTGCTTTGTTCAGTTTATAAACATGGTAACGTTTCGTAGTATCTTCAAAGCCTGGAGGCTGTTCTACATAAACAAGTTTAGAAAATTTACCATTGAGAAAGGTAGACTTGACATCCATTTGGTAAAGCTTGATGTTATGATGAACAGTATAATCAAGGAGGATTCTGATTGCTTCAAGTCTTGCCACTGGAGCAAATGTTTCTCTAAAATCCAGACCTTCCACTTGAGTAAAACCTTGAGCCACAAGCCTGGTTTTGTTCCTTACCACTTGCCCATTTGTGTCTTGTTTGTTCCTGAAGACCCACTTTGTTCCAATCACATTATGATCTTTGGATCTTTCCACCAGGGACCAAACTTGGTTTCTCTCGAACTGGTTGAGCTTTTCATGCATTGCATTTATCCAATCAGCATCCATGAGAGCTTCTTTGTGTTCCTGGGTTCAATACTGGAAACAAAGGAATAATGTTCATAGAAGTTAGCAATACGAGAATGAGTAGTCACTCCCCTATTAATGGCACCAATGATTTGATCTACAAGGTGATCCTTCTGTAGCCTGCTGATCACAAGGGGATCTGGGTTAACTGCCTGTGTCACGGCTGTTGGAGTTGCCTGTGACACAGTTGGTTCTTCCTGTGACACAGCTGGCTGAGTATGGTCCTCTGCATCCAGTTGATCATTGGCTGGGTTGTACTTGAACTCAATATCTTGATCTCCAATGTCTTCACCTAGTGATGGAGAGAGTGGTTCTTGATTAATTGGTGAGGTAGCCTCCTCCTTGATGGTGGGTCTGATCTCACCAATGGATTTCTTCTGAATGTCCACATTCCCTACATCATTAACAGCCTGCTCTCCTTGGGAGCCATAAGACTCATCAAAATCCACATCCATAGATTCTTCAACAACCTTTGTGGAGGTGTTAAAGACCCTATAGGCATGGGAGTTAGTAGAATAACCAAGGAATATACCAACATCAGATTTAGCTTCAAACTTAGTAAGGCGTTTGCCCTTTCTCAGAATGTAGCACTTACAACCGAATACTCTGAAGTATGAGACATTAGGCTTGGAGTTGGTGAGCAGCTCGTAAGAAGTCTTCTTGAGTAGTGGATGTAGATATAGCCTGTTGATGGAGTGGCAAGCAGTGTTGACAGCTTCAGCCCAAAATCTTGGTGAAGTCTTGTATTCATCTAGTAGAATCCTTGCCATCTCTATCAAGATTTTGTTCTTGCTTTCCACTACTCCATTTGCTGTGGAGCATAAGGACTTGAAAGCTCATGCTTGATTCCATGCTTGTCCAGTAATGCTTCCACCTTTGAGTTTTTGAACTCAGTCTCATTGTCACTCCTGACCTTCACCAGGTTTACCTTCCACTTATTTTGGACTCTAACAATGAGGTGCTTGAATTTTTTGTAAACCTGTGTCTTTTCCTTCAAAAGGAACACCCAAGTATAGTGAGAAAAATCATCTACTATGACAAAACTATACTTGTTACCTCCCAAGCTCGCATATGTTGTAGGACCGAACAGGTCAATGTGTATGAGCTCAAATGGAGTGGTGGTGGTCATGATAGACTTGGGACGATGGGCAGCTCCAACCTGTTTGCCGGCTTGACATGAACTGCAGGGCTTGTCCTTTTCAAACTTCACCTTTTCTAAGCCTATGACATAGTCATGCTTGCTAAGTTTGTTGAGAAGTTTCATCCCTGCATGTCCTAGCCGCCTGTGCCACAGCCAGCCAGCACTGGTCTTGGCCATGAGGCACCATGGAGCTGCAGCAGGCTGTTCATTGAAGTTGACAATGTATAGTTTTCCAGACCTGCATCCTTTGAACACTTGAGAATCATCAGATAGCTTAGAGGCTATAACCTCATCAGGATAGAAAGTAACTTTCATACCTATGTCACACAGCTGTGACACAGACATCAGACTATAGCCTATCTGATCCACAAGCATAACATTGGATAAAGAGTGATTTTCAGATATGGCAACTTTACCAATGCCATTTACCTTTCCCTTTGAGTTATCTGCATAGATCACATATTTGCTTGGAACATTTTCACTTGTGATCTCTACAAACTCTTTTCTGCCTCCTGTCATATGTTGTGTACATCCACTGTCCACAACCCAGTCAGTTCCACTGGAGGCAGTATCCTGCAAGATTAGTTATGGGATTTAGGGATCCAAACATGTTTGGCTCCCTTAGCAGATTTACCATATGAAGAAACAGCAGTCAATGGGTTAGCAAGTTTGTTTCTAATATTTACAGCCTTAGCAACAGATGATATAACATGAATCTTCTTAGGCTGTCTGTCACCTGCAACCTTAGCCAAAGAGGTTAACTGGTTGTGTGAGTTGCCGGTGACACCAGTGAGTACACAGCTGTGTAGTATAGCTGTGACACAGGCAACTGTTACCTTTGGAACCCAGTTAGCAGGTAACCACTTAGTCAGGTGCTTCCGACCAACATACGTGGCCATAATTTTTCCTTTTCTATCCTTCTGCAGGACATAGGATGGGTTGGATGGAATGTTTACTGCATTCCTATTTCTCTGCATGTGACCAATAAATTTGTTGTCACTTGTACCTGCCTGTCTCACAAATTTAGCTGCAAGATAAGAGTTAGTGACAGCAGGCAGTTCATCTTTAGTTGCAGAGGAATCATAACCCAGGCCTTTTCGGCCTTCATTCTTTCTCAGCATTTCAGCTCTAATCAGCTGATAATTCTGCATGCCAATGTTGGCAGTGCATAGGCCTTTTCTCATAAGTCTTTTAAGCTCTTCAAGCTCCTCCTTGAGCTTGTTATGTTCAGCTGCATCCACAGAGTTAGTAACAGCAGAGGTTGAAACCTCTTTAGAGTTATCAACAGCACAACTTGTGGAAGTTAGAACATTTATGCGACTAGCACAGTTTAAGCATGTTTCAATGATAGCAGAAGCAGGAAAAGATGCATCAGTAGATATAGTAGATATATCAGTGCATAATGAATGCTTTGCCTTGAGCTCCTCATGCTCCTTAATGAGAAGCTCATGTGCAGCCTTGAGCTTTTCATGTGCTATTTCCAGGTTTTCCTGGTCCAGCCTGAGGTTTTCCCTATCAGCAGAAACCTCATCACATGTTTCCCTCAGCTCCCTGAGTTTATCCCTTAAGGATATGTTCTCCTTCCTTTTCCTGCCATATGCCTTATCTGTTCTTTCTAGAATACCCATTAGTTCAGCATAATCTGGAAAGTCATCCTCAGTAAGTACCTTAGATTCTTTGGCCATAAGGCACAAAGGAGCAGAGGTGGATGGAGTCTGATCATCCTTGGAGTTGTGTGACCTGGCTGTGTCACAGCTGGAGGCATCAGCCATGCTGATGGCAATTCCAGCGACTTGACCTTCATCCTCAGAATCTTCTTCTAAGCCTAAGTCATCTGATACCCAAAGTCCAACATAGGCTCTGGCAGTGGCTTTGTTCTTGGAGTAGGTTAGATGCTTGTTGAAGGTCTTCTTTCTTCCATGAAAGTCCTTCTTCTTCTTGTATTGATTGTTGTCCTTCTTCTTGTTAGGACAATCAGCAGCAAAGTGGCCCTCCTTGCCACATTCAAAGCACTTGTTGTCCTTGGACAACCTCTTCCCTTTGAATCTATCACTGGACTCGAACTGCTTCTTCTTCTTGTAGAACTTTCTGAAATTTCTTGTGAGGAGGATGAGTTCACTCTCTTCTCCACTGGTCATCTCCTCATTGAGTTCCTCACTGCTGTCACTCTCAGGTTGTGACGTTGAGGCAGTGGTCTTCAGGGCAATATTCTTCTTAGGTGCTAGAGAAGAGCTTTGCTTGCCCTCTTGCTTGAGTTCCATCTCATGTGTTAGGATTCTCCCTAACACTTCTGTGAGCTTCATCTTGTCAAACCCATCTTTCTCCTTGAGCATGAGAACAAGGGTTTTGTAGGCTTTGGGAAGCACTGACAAGAACTTCTTCACCACATCTTCATCTTCAACCCGATTGGAGCCTAGGGCCTTCAACTGGTTGGTGATGATTGTGAGTCTTGAGAACAGGGAGTTGATGTCCTCACCATGCTCATACTCGAATCTCTCAAGAGTTGATTCCAGGAGACCTCTCTTTGACTTCTTCAAAGTATCACTGCCTTCATAGATCTTGAAAGGACCGAAGGTGCCGACTAGAGGGGGGGTGAATAGGAGGCTAATAAAAATTACTTCTCTTAACTTGATTGATTAAGTTATGCCTTAGACAGAAGCTAGGATCAGCTAGCTGTGTGACAGGTGAGTGACACAGGTATGATATAAGGTGTTAAATAGCATGCAGCTGTCACACAGGTGCCTAATACAGGTGGTCTAAGACTTAGCAAATAAGGAGCAATCTATCTGCCTGTGTAACAGGTACCTGACTCAGATGAGAGATAAGATATATATATCAACTGAGACACAGCTAGAGTAACACAGGTGTAAAGGTGATCTTTAATAGATGAACAGATTAAGAATAAGATCACACAAGCAAGCAATTAACAGGTAAACAGAAGCAATGTAAGTAAGCACTCAGAGAGACAGGGTGTTTTTCACCGAAGTTCCCAACTCTTTGCAGAGTGGTACGTCTCCATTGGAAAAGCTACTCCGAAGAGATCGCCAGCACTGAATCGTGCCTGTTCTCCGAGTACCTGACGTTCAGGCCTCTTCCTTAGCTTGTGGAAGTCCTTTTGCTTGCAGCAGGTAGACTCCAATCACCTTCACAAACTTATTGGTCCAACCCACACAAGCTTGGGTGGTACCAGCAACTCCTACACCCGTCTAGGAGCAGACACTCCAAGAGTAACAGATAAACCAGCAGCAATCTCTTGGAGGAACCTTTGCTCTTTGCTCAAATCTCACACACGCACCCGAACTATCACTTAGGCTTTTGGCTTTTGTTCGGTGGTTGGAGGCTTTGCAACGGTCGTATGTGATTCACAGGTTTTTGCAAGGTTGAGGACGAAGTCCTCCCCTGGTCCCCTATATATAGGGTTCACAGGCACCCGATCGTTATACTGTTGCCACGTAGGATTAGTGAGCCACCGGTGTCAGCCACCGGTGACACAGCCAACCACTCCGCCCAACTATAACGGCTCGGGCAGACCGACACCTGTGTCACCGGTGGCACACATAGGTGAACCCTTAACTGACGCAGCCTAGCTACTCAGCCCGGTCTTGGCACATGACATGCCCTCAGCATACAACACTCTCTGAAACCTATAAGGAGAGAACCTCCGACAGCCCTCTGAATCACCAGACCAGCTATCGCAGTGCAGTTCCCTTAGCATTTACAAGCTCTCCCCTGGTCCAGAGAAGTACCTGAGTCTTAGAGCACTAGACCACCTGTGACACACTGTGTCACACCGGTGACTCTAGCCCCTGGGGTTTTCTACCGCTTACACACTGACCCTCTGAGCATTGAGCAAAAGTTCCTTAGACAACTGATACTGATTGCATCCCTCTTGATAGTACGGGTTTTTTCCTATGGACTCAAAGAAACTAGCAAATCTAAGCTTTACCTGCCCACCAACTGTAGTCACGGTCCTTGACGCATCAAGCCACCATCACCTTGCTTGCAACTCCTTGCACAGCACCGGCTTCTTCACAGCTGTGGCACAGCTGCCTAGCACCGCCATTCCTTAGTCCTGGAACTCACCCCTTGTACCTTTTTGATGGTCATCATTCCCTCGATGACCCTTCTTCCTGGAACCTGTAAACCTGCTTACACTTCATGTAATCGTTAGATTCCAGTTTGAGTTGCCATTAACCATCAAAACCAACTTGGGGCCTAGATGCTCTTTCAATCTCCCCCTTTTTGGTGGTTAGTGGCAACCCATTCAACAAATTCGCATAACAAATTTGAATAGAAGATATATGTGCAGGTTGTAGAGAATACACTCCCCCTGAAGCTGTGCACAAAAGATTTGCTTTTAACTTGCCAATGCACAGATTATGATTCTAGATATGGGCAGCATTTTCTTACAACTTACACTTTTATCAGTTCAGAATAATAAGTGTATCAGAGAATACTGAGCTGAACTGAAATATTTTTCTTGATGCATTTGCAATGACCAGAGCATATGATTAATCATGAGTATATAAATCAGAGCAAACAGACTAATCAGAGCAATAACAATCTAAACATAAGCATCAGAGCACTGGACATATGCATCAGAGCAACACAACTGGCATACTGAAATATTTCAGCATCAGAGCAAAATGAGCAAAATAAGACTTAGTAATAATTGTAATCAAGGCAGAAGAATCAGAAATAAAACAAGCCTTTGATTACACCAGAAAATAATTTTGCTTTCTCCCCCTTTCTCTATTCTCTCCCTCTTACAACTCTCTCCCCCTTTGACTCTCCTATGTATGAATCTCTCCCCCTTTGACACTAAAACACCAAGAAGGGGTGAGGAAGAGATACATTCAGAACTTTGTCTTCAACAGCTGGAGAACTTCAGACATCTGAGCCTGCAATTGATCGACTTTGGAGTGCAGACTGGTGACTTCTGATCTGAGCTGAAGGTTCTCTCGGCGCAAAGCTGCAAACTGGATTGGCATTACTTTGTTCTGATAAGCTCTGGCTGCTGCTTGAGACAACAGAGAGGAGGACAGAGTGCCATCTTCAGCTACCTGTGTCACAGATACTAACTCAGCTGGGCTAGCTGTGAGAGGATCAGCGGTGACACCGGTGGAGACTTGGACTGGAGGCACAGGCACGGAGGGAGCAGGCGCTTGAGGAGCTGTAGGAGCAGCTGTGTCACCGGGAGCTGACACAGCTGGATCAGGGGAATCACCAAACAAAGCTGGCACAGCCACCTCATCAGGATGGTCATCAGCCTGAGGCCTGAGCTGAGTCTTGATGGTCTTCACTGTCATGTCGAAGTTTGAAATCCAGAAGACCTGTTCTCTGAAGGATCATGTACATGATGTACGATCCATACCTCAGCTTAGCTTTCTTATCCTTCTGTACAGCATCTATCTCATGGAATATATATCTGGCCACATCAAAATGAATGTTCTTTGCTATGTGCACCAGCACCTGCCATACTGAGTTGTATACTGCATCTGTATTGCCGCCTTTTGGCTGGAGGGTGACATTAAGGATCTTGACTAGATGCTTTGCTGTGATTGTTATGCCCTTGAAGTACACATGATCTGAAGGGGCATTGGCAGGGAATGTAAAGTTCCTTGGATAGAATTTTCTTCTGTCAGCATTGGAGACAGGCTCTAGCTTGAACAAATTGGGCATACCAGGCTCTATGGGTGCACGAAACAGGCTGTTGAATTCTGGAGCTGTGATTGAGAGCAGCTGGCCTCTTGTCTTCCATAGCATGACATCTTGATTTTCTTGCTCGACCCAGACTGTGGCATAGAATTCCTTGATTATTTCTGGGTCATATTCTTGTTGGAGATTGCATATGAACTCCAGACCTGAGGCTTGGATCAGAGATTGAAGGCTCCTCAGTCTGGGATCAGTTAGAGCAGACCAGTCTATGGCCTTGCAATCTACAAATCCCTTGGAAGCAAGAATTTCATGGTAGACACCCCGTTGAAGATCAGTGTGAAATCTGGGGTCTGTGCAAGAACCTTCTTGAAATTCCTTGTCTTCACTGAAGTATGGGCAGATTGACCTCATTCTGATGAAAGCACTTGGGGCTCATGGAGGCAACTTTGCTTCTTGACTTCTTGGGATCTCCTTTGGGAAGCTTCTTGGCAGTAGCTCTTGAGATAAATTGCATTTGGTTTGCCTCAGTCCTCAGAGCATGAGAAAAGATGTAATGATACTTGTCTTCTAGATCTTCTTCTCCAACTGAGGGACTGGGAGAGCTGTCCTCATGTTCTGCCTCTTCTTCCTCTTCTTCTTCAGCTGATTTGGCACTTGGAGATGAGCTCTCTGCTTGATAATCTTCATCTGAATCAGCTCTGGCTGCTCTTGGCCGTGGAGGAGTAACAGACACACCTCTGCCATCATCTGATGAGCTCTCAGAGCTTTCTTCATGCTCAGCTGACTTGCTTGCCTGTGCCACAGGTGATGACACAGGTGCTTGAACTACAGGGGCTGGGTCAGCTGGCGGTGGCACAGGTGATTGAGACTGATGAGGTTCTCGGACCTGAGCTTCCTGCCTGAGACACAGCTGGTTGAGACAGCTGTGGACTTGATGGTTTTGCGACTACTGGAGACTCCACTGAAAGCTATTCTTGGGGATGAAAGCACTTGGGCCTTCGTTGCAACTTGTTCCTCAGCTTCAGACACCAGAAACTGAGATGGAGACATTTTGCTTCTGGACATCCAGGGAGGAAATAGATTCAATACTTGTAGAACTTTGAGATTTTCTGCCTTTCCTCTGGTACGTTTGCAGACATGACTTGGCTGGGCTAGCCACCGGTGGCACCGGTGGTGGCATCTCCTTCTTTAAATCTTGAAGAGCTTGCTTCTGGTGATCATACTGATCTTTGAGAGATGGCTTGGAGCTCTGGGTTGTTTTCTGAGATTATCTCGACCTCTGGTTCTTGTTCAGGCTGCTTCTTTGCAGGAGGCTCCTCAGTGATTTCCACTGTATCAGACCTTTTCTCTTTGGGGCAGATGGAGCTGAAGTTATTGCTAGGGGGACAACAGCTCGAGGGATAGGAATGGCACCAGAGAGCATCCCCTGTTTGGTCTTGAGCTCAGCACGCAAAGCTTGTTTCTCAGCACCTGGTGGCATCATTTTGATCTTAGCAAACAGCTCATGTATCTCCTGAGCAAGAATTCTTTCAACATCAGCCCTACTGAGTCCTGGTTTCTGAATACTTTGTGCTGGACCTGAAGAAGTAGGCTTTTCTGAAATCGAAAGATAATTGACCTCTCTTAAGTCTGATCTCAGCCAATAGATGTTGTTTATCAAGACCACTGGGCAAAGAATTTGCTTTCTTCTGCAGCTCTTCTATCTGATAAATTAGATGCCTATCTCTGGCATCAGTGCGAGATAAGCTCCTTTGATCCTTAGATCCTTCTAACAAGCATTTTGTTGAGAGATTATCCTATTTTTCAATGATTTGCTTTCTGATCTCTACTGCAGCAGAATGAGAAGAGGTTGACTGTAATTGCTTGTGCAAGTCTGCAATTTCTCTTAAGATTGCTTTATCTTGTTCTGTAGGGACAGGAATGCCCACTGAAACAGGCCTTGCAGCCTCTGAAAGCTCGAAGCTTTTGGCAGTGTAGATAGTGGACAGCTTCTTCTTGGTCTCTTCATCTGTTGCTGCATTCATCTGAGCTGTCAGCTTATCCAATTCATCAAGAATCATCTGATCATGCTCAAGATCTTCTTGAGACACTTTAGGCTCTGGGATTGGTTCCCTGATTGTGAGTGTGCCTCTTGGCAACACTACATCTTCTATGGATGGCTTTGAGGTTTTCTTTGCTATCTTCTTTCCTTTCTTAGCAGCCTCTTTTCCAAAGATGTATGCTCAACTGTAGCTGAGGATCTTGTCCTTTTGGGTGGAGCACGCTGAGATCCAGTCTTAGAAGCAGCTGCTTTCTTCCCAGCAGCTACTCTCTGCCTATAAGCCTTTTGGCTTGCCTTCCTTCTCTCTGCAGCCTCCTCTTTCTGTCTCAGCCTCTCTCTTTCCTGATCTGAATCTGAAAATGACTATTTCCTTAGAAGATTCCTCTGGATCAGACCACTTCATACCACTATCAGCTCTTTCAGAATCTGAAGACATCTGGAGAAACAAGATAGATAAGAGAGAAGTTGGTGAGAGGAGTTCCTAAGATGCAGACAAGGTAGCTGTGTGAGACACCTGTGAGAGGAAGACTAACACCGGTGAGTGTTTCTGAATTACTGAGATCTCTGTCTGTTTGAATAGACGCACCTGTGTGACAGGTGAGATCCTAGCGGTGACACAGCTACGTGCAGAGGCGGACGACAGATTTATGGAAACTAGGGTTTGGCAGAAATTTGACGATCAAAATTTGCCTAGATAGATTCTGGTGGATGATCACGAGCCTAAGCGACCCTAAACCGAAACAATGCACCATAGAAATTAGCTATTAAGCAGATGCACTAAGATGTTCACGGCTGGGCGCATAAAAGGGTTTTCGCAGATGCTTACTTTGATCGAAAAGTCGAGAATGCCCGGATGAATTGATGCTGGAGCTCCTCGGGAAGTCTTCTCCGATGAGTTGAAGGACTTTCGAGGGGCGGAAACGAAGATTTCTATGGGAGCTGGAAATTTTGGCGCGGGCAGAAGCTGGGGTTTCTGCGCTGAACGTGAGTTCTGCGAAGACACAGGGGCGCCTTATATATGCCGAAGGGGTATGACTTGGCTGTGTCGCAGCTGACAAGATGACCTGTGACACAGGTATGTGGAACGAAAAACCCTACGACCTAAAGAGTCCAAAAGCATTCACCTGAGACACAGGTAGATGACCCAGGTGACAAGTATTCCATCTAGAACTCCAGAATAGAAAGAGTTGGATAAGATAGAAAGCATTGAACCACTATCAGAATGTCCTTAGGTAATCTTCCCAATGTCAGTTTGCCAGAAATCAATCAGACATAACTAAAACTGACATGAGTTGATTTTGAAAAATAGATACACACATAAGTGTACATTCAGCAGGAAAGAATACTCAATTCTCAGCATATAACACATGCACCTGTGACACAGGTGCTTAACACAGATGAGCATGTAAGACATATGAAATGGCAAAAACATATGAGCTAGACACCAAGCCAATCCTTCTATTGAAGATTAGAGACATCAATGATATTCAGTTCACTCCTCAGGGCACAGAACCTAGTCTCATCTAAGGGCTTGGTGAATATATCAGCTAATTGTTTTTCAGTCCTTACATGGCACAGCTGTATGTCTCCCTTCTCAACATGGTCTCTCAGGAAGTGGTGCCTCACTTCAATGTGTTTGGATCTTTGGTGGTGTACTGGGTTGTTGGCTAACTTAATTGCACTTTCATTATCACAGAAGAGGGGTACTTGATTAAAAGATACGTTGAAATCTTTCAAGGTCTGCCTCATCCATAATAACTGAGCACAACAACTACCAGTAGCTATATACTCAGCTTCTGCAGTGGAAAGGGCTACTGAGTTTTGTTTCTTGGATGACCAGGACACTAAGGAATGCCCTAGAAATTGACAAGTACCAGAGGTGCTTTTTCGGTCAACCTTACACCCTGCATAGTCACTATCAGAATAGCCGACTAGCTCAAAATTTGCACCTTTAGGATACCAAAGACCAAAGCCTGAGGTTTGAATCAAATATCTCAGAATTCTTCTTACTGCCACTCTGTGACAATCCTTAGGATTAGCTTGAAATCTAGCACACATGCATACACTCAACATGATATCTGGCCTAGATGCACACAAGTACAGCAGAGATCCTATTATTGATCTAAATTCTTTCTGATCAGCAGACTTACCTTCGACGTTTAAGTCCAGATGACCATTTGTTTGCATGGGTGTATGAATAGGCTTTGCATCCTTCATGCCAAACTTGGTAATGATGTCCTTGGTGAATTTTTCTTGAGAAACGAATGTACCTTCCTTGAGTTGTTTGATCTGAAGTCCTAGGAAGTACTTGAGTTCACCATCCAAAGACATCTCAAACCTTTTGGTCATCATCTGGCTAAACTCATCACTCATGAAACGGTTAGTACTGCCAAATATTATGTCATCGACATATATTTGGCACACAAATAAATCTTTTCCATTTTTCTTAGTGAATAGAGTTGTGTCTACTAAGCCCATTTTAAATCCATTCTTGATTAGAAATTCTTTCAATGTGTCATACCATGTTCTAGGTGCTTGCTTTAAGCCATAGAGTGCTTTGTGTAGTTTATAGACATGGTGTGGTTTCTTGTCATCTTCAAAGCCAGGTGGCTGCTCAACATAAACAAGTTCAGAGAGTTTACCATTCAGGAAGGCAGACTTCACATCCATCTGATAAAGCTTGATGTTATGATGTACAGCATAAGCAAGGAGGATCCTGATGGCTTCAAGTCTTGCTACTGGAGCAAAGGTTTCTCCAAAGTCCAGACCTTCCACTTGTGTAAACCCTTGAGCCACAAGTCTAGCTTTGTTTCTTACCACCTGTCCATTTATATCTTGTTTGTTCCTGAAGACCCATTTTGTTCCAATCACATTGTGATCATTGGGCCTTTCCACAAGAGACCAAACTTGGTTTCTTTCGAACTGATTGAGCTCTTCATGCATTGCATTTATCCAATCAGCATCCATGAGAGCTTCCTTGATGTTCCTGGGTTCAACACTAGAAACAAAAGAGTAATGTTCACAGAAATTTACAATTCGAGAACAAGTAGTCACTCCCCTATTAATGGCACCGATGATATTGTCTACAGGGTGATCCTTCTGCAGCCTGCTGATCACAAGGGGTTCGGGGTCAACCACCGGTGTCACAGCTGATGGTGAAGCCTGTGACACAGCTGGTTCTTCCTGCGACACAGCTGGCTGAGACAGGTGTTCTGCATCCAAGAGATCATTGGCTGGGTTGTACTCGAGCTCGATATCTCCATCTCCAGTGTCTTCATTCAGTGATGGAGAAGGTAGTTCTTGATCACTTGGTGAGACAGGTTCTTCCTTGACAGTAGGTCTAATCTCACCAGTTGACTTCTTTTGAATGTCCTTGCTCCCTACATCATTAGCAACTTGCTCTCCTTGGGAGCCATAAGACTCGTCGAAGTCCACATCTATAGATTCTTCAACAACCTTTGAGGAGGTGTTAAAAACTCTATAGGCATGGGAGTTAGTAGCATAACCAAGGAATATACCAACATCAGATTTAGCTTCAAACTTAGTGAGGCGTTTGCCCTTCCTAAGAATGTAGCACTTACAACCGAATACTCTGAAGTATGAGACATTTGGCTTTGTGTTGGTGAGCAGCTCGTATGGAGCCTTCTTGAGTAGTGGATGTAGATATATCCTGTTGATGGAGTGGCAGGCAGTGTTGACAGCTTCAGCCCAAAATCTTGGTGAAGTCTTGTACTCATCCAGCAGTGTCCTTGCCATCTCTATCAGGGTTCTGTTCTTCCTTTCCACTACTCCATTTTGCTGTGGAGCATATGGACTTGATAGCTCATGCTTAATCCCGTGCTTGTCCAGAAATGCTTCCACCTTTGAGTTTTTGAACTCAGTCCCATTGTCACGCCTGACTTTGACAAGGTTTACCTTCCACTCATTTTGTACTCTGACAATGAGGTGCTTGAATTTCTTGTAAACCTGTGTCTTCTCCTTCAAAAAGAACACCCAAGTATAGCGAGAAAAATCATCTACAATGACAAATCCATACTTGTTGCCTCCTAAGCTTTCATATGTAGTTGGACTGAAGAGGTCAATGTGTATGAGCTCAAAAGGTGCGGTGGTGGTCATGACATTCTTGGGACGATGGGCAGCTCCAACTTGTTTGCCGGCTTGACATGAGCTGCAGGGCTTGTCCTTCTCAAACTTCACCTTTTCAATGCCAATGACATAGTCATGTTTGCTCAGTTTGTTGAGAAGCTTCATCCCTGCATGACCTAGCCGCCTGTGCCACAGCCAGCCAACACTGGTCTTGGCCATTAGGCACCATGGAGCTGCTGCAGGCTGTTCTTTGAAGTTCACTGTGTATAGCTTTCCAGCCCTGCATCCTCTGAACATTTGAGAGTCATCAGATAGCTTGGAAGTTATAACCTCATCAGGATAGAATATGACTTTCATACCTGTGTCACACAGCTGTGACACAGACATGAGGCTATAGCCTATCTGATCTACAAGCATTACATTAGATAAAGAGTGATGTTCTGATATGGCAACTTTACCAACGCCATTTACCTTTCCTTTGGAGTTATCTGCATAGATCACATGTTTACTTGGAAGGTTTTCGTGTGTGATCTCTACAAATTCCTCTCTGCCTCCAGTCATATGTTGTGTACATCCACTGTCCACAACGCATTCAGTTCCACTGGAGACAGTATCCTGCAAGATTAGTTATGGGGTTTAGGGACCCAAACTCGTTTGGTTCCCTTTGCAATTTTACCATAAGCAGCAGTTGCAGAAGTGTAGACAGTATATTTGTGTTTAAGGTTAGCAGCATCTGCCACAGATGATATGACTTTAATCCTTTTGGGCTAACAGTCTCCTACAACAAAGGTTAGTGACCTGTTTGATCTACTTGTGACACTGGTGGGTAGACAGCTGTGTGAGCCACCGGTGACACAGGCAACTATGGCCTTGGGCACCCAAATAGCTGGCAACCATTTTGTTAGGTGCCTGCGACCAATGTACTTGGCCACTGTGTTCCCCTTCATGTCTTTCTGCAGGACATAGGCTGGGTTAGAGGGAATGTTTACTGCATTCCTCATTCTCTGCACATGACCAACAGATTTGTTGTCATATGTACCTGCCTGTCTTACAAATTTCTCTACAAGATTAAAGTTAGTAGCAGCAGGCAATTTATCTTTATGTGTAGATGAAATGTAACCCAAGCCTTTTCGGCCTTCATTCTTTCTCAGCATTTCAGCTCTGATGAGCTGGTAATTTTGCATGCCAATATTGGCAGTGCATAGGCCTTTCCTCATGAGCCTTTTAAGCTCTTCAAGCTCTTCTTTGAGCTTATTGTGCTCATCTGCATCCACAAAGTTAGTAGCAGTAGAGGTTGATGCCTCTTTTGAATCATCAGTGACTCCACCTGTGGATGTTAGAACATTTATACGGCTAGCACAGTTTAGGCATGATTCAATAACAGTAGGAGCAGGCAGGGGAGCATCAGTGCATATAGTAGAAGAAATATCAGTGCACAAAGAATGTTTTTTCTTGAGCTCCTCATGCTCCTTTATCAGAAGCTCATGAGCTGCCTTGAGCTTTTCATGAGCTATTTCCAGGTTTTCCTGGTCAAGCCTGAGGTTTTCCCTGTCATCAGTAACCTCATCGTAAGATTCACTTAGCTCCCTGAGTTTATCCCTTAAGGATATGTTCTCCTTCCTCTCCTTGCCATAAGCCTTATCTGTTCTTTCAAGGATGCCCATTAGTTCAACATAATCAGGGAAGTCATCCTCAGTAAGTACCTTAGAACCTTTGGCCATGAGACACAAAGAGGGCAGAAGTGGATGGAAGATGGTCAGCTTCAGCACTTGACTCGGAGCTGTGTGACATGGCTGTGACATAGCTAGGTGTGTCAGCCATACTGATGGCGATCCCAGCAACTTGGTCTTCTTCTTCAGACTCCTCTTCTGAGCCTGAATCCTCAGATACCCAAGCCTGTCCAACATAGGCTCTGACAGAGGCCTTGTTTTTGAAATAAGTTGGGTGCTTGCTGTTGAAGGTCTTCTTCTTCCCATTGAAGTCCTTCTTCTTCTTGTAGTGGCTGCTGTCCTTTTTCTTGTTTGGACAATCAGCAGCAAAGTGGCCTTCCTTGCCACACTCGAAGCACTTGTTGTCTCTGGACAGCATCTTCCCTCTGAATCTATCACCTGATCCAAGTTGCTTCTTCTTCTTGTAAAACTTTCTAAAGTTCCTTGTGAGAAGGATGAGTTCATTTTCTTCTTCACTGGATATCTTCTCATCAAGTTCTTCACTGCTATCACTCTCAGGAAGTGATGTTAGAGCAGTGGTCTTTAGGGCAATATTCTTCTTAGGTGCTGAAGAAGAGCTTTGCTTGCCCTCTTGCCTGAGTTCCATCTCATGTGTTAGAATTCTTTCTAACACCTCAGTGGGCTTCATCTTGTCAAACCCATACTTTTCTTTCATCCAAAGAACAAGGGTTTTGTAGGCCTTTGAAAGCACTGAGAGGAACTTCTTAATCACATCCTCATCTTCTACTCTGGTGGAGCCTAAGGCCTTCAGCTGGTTTGTGATGATGGTGAGTCTTGAGAATAATGAGTTGATGTCTTCACCATGCTCATACTCAAATCTTTCCAAGGTTGATTCCAGCAGACCTCTCTTGGACTTCTTCAGAGTATCATTGCCCTCATAAATCTGCTCTAAAGTATCCCAGATTTCCTTGGCAGAATCCATTGTGCTAACTCTATTGAAGTCATGCTCTTGCAAGCCCATGAAGATGGTTGTTGCAGCTCTAGCATTGTTCTGAATGTTCTTCTTATCAGCAATGCTAGGTGTTGTGGAATTCTCCAAGTCGTAACCTGCATAAACAACATTCCACACATCTGGATCGATAGCGATAAGATGCATTTGCATCTTTCTCTTCCAGAAAGCATAGTTAGTCCCATTAAAGACAGGTATTTTACCCTCATAGCCCGACATCCTTTAACTCTGGCTGTTAGGCCAAATCAAAGAGCAACCCGCTCTGATACCAATTGAAAGGACCGAAGGTGCCAACTAGAGGGGGGTGAATAGGAGGCTAATAAAAATTACTTCTCTTAACTTGATTGATTAAGTTATGCCTTAGACAGAAGCTAGGATCAGCTAGTTGTGTGACAGGTGAGTGACACAGGTATGATATAAGGTGTTAAATAGCATGCAGATGTCACACAGGTGCCTAACACAGGTGGTCTAAGACTTAGCAAATAAGGAGCAATCTATCTGCCTGTGTAACAGGTACCTGACTCAGATGAGAGATAAGATATATATATCAACTGAGACACAGCTAGAGTAACACAGGTGTAAAGGTGATCTTTAACAGATGAACAGATTAAGACTAAGATCACACAGGCAAGCAATTAACAGGTAAACAGAAGCAATGTAAGTAAGCACTCAGAGAGACAGGGTGTTTTTCACCGAAGTTCCCAACTCTTTGCAGAGTGGTACGTCTCCGTTGGAAAAGCTACTCCGAAGAGATCGCCAGCACTGAATCGTGCCTGTTCTCCGAGTACCTGACGTTCAGGCCTCTTCCTTAGCTTGTGGAAGTCCTTTTGTTTGTAGCAGGTAGACTCCAATCACCTTCACAAACTTACTGGTCCAGCCCACACAAGCTTGGGTGGTACCAGCAACTCCTACAACCGTCTAGGAGCAGACACTCCAAGAGTAACAGATGAACCAGTAGCAATCTCTTGGAGGAATCTTTGCTCTTTGCTCAAATCTCACACACACACCCGAACTATCACTTAGGCTTTTGGCTTTTGTTCGGTGGTTGGAGGCTTTGCAACGGTCGTATGTGATTCACAGGTTTTTGCAAGGTTGAGGACGAAGTCCTCCCCTGGTCCCCTATATATAGGGTTCACAGGCACCCGACAGTTATACTGTTGCCACGTAGGATTAGTGAGCCACCGGTGTCAGCCACCGGTGACACAGCCAACCACTCCGCCCAACTATAACGGCTCGGGCAGACCGACACCTGTGTCACCGGCGGCACACACAGGTGAACCCTTAACTGACGCAGCCTAGCTACTCATCCCGGTCTCGGCACATGACATGCCCTCAGCATACAACACTCTCTGAAACCTATAAGGAAAGAACCTCCGACAGCCCTCTGAATCACCAGACCAGCTATCGCAGTGCAGTTCCCTTAGCATTTACAAGCTCTCCCCTGGTCTAGAGAAGTACCTGAGTCTTAGAGCACTAGACCACTTGTGACACACTGTGTCACACGGGTGACTCGAGCCCTTGGGGTTTTCTACCGCTTACACACTGACCCTCTGAGCATTGAGCAAAAGTTCTTTAGACAACTGATACTGATTGCATCCCTCTTGATAGTACGGGTTTTTTTCCTATGGACTCAAAGAAACTAGCAAATCTAAGCTTTACCTGCCCACCAACTATAGTCACGGTCCTTGATGCATCAAGTCACCATCACCTTGCTTGCAACTCCTTGCACAGCACCGGCTTCTTCACAGCTGTGGCACAGCTGCCTAGCACCGCCATTTCTTAGTCCTGGAACTCACCCCTTGTACCTTTTTGATGGTCATCATTCCCTCGATGACCCTTCTTCCTGGAACCTGTAAACCTGCTTACACTTCATGTAATCGTTAGATTCCAGTTTGAGTTGCCATTAACCATCAAAACCAACTTGGGGCCTAGATGCTCTTTTAGATCTGCTCCAGAGTGTCCTAGATATCCTTGGCAGAATCCATAGTACTGACGCTGTTGAAGTCATGCTCCTGTAGGCCCATGAAGATGGTTGTGGTAGCTCTAGCATTGTTCTGAATGTTTCTCTTGTCGTTTATGCTAGGCACAATGTTGTCTTCTAACCTGTAACCATCACAGACAATCTTCCATACATGTGGGACAATAGCAATAAGATGCATTTGCATCTTTCTTTTCCAAAAAGCGTAATTAGTACCATTAAAGATAGGTATTTTACCCTCATAGCCCGAAATCCTTTAACTCTGGCTATTAGGCCAAATCAAAGAGCAACCTACTCTGATACCAATTGAAAGTACCGAAGGTGCCGACTAGAGGGGGGTGAATAGGAGGTTAATTAAAAATACTTCTTCTGATTTAGTTAAACAGATTAAGTCTTAGCTAACAGTAAGATGAGCTAACTGTGTAACAGGTGAACAGCACAGGCAAGATATATGTAGAGATTAACACGTAGCTGTCACACAGGTGGCTAACACAAGTGAGCTAAGGACTTAGAAATGATATGCAACCTAACTGGCTGTGTAACAGGTGGCTAACACAGGTGTGAGATATGATCAATATCAACTGTGACACAGCTAAGTTAGAACAGGTAAAAAGGTGATATACAACAGATGAACAGAATTATGTCTATGATCACAGAAGCATGCAGATATAGCAAAGAACTATAAGCAATATAGAAAGTACTCAGAGAGACAAAGGGTGTTTCACCGAAGTTCCCTACTCTTCTCAGAGAGGTACGTCTCCGTTGGAGAGGCTATTCCGAAGAGATCGCCAGCACTGAATCGTGCTTGTTCTCCGAGTACCTGACGATCAGGTCTCTTGCTTTGCTTGTGGAAATCCTTTTGCCTTGCAGCAGGTAGACTTCAGATCACCTTCACAAACTACTGGTTCAGCCCACACAAGCTTGGGTGATACCAGCAACTCCTGCGCCCGTCTAGGAGTAGACACTCCAAGAGTAATAGATTCAGCAGCAATGAATCTTGGAGGAACCAACTGCTCTTTTGCTCAAGGACTCTAACTCTCTTAGGAAGAATGGCTTTTTGTTCCGAGTGAAAGAGGCTTGCAACGGTCGAGTATGCTTTACTAGTTTGAGCTAGCTTGGATGGTTGGTTGAGGTCAAAGACCTCCCCTGGTCCCCTATATATAGGGTTTGCAGGAACCCGACCGTTACACTGTTGCCACGTAGGGTAAGTGAGCCACTGGTGACAGGCACCGGTGACACAGCTACACATTACGCCCAACCTATAACCGGCTCGGGCAGACCGACACCTGTGACACTAGAGGCTGACACAGGTGAACCCTTAACTGACGTAGCCGCACTACTCAGCCCGGTCCTGGCACATGACATGCCCTCAGCATACAACTACTCTGATCCCTAATAAGAAGAGAACCTCTGACAGTCTTCTGACTCAGCAGACAGATTATCACAGTGCAGGTCCCTTAGCATTTACAAGCTCTCCCCTAGTACAGAGATGTACCTGAGTCATAGAGCGCTAGACCACCTGTGACAAAGCTATGTCACACCGGTGACTCTAACCCCTAGGGTTTTCTACTGCTAGCACTGCAGAGTGCTAACACAAACCAGTTTCACACTTGGCAAAACTGTTGCACAGGGCCACTGATCTCAAAGCATCAGTGCCACTGTCCAACTCCCTGAGCATTGAGCAGAAGATCCTCCACAGATTATTACTACTTCATCCCTCTTGATAGTACGGGTGTTTCCCATGGACTCAAAGAAACTAGCAAATCTAGGCTTTACCTGCCACCAACTGTACTCACGGTCCTTGACGCATCAAGCCACCATCACCTTGCTTGCAACTCCTTGCACAGCACCGGCTTCCTCACAGCTGTGACACGGCTACCTAGCACAGCCATTCCCTTGTCCTGGAAACTACTTTTGTACTTTTGGATGGTCATCATTCCCTTGGTGACCCATCTTTCTGGAACCTGTTAAACCTGCTTACACTCATTGTAATTAAACAATAGATCCTAGTTTGAGTTGCCACTAACCATCAAAACCACTTAGAGGCCTAGATGCTCTTTCACCACCTCACCCCACTCCACACTACGCTCCATGGGCCACCTCGCCCCACCCACTCTAGGCCGCAACATGGCGCCTCACCCTGCTCCACAAGCCACCACGCCCCATGTTGCTCCACAGGCTGCCTGACCCCCATGCTGCTCCACAGGCTTCCTCGCCCAACTCCGCACTCCGCTCCACAGGCCACCTCACCCCACTCCACACTCTGCTCCACGGGATACCTCACCCCACTATGCTCTAGGCTGCACCGAGGCGGACCACCTTGCCCTAGGCCCAGGTCGTGTGGCGCATCGTTTCACAGGAAATGCTCAAACACGGGACCTCACATTGCTCCCTCAAGTCAACAGACCTCAGTAGGACAATTGTAACTTGTGACATGTTAGGGATGGTTGCCCCCTTATAGGATGTGGAAAAAAGAAAAATAATGGAAAGCTCCCTAGTAAACTGACGCAAACACGACAAACTAATCCGATTTGGACTTAGGGCAACACTTGACCATCTTCTATCTAGACTACTACTTGTTTACAACTTGGATATTTCACATTATGCACAAAGAAAAAGTACTTGGGAATCCTAAGATAACTTAACTACAAGACTAAATTCCAATACGTGCAGCCAGCGGCACCTCACCTTGATGTGCAGCCATGGGCACGCGAGCACCGTAGTCCGCCGTACCTCACTGCCCGTGTGTCCCCACATGCGTGCATCCCGTTAGCTTGTCCCTTGCCTACTCACCTCACGGCATCTGACAAATCCGCCACACCTCACCCACAACAAAGATGAGAAGGGAGATGGGGAGGATTAGAATGGGGAGTGACGCCAGGGTAAGTGGTGGGAGGGGGTGTTTATCCCCACACCCCCAAAGGAGGCAAACCCTATTAAAATAATCCCTTTATCTCATCCATAGGGTGTAATAAGAGAAAGGAACCAAATATGGGATTTAGTATCTCTTCGATGCTAGAATCGACATTTCTCAAGCAAAGCTAGCTATGCATCTGTTCAATGGGAAGACAAAGATTGCTCATCATGATGCGACCATAAATATTGTGGCCGTCATCATAGCCATGCCTAACCTAGTGAATGTGGAACATGGTTCACATCAAGTTGAACATCTGCTGGAACCATGAAAGAAAGCTTAAAATCTTGATCCATCGCTTTAATCACATTTTTCCCTCCCTCTGAGAACTCCAAATGATTTGACAGGACCTTCTAGTGTTAAGACGGTTGAACCAATACAACTCCCTGGGACATGTTGATCCAGATGGCATTTCAACCTCAATGGATTATAGTGTCAATCCGGATGGGCGTTTCTCGACTGCCCAGAGTGGCAAGGGGCTAGTGTTGTAGGAAGGATCATCGCCCCATCTTGAATCGATGCAAATGCCTGGGTAACTATTTAACTCTTCCCCATTTCAATTAGTATTAAACACTTGCCTGGTGGTGCTAGACAAAGTAGGACAACATGCGTATCATGACAACCACTCATGACGTGGCACTAGGTACTGTAAACAAGGGTCAACGACACCAAATGTTGTAAATAAGGCTTTCAATGACACCAAGTGTTGTAAAACAAGGCTCAAGGCTATTAGCGACACCAAGTGTTGTAAAAAAAGGCTCAAGGCTATCGACGACACCAAGTGTTGTGACAAGGCTGCCAACGACACCAAGTGTTGTGACAAGGCTGCCAACAACACCAAGTGCTGTAAAACAAGACTCAAGACTGTAAGCGATACCGAGTGTTGTGAAATGAAGTTCAATGCTGTCGATAACACTAATTGCCATAAAACAAGGCTCAAGGCTGTCAAGACATGCATCACGACGACGGATCGCGATGCGACACAAGGCGCTGCAGAATTCAAGGAATATGCTATAGAATATTCTATTGGGATAATCTAGAAATGGTTGTAATGCCCTCAATGATGTGATGAGCCCAAGGATAAAATGGTAAACTGCCTAGGGGTAGAAGTGTAAATGTACATATTGCCCCTTCCACTCCCTATAAATAGGGAGGCACCCCCTCTTGTTTTGGGGGGTTGGCCTCTTGGGAGAAGATCTATATTTCCCGTCTTGCTCACCCTCACGTGCTCTCGTGTCACTGCATGCATTGGTGCCGTAGGCATAGGTCATGTTGTTCCATTCCCCGTGCGCCCTTGTCATTCGCTGTATTCGAACAGGGAGTGCAACAAGTTTACTGATTTGAGGGAGCACTCGACAACACGGAGTGACACGGTTGCTGCCACCTCAGCTCCAGCATGGCTAGGGTTCTCCATGTGGGCACATGAGCTAGCACATGAGCCTACCCATTCCACCTCTTTTTTTTTGCTAGCCTAGTGTTGCTGAGGTGGCAGCGGCCATATCACTCCATTACACCTAAACGAGAGCAATGATAACTTGTAGATGGGTCCTGCTAGTCAGACAAATGGTAAAATCTAAAATGTGGAGTTTCATGATACATTATGACCTTAAATGTGAAATTTTGTGGAACTGTTTTTTAAATATGAAGTTTAGCGATACTTTATAAGACAAATTTAGAGTTTTATGAAATTAACTCTTATTTCATAATTTGTCATGAAAAATTATTCATAAAAATAAGAAAAAATTGGTTAGCTAAAACTAAATTAGGCAAAAGCTAGTTAAGTAGTTACTCAAATCAGAGTATTATAATCTATCGTAATATCAAATGCAACATCACGTTAGTCCTAAAATACATGCAACCCTTTTGGAACTATATATTGAAATTTGAGAGCTGCCCTACATTACTCAACTAGTTTCTTCACTCGCAAGGGTAAAATCCAAAATGAACAAAAACATAGCTAGAAATTAAACTGAAGGAGATACAGCACACGAGCACCGTCCGAGTGGTGCAGCAGGGCTGTCCCTTTTGTTGGCAACTGGATCTTGAGCTGTTCTCCGTTTCCACTTGCAGCACCGCGCGAGCGGTAGCCCGACAGGTCGACACAACCGCGTGGACATGCTTTGTCAGATGTACCAACGGCAACAGCTTTGCACATGCGCATGGGCGTTCCCGTTTTATAGTACGCTTTTTATATAATATCCTCACATAATTTGTGCTGGTTTTATCGTCTGAAACAACTGGTGGCCCTAGATTTAGGACTATAATATGCATCTGAAGTTTTTAGTTCTTTACGGTTTATTTTCTTTTTTCCAAATTTGTGATACTGTAGTTGTTACTTGTCCGCATTGTGAAACATAGGGACGAAAAATATGCAAATTTTGATACATGCCACTTGACCGTACTATTTTAGACATCATCCTCTAAAAAACAGTATTTAGGCAAATGTCACTCCAATTCACAGGAATAGGAAAATACCACTTATTATCTTGCGTTCTTTGCTATATGGCAATTTTCGAGCCGTTTCAACCATTTTCCCCATTTCTGCTCGTCTGAACTTCTCGAAATGACCTTATCCTCCTTACTCTTCATCGTACAACTGAATCAATCAGCATCTATCAACGAAAACCACCAAAACACATTATAGAGGTGTTTGGTTGTGCTTTTCAGCAACTTTTCACTAAAAAAATATAGCCTAACCAAACGGCCGGGTTTTCAGTAGTTTTTGCCAACAATAGATGTGGGCTTTGTAGTGCAAATTCAGCTGTTTGAAAAAGCTGCATTCTGTCAGCTTTTTGCAATATGCTAAAAGTTCAGTGCTAATTTTCCAGAATACTGCAGATGGTTTGGATCAACCAAAAGTCATACATACAATTTCCCATGCCACAGCAGCATTTTCAAACGATCAACAAAAACCTGGTGATGATGAATAGTACGGTTTCCCGCATATTAGGGGTATCTGTATACAGAATTCCGGGACTTTAGAAAGGTACGACGTATCCGGTAAGGATCCCGGACGACAAGGTAACCCCTCTCAGGAAGGGAAGACTCCCCTTAAACTAGGAAGTCAATCCCGATGTTTAAGGAGACCAGAGTCCTACTCGGGCGTAAGTCCACGTCCAGTATGACCCTAGGAACCCCCTATATAAGGATCAGCAATCCCATAGGGGAGGACAGGTCTTTCTAATCGCAGCACAAGCAGCTTAGGATCTGAGGAGGCGAAGAAGACCCGCTGCCTCGAAGGAGTCGAGCCCGGCGGTTTAGCTAGATTAGTCTACGATTAGGCCTAGGGTAGCCACTAACATACACCCCCTATTGTAAGCGTGTTCTCCATCAATATATAGCAACAGGACGTAGGGTTATTATCCTGAGGGAGGCCTGAACCTGTATAAAAACGGCTGTCCCCTGCTATTAGAGCTCCTGGCACTTGGGCCCTAGAGGTCCTTACCCCCCAGTAATCATCACTCCACGAATACCGTAAGATCGCCGATTCACCGATCGTCGACAGATGGCGCCGACCATGGGGACCTCTCCGGACCAAGCCGTCCAGGAAGAATCAGAGTCGGCAGGACGCGCAACTAAGCGCGATCAGATCCCAGCGCCGGTTGCACAGCCCTCACCGTTTTCGACCGAGGAGGAAGAAGCAAACCCGGCAGGAAAACCGATCGCAGTCCCGCCCCGTACTGGGTACTCGGACCAGGGTTTCTACGACAACTTTGGCCCTATGGACCCGTACCCGGTTACAGATCGAGTGGATTTCGGAGAGTACGCCCCTGGAGAGGACTTGGATGGCGAAGCAGATCACTTCAGAACCGAGTGCGCCAGGACCTTCAGCGGGAAGTTGGTCTTGAACGACGACTTCCCGGCAGGAACGACCAGCCCCATGGTCGGAATTTCTCCTGCAAACTCTGATCGTGAGAACGATCAAGATCGTACCCACGTCGCGTCCAATGAGGACAACATGATGGAATACGAGTACACATCGTCCAGCCAAGGACCTCGGATGGTACTCGCGATCGACGATGGTCGAGAAGGCCTCGAAGATCAGAATCTGCCCGGGGGCTCGCAGCAGCACAATGCAATGGCTGCCTCCCACGTGAACGGGGGCTTACCCGCCGCCGGGGAAAGAACTCCCCGCCGAAATGGAGACCTGCCTGCCGCTGTGGAGAGATCCCCCCCGGGAACGAGGGAATACGTGTCCCGAACTGCTCGAAGACTTGCGGAAGTGCGCAATCTGTTGTCACAGCCTCCCGTGGTGGATTTATCGACACCTGCGGGTGTGCAGTGGCTGCAACGGCTGGGGGCTGACCTCCAAGAGGCTCAGAACCAGGCCGAGTCTTCTCGAGCCCAATCGGTGACCCGTAGCTCTACTCGGGTGAACACCCCTCCTCCGCTAGAAGAACGCGACCGGGAGGGACGACACCCCAGGAACAGGTCTCCTCAGGAGGAGCCACCTGTCGACCTCCGAGAACAGCTCGACAAGCGCCGCCGCCAAAGGCACCAGCAAGAGCAACAGCCTTCTCGGAGAGATCACGTGCAACATGCCAATACTCGCGGCCGAACCTCGACCTCGAATAGCGGCGAGAATGCACCTTATCGGGGGGCCTTCAGTGGGTGCCAGGCGCTATCCCAGGAACTCCGTCAGGTACGCTAGCCTTCTCGTTTCAAGCCCGGCTCGCTACAATCGTACGACGGAACCACGAATCCCGTGGAATTCCTTCAGATCTACACCACCGCGATCGAGGCAGCCGGCGGGGACGAGAAGGTTATGGCCAACTATCTTCCTACCGCCCTCAGAGGAGCCGCTAGGACGTGGTTGACGAATCTACCCCCAGGAACTATCCGTTCGTGGGGACAGCTATGCGACATGTTGCTCGGGAACTTCCAAGGTACCTTCCCAAGACCTGGTCGGGTCGATAATCTATTCATTGTCGTCCAGCGACCAGACGAGACCTTCCGAGAGTTTACCAAGAGGTTTAGTGCTGTCCGCAACACCATCCCTGAGATAACGAACTCGGATGTCATCCGCGCCTTCACTCGGGGCAGCAGAAACGAGATGTGCACGCATGACCTGATCATGCGGCCACCGAGAACCACCAGGCAACTCATGGATCTGGCCGAGAAGGCCGCTTGTGCGGAGGAAACCCTGCGCTATATCAAACAACAACGGGGTGAGTCGACCAGTTCTCCCGTCCGGACGAAGGGCAATTCGCGTAAAACTAAACGCAAGAAGAAACCCTCCGAAGGGAACAAGGAGAAAAGGATCAGAGCCGACGAGGTAATGACCGAGATCTCCGAGAAGCGCACCTGGCGACCACGCCCCAAGGATAAACCTACCACATCCTCCGACAAGTCATCCAAACCCTGGTGCGATTTTCACCAGACCGACTCGCATGATCTGCGACAGTGTCGCATCTTCAAGAAGTATCTTCGGGAAGAAAGAGAGAGGTTCCGCGAGGAGAATCCTCAGGTCGCTAATAACAGTTGGGAAACGACTTCCGACGACGATGACTCCACTCTTGAGCCTTTCCAGGGGCATGTCAGAGCAATCGAGCACATACTCGGGGGCTTAACCTCTTACGAATCCAAGAGGCAATACAAGGCGATCGCCCGAGAAGTTCTCGCGAGTGTACCATGAGTTTCTCGTGCGGTCAAGTGGTCCGAGGTCACGATCTCTTTCGGCCAGACCGATTGCCCCAAAAATTGCGCTCGGCCGGGACGGTACCCAATCGTGGTCGAGCCAACGATCAACAACTGCCGAGTGGGTCGCGTATTAATAAACGGAGGGAGCTCCCTCAATATCCTATTAGCCAAAGCCCTCGACGCAATGCGAGTGCCACGATCGTCTGTTCAGACGGTAACGCACGCTTTTCACGGTATCGTCCCGGGCTCGTCGACCATGCCGATCGGGCAAGTCACGCTCCCGGTTACCTTTGGTACGCCGGAGAACTTCCGAACAGAGAAAGTCCTGGTCGATTTTGAAACAGCATACAATGCAATCTTGGGGCGCCCTACTCTGGCCAAGTTCATGGTAGCTACGCACTACGCCTACCAGTGCATAAAGATGCCCGGCCCAAAAGGTATCCTCACGATAAAGAGCTCCCCCAGAGAAGCACTCCTCTGCGACAAGCGCAGCCTCGACCTCGCAGAGCAGCACCTGCCCTCTAACCAAAACACCAGCGTGGCAGCTCCTGCCACCACGTTGTCAAGACCACCTCCGCGGCTACGAGCGACAACTTCGGAAAGTACCCCCTCCAAGTCGGAGAAAGAGTTCCATGACTAAGTCGAAACAGGGAGAAAACAGGGCCTTCCCCTAGACAGGACAACGGCTCCTCGGGAGAAGCCGCCCGATCCAGGTCGCTCGTGCCAACGGTAGAAAGGTCGCGTCCATTAGAGAGTCCCGTGCAACCACCTTCGGTAAGATCGCACGACCGTCGCCTCCTCATCGGCAGATTCCAAAGTTGCACCAGCTCCAGCCTTAAAGATCGTCAAGCTACGAACAAGTCGATGATAAGACGCTCCGGGCGCCGCCGCCCAGCACGCGCACTCAACAAAGTTTTGTCAGCAGGTCATGACAAGAGGACGAGAGTCTCTGGGGCAACCGGCGACAAGCTAAATGAGGAGGGGACGGCTTAGTTTTTCTTAGTTTTCATAGAATTATTTTTCTTACAGTAGCCTGTAAAGGACACAGTTTTGAATTATACCAAGTCTCTAGTTCAATGTTTTTCATCATTAATTATTTCAGACTGCCTATCCGAGATATCTCTCGAAAAGTCAGTCGGGGGCTGGATAAGAACACGGCAAGTTGATGTACGAGTACGAGTACCGACTTCTTCGACCCGCACAAGGGATAAGGGTTCTGCGCTATAACTGTCAGGGACGCAAGGAAAACCCCTTAACGCGTTTGCAGGTGACAGGGGAGCCACTGAGCCCCCCACCTGACCAGACCTAAGGCCTGGTTGACTAAACTCCCCGGTTCCATAGCAATGTCCCCTGATCCCGAGTAAAGGAAGGGAAAAAGGTGCGAGTACAACTAGATCAACGAAACCCGTACGCTTATCCACGTCTTCGACTACTCGGAGCAGAAGATACCTCGGGTAGAGTGAAACTTTGTCAATCGGGCAAGTGTAGAATTTGCTAGCCAAACACCGGAGTCTTCCCTCAATAGAGGAATACGGAGGCGCTGCCATGGCCACGACAAGCTGTACGAAAGACCCCTTATCGCGTTTACTGATGACGAGGAGCCACGGAGCCCTCCATCCGACTAAACCTAAGGACTGGTCAATCATAGCGAGAATGACCTACGGCACTATTCGTATACCTACACCGAAGGGAGGCAAAGGGCACTGGTTCCGACTAAAGTCTACGCTTGCATCCGACAAGATTTCACATAAGCAGATCAGACAAGGTTTCGAAAAACCAAAAAACACACAAGTTATTGCACAGTTACTAATCACAACCTTTATATAAAAGTATGCTATTACAGAGTCCTACTCTAGGCCAGGCGCCTGGACCCGATCGCCAAAGGCGTCCGCCGCTTCCTGCACAGCATCAAGAAGCTTCTCTTCCTCGCCCTCTGGCAGGTCGGCAGCGAGCGCCTCCAGGGACAAGTCCGGGTGCCTACGCCTCAGAAGAGCCAAAGCAAAGGCCAGGGCGTCGCGTACACCTTGCCGGAGCTCGTCTTCGAGAAGCTTCCCGACGGTAGGCTTCAACTGGGAGACGGACACCATCAGATCTACTAGGCGGTTGGCCGGAGCAAGGCCCGGGGGGACAACGACGCCGACTTCGCCCAGCGCCTTCTCGAGCGTGCCCAAGGCCCGCTCGAGGTCTTCCTCCAGTTTTCCCGCGTAGGACTGACTCCTTTGCAGGGAAGACTCCGAGGCCGAAAGATCAGCCTCGATCGCCGCCCGCTGCTTCTCGGAGTCCTCAAGGCGCTTCTGCAGCACCTCGTTCTCCGCCCGCTATCTCCCAGACTCGTCGAGGTGTTTCTTCAACTCCTCGTGCGCCAAGTCCAGTTCCACTTGGGCCTTCTCGAGTGGAGCGACCCAAGAGATAGCGAGCTAAAAAGAACAAGTTAGTACGAGCATAGTAAAATTACCTTATCACTAATCGTCCGTGCGTTACCTGCAGCAAGGAGAAGAGGCTAAGGCTTTCCGGCGCCGAAGGACCCGAAGGCACGGCCTGCTCGACCAAGGCCAACTCCGACTCCAGCGCCGGGGACTGCTGCTGCTCAGTAGGGACCGGCGACGACTCCGGCGCGGGGGTCCCCTGCTTGACAAGGTCCGGTGCCGACTTCGATGCCGGGGGCTGCTGCTCGGCATCCGCCCTAGTCGGGGTCTTGGCGGGAAGGATCGACACCCTAGTCGCCAAAAACAATCAAGTCAAGCCTACAGCAAGGCGAGTCAAAAGAAAAAGGCGGCAAAGGAGAAACTAACCTCGAGCGTTTCCCTGCTGGAGGAGGCTTCCTTGCCAAGGCACCCGAATCTCGCTTGCCAGAATCCAGCAGTGCCTTCCCCTTGGCCACCACGGTCTCCTCCCCGAGAACGGTCGTGGGAGGGGGAGTTGGTTCCTTGGGGAGGGGGCTGCTCGCTTCGGGCTGTCCGACACATCCACCCCTATGTTTACTTTTCAGGAAAGAATATGGGAGAAGAGTAGTCGGGCGAGAATTCAAACCTGTGGTTGAGGGTCCCGGGCGGGCGAACCCGTTCATACGACCTCCGCCTTCGCCTCGATTGCGGAAGGACCTCCCTCTCTCGCCTCGGAGGGCGGCGGGGCCGTGTCAAACATCTCAATTTCATCGTCCTCAACGGGGACGCCAGCTCGTTCGGCCTCCGAGTCAAGACCCCCGCGGCCTACTCGCTGCGGAAGAAGAGCCCGAGGGCCCTCTGTAAGGCTACTCGAACGAACCCAAGCTAGACAAGGATATAAGATGGACAACTCACCGAGAGTACTTCCCGTCGACTGTCCGGGCTCTGCTTCAAAAGAGACAGGGGCACGTCTGTACGCCCGCCTTGGGGGGATTGCTCGAATAGGTTGTTCAACCTACTCTGAAGCTCCCCCGGGGACAACTCTGCTCGGCACGACGAGGAAGAGGTACGTAAGAAGTCTTGTCAATTGAGTTGGCACGGAGGTAGTCGCGATACTTACCCGTGTCGAAGTCCCCTGTCTGGTCTTGGCTCTCTGGAACCACCCAGGCCGGCTCAACCCTCGACCGGAGAGGGCTTATCCGGCGTCGAAAGAAATCCTCCGTGACATCCCACGCCGACAAGTCTTTGGCGGCGAGATTGGTGATGTCGTGGACGAGCACCTTGAGGTGCTTAGTCTCCCTCGGGGCCTCCCCCCAGCTCTTGTTTGCAAGAGGGGTGAGTCCGCGGTAGGTGAGCCCGGAGTTCGGTGGGGGCTGGCAGTAGAACCACCGACCATGCCAGCCCGACCACGATGATTTCCAGGAGGAAGCGATGTAGGCATCCTTCCTCCCTTCTCGAAGACAAAATCCGGCGCCGCCGACGACTCCTGCGCCGCTGCCCTTCATCCGGCGGAGGTTGTAGAAGTACCTCCAGAGCTCCAGGCTCGGCCTAATGCCGAGGTAGGCTTCGCATAAATGCGCGAAGACCGCCAGCATTAGGACCGAGTTCGGGTTGAGATGAATCAACTCGATCCCGTAGAACTGGAGCGTGAGGAGGAAGAAATGCGAAGGTGGGAATTGAAATCCACACCTGAAGAAATCCGCGAAGACGACGATCCAGTCCGTATCGGGGCTGGGAACCGTCTCCCTCGCGGCCCCCCGGGAAGGCACGAATACTTCCGGGAGGATCACCTCCTCCGCCACAAGCTTCTCCAAGGCGGAGGAGTCCATCACTGAGACCTCGAATTCAGGAATAGCGGTGGTCATCTCCCCCGAAGCTTCTCCCGACTCCTTTGTGGGCTTGGGAGACTTCTTCGCGGCGCCTTTCTTGCCCATTCTCGTCGATCGATCGAGGGAGGATGGAGGCAAGGGTTTGCAGAAGAGCGAGGAAGGAGATGAGGGGAGCAAGAAGGCTAGGAGGCAAAGAACTATGCGGGCAAAACCCCAATTCTTGGACTCCTAAAGATTTAAACCTTCGCCGGAACCGGGCGCGGTTTACGGCACGATCAGTTCCATCGCATTTAATGCGGACAGTTGCTTTTTTCCGCCTACAGGTCTTTTCGCGGGAAAAAGAGGGTCTAACAATCCACGACCCAGACGAGCGCGCCGTGGTTCAACACACATTAGCGGCACAATGGCGCAGAGAGAGAAAAAATTCTTCATCACCACGTGAAATTTCCGCCACGATGGTTCGGTTTCCTAAAAATATGCCAGGCGGACGCGTGTTCGTGATCAACGGATCAGATCTGATCGGAAAAGCATTCTGGATTTTCCAAAGGATTATTCCAATAAGGCTTCTACGACTACTCGGTAGGGATTGAGTCTACTCGGGGGAGTCATCGACAAGGACCACTCAGGTCGCCTACTCGGAATTTTTCTACGACAAGGGCAGATTTCCAACAGAACCATCATGACCTCACTTCACGTATTGATGGGGGGCTTGATGATGAATAGTACGGTTTCCCGCATATTAGGGGTATCCATATACAGAATCCCGGGACTTTAGGAAGGTACGACATTTCCGGTAAGGATCCCTGGACGACAAGGTAACCCCTCTCAGGAAGGGAAGACTCCCCTTAAACTAGGAAGTCAATCCCGACGTTTAAGGAGACCAGAGTCCTACTCGGGCGTAAGTCCACGTCCAGTACGACCCTGGGAACCCCCTATATAAGGATCAGCAATCCCATAGGAGAGGACAGGTCTTTCTAATCACAGCACAAGCAGCTTAGGATCTCAGGAGGCGAAGAAGACCCGCTGCCTCGAAGGAGTCGAGCCCGGCGGTTTAGTTAGATTAGTCTACGATTAGGCCTAGGGTAGCCACTAACATACACCCCCTATTGTAAGCGTGTTCTCCATCAATATATAGCAATAGGACGTAGGGTTATTATCCTGAGGGAGGCCCGAACCTGTATAAAAAGGCCATCCCCTGCTGTCAGAGCTCCTGGCACTTGGGCCCTAGAGGTCCCTACCCCCCAGTAATCATCACTCCACGAATACCGTAAGATCGCCGATTCACCGATCGTCGACACCTGGATTATCGGGGTAGAATATATATCCGGTAAGGATTCCTAGGAGATAAGGTAACCCCCCGTGAGGAGGAAGAACACTCCTTAAACTAGAAAGTCAATCCCGACATTTAAGGAAGCCAGAGTTCTACTCAGGCATAAGTCCATGTCCGATACGACTCGGGGAGCCCCCTATAAAAGGATCAGCAATCCCATAGGGGAGGACAATTCGATTAAAGTCTCAAAAGATCAAGTTAGAAGCTTGAAGCCATCCAAAAGCCCTAACGATTCCCATGAGAAGACCCACCGCCTCGAAGGAGTCGAGCCCCACAGAACTAGTCCAAGTAGCCTCCGATTAGGTCTAGGATAGACACTAACATACACATCCCTTGTAAGATACTCTTTGATCAATATATACGAATAGGACGTAGGGTTGTTATCCTGAAGGAGGTTCGAACCTGTATAAAAAGGATGTTTCCTTGCCGTCAGATCTCTTGGCCTTGTGCCCTAAGAGTCCCTACCCAACAAGTATCTTTGTCTCACAACTATCGTAAGATCGGCGGTTTACCAATCGTCGACAGATGGCACCGACCGTGGGGAGCTCTCTGCCTCAAGCCATCAAGGAAGTGTCAGAGTCGGTGTCGCGGGGATTTCGCGGCAATACTCATTTCTATGGATCAGGGGGCGCAAGTGGATGATTCAGGCGGGTTCACACAAGCAATTTTATCCAGGTTCAGGCCCTCTAATGGAAGAGGCAATACCCTAATCCTGCTGGATAGATTATTGGTCTTGTGTGAGAAAAGTTACAGAGAAATGGCTGCTGTTCTTGGCTAGAGGAAGAAGATGATGTGGATGCTCTATCGTCTGTCCTCCCGTGCATGGGAGCCCTAGCTTCGCCTTATATAGGTCTGGCGAGGCTGGGCGTTACAAGTGCCGACTCGACCAGTTGCTTGGCTGCAGTAATAGCATAGTTAAGATGTGCCTTAACTCTACTTAATTTACCGAGTAACGTCTTCGCCGAGTAACGCCCGCCTTGATGTCGCTGTAACGTCCGCCTTGATGGAGTCATAACTCCTGGTCTTGATGGGGTTGTGACGCCTGGTCTTAATGACACTCGGACGTCGCTTCCGAGTGGGCTTCGTTTGGACCGCCAGCCGAGTGGGCCTCCGTGGGAACCCGGGGCCTGTTGGGCCGACTCCCTGTCTTGGGCCTATACGGAGGGGATCCCTCTGTCAGTCGGCAAGATGTGCAACTAGTCGCGATCAGCCCATGACACCAACTGCACGGCCCTCCCCGGTTCGATCCGAGGAGGAAGAAGCAGGATCGGCGGGGGATCCGATCGCTCTCACGCAACGTACTGGGTACTCAGGTCTGGGCTTCTACGACAACTTCAGCCAGATAGATCTGTACTCGGCAACTAACTGTGTAGATCTTGGAGAACACACCACTGGCGAGTACTCGGATTGTGAAGCTGATGACTTTATGACCGAGTGCGCCAGGGCCTTTGGGGGAACATTGGTGCTAACCAACGATTCCCAGGCAAGAGCAACCAACCCGATGTCCGGACGGTCACGTACAACTTCTGATCGACCAATCAATCGAGATCTTAATCACAGCATCCCTCCCAATAAGGAAGACACGATGGAGTGGGACTACACCTCATCTAATCCAGACCCTCAAGTGGTTCTCAGCTCGCGATCCAGGACGGTCGGGAAGATCTCGAGGACTTGGATCAGCATGGGGGCTCACGACCTCGAAGCCCGACGGCTACTCCCCGTGGGAATGGGAATATGCCTACGGCAGCTGATGAGGACATCTCCACCACGTTTACACCCACTGCCATCCATATCCCTACAGGACCGATGACTAGAGCTCGTGCACGACTATTAAAGTGCCAGGTACATTCGTTCCTCAGTGCCCATGTTTTACTTCATAAGAATATGATGTTGCCCTCAACTTTACATTTAATTGTACTCAGAAATGAGGAAGTTGGAAATTGGGCAAAAAGAGATGATGTGGCAGTTCATGTGGAAGCTCATGTGGCAGCTCATGATGATTTGTAGAAGTGTCCAAAATCAAGATCACATTGAGCTAATATTTTGTGCAAATGTCAAAACCAAGTTGAATTCTATTTTTGGTATTTTTGTTTGAGAGTAGCCGCCATGTTACAGTGCGGCCACCATGCTACAGTGCAGCCGCCATGCTACAGTGCACCAACAAGCTACAGTGCAGCCACCACCTTTTAGATATTTTTTAGTTTGTTTGAACTCTAAGCTATTGTATTCTATAAATAGGAGGCAGCCATCCCCTTTGTAACTTGGATTTCGTTTAGACATTGTAAGCTCTAGCTTCAAGTGAATATCTGTAAGTTGCGTAGGACTACCACCTTGTTCAAATCATAATTCGGAATCCCACCTTTCATTATTCTGCTTCATTTCCATTTCACAATTTAAAATTGTAGTGCTTTAGTTCTTGCGTGTTATTTCGATTGCTTGCAAGAACTTGAACCTCGTTGTTCAGGTTGATCGTGCCCACGGCAAGATCAATAACCATCGGAGGTTGGTTTAGCGATTGCTAAGGCGTGCCATCCAATACGTCAAAGTCGGATCGTCAAGGTCAAACTCCACCAAATCGATAGCTATCCCACCTCTCATCGAAAGATCGGGCACCCCAGTCCCCCATCAGCTGGTATCAGCGCCTTCGTTGCTCGGTGAGAGTTTACAGTTTTGCCATAGTGTAGCTTAATATCAGTACCTATAACCTACCAAAAAATAAAAAAATTTAGGGCAGATCAGTTCATCCAAACCACCCTTCAGCCTTTTGCAATTTTTGCATTCTGTTTTGTGAGGTTGAATTTTTGCTTGCATCCATCCTAGCTCTATTTCTGGAATAGATTAGTTTGGGATAAAGCAGTCTACTAGATCACACTTTATTGTGCATCTTTTTCCTCTCTACTGCAAGCCAATTTCTGGAGAGGTAGTCCTTTGCCTACTCATCACCTCTGTGAAAACCGTTTTGCATTCCGAGTTGTAGAACTCTAGCTATTGAGATGCCCATTCCTGCCAAAGAAAAATAGAATAAGAGTAATATAAAAAAGAGAGGAAAAAAAGAAGAGAAAGAGCAAGAAAAAAAATAATAAGAAGAAGAGGCCTCAGTTTTGCCCTCCACCACTTCTGCACTGTACCACGTCCGACAACGCCCGCGGCCAGCTTTTCCTCCGCCACCTTCAGCATCCGGTCTGGTTTTTCCTTTTCCTTTTCCTTTTCCTATTTGGTCCTATTTTGATTCAGTATCTAGGATTAGGTTGTGTTACCTCCTGCAAGTCCACTTCCAGCACTAGTTAGGGGTTTGAGCGAATATTCAACTTGCATTACTGTTTGCTAAAATTGTGCCACAAAAAAAAATTTGTGAGTTGAGCAAAAACATAACCAAGCTCCACATACACTCTATACTGTACTATTCTCGGTCACTTGGTAATTGCTATATCAATCCTTTGATCAACTTTGACACTGCCAAAGGCCGACAACCCCTGCAACACGGTAAGAATAGGTAAAAGCTTGGTATTTGCTGTAGTATTTAGTATTCCACATGTCCACCACATCCTACGTAGCAATAGGTATATAATTATGTGATTTTTCTTGTGTCCATTTGCTGCTAACCATGTCAGGCCAAGAGGAATCTTTCAACCACTCACCTCGCACTAAGGGAATCATATCTCATTTTGAGAGGCTCACGCGCACCACTACGGATGACCTCACGGAGGATGTCCGGCTTACCAACGAGCGCTTGCAACTGCAGGAGGACCGTCAAGGCCATTGAAAATGCACAGGTAATGACTAACACTACTCTTACTACTATTCTTGTCTGCCTTGATACTTTTGCAGGACCTTCAATACCACGTGCGTGACGGGTGCCTACGGCAGCTACCCAAGAGAACCCCGCTGCCCTGGTCAACATCGCCAGCCCCTCCGTTCGGCAATTAGCAGCATCAATGGGATTGAAAGAACAAGCCGAGGACAACTCCGTTGCTGATTCCAAGGATGAGGAGGACCTTTACCATAACAATAACCGTGATCGCCGTCAACGACGCTACAATAGACATGGTATGCGACGTAATCCACCATGGCGAGACCGTGATAGATATGATTCATTCTCTAAGGTAAAATTCACTATGCCTGCTTATGAAGGAAAATAGGAACCAGATGCTTACCTCACCTGGGAATTATTAGTTGATCAAAAATTTGCATGCCATGATTTCCCTGAGGATAGACGTGTTAGGACTGCTACTAGCAAATTCATTGACTTTGCTTCTATTTGGTGGAAGGAACACTGTAGAGTTCATCCACATAATATTCCAACCACTTGGGAAGCTTTAAAACAACTAATGAGGCATAGATTTGTTCCATCATATTATGCTAGAGACTTGCTAAATAAATTACAGCGTTTGAATCAAGGCGATAAATCTGTAGAAGAATATTATCAACAATTGCAAATAGGAATGTTACGCTGTGGTTTAATTGAAAATGAGGAAGCTTCTATGGCTAGATTTTTGGGTGGATTAAATAGAGAAATTGTTGATATTCTTGCTTATAAAAGGTTATAATTCTATGACCCGTCTCTTCCACCTTGCTATACATGCTGAACGTGAAGTGCAGGGACGCTCAAGACAACGCACTAACTTCTCTGTAGGTCGTACCTCCACGTGGTCACCGTGCACACCCGCCCCGTCCACTTCAGCGACGCCGACCACTTCCAGATCACCCCCTGCTCCATCAAATTCAGCATCACTTACTACGACTCCAGCCAGAAATACTCCATCATCTCCAGCCAAAAGTTCATCATCGTCGGCCGCCTCCACTGGGGGAACAAAGGACACTCAATGCCACCGTTGCAAGGGCTTCAGTCATATCATGAGAGATTGTCCCAGCAAGCGCATCTTGATTATTCATGAAGACAGCGAGTATGACTCCGCAAGTGACCTTGATGAAGAGACCTATACTTTGCTAGCTGAACAAGAACAAGATGATGCCAAATTTGAACAAGATGAAGAGCATGTGATTGCTGCTGATGCTGACAAGTACATGAGTATTATAGCACACCGTGTGCTTAGTGCTCAAATTATCCGTGACAAGAAGAATCAATGCCATAACCTCTTCCATATTAAAGGTGTTGTCAAAGAGCGTTCCATTCGCATAATCATTGATGGAGGGAGCTGCAACAACTTGGCAAGCGTCAACATGGTAGACAAGCTCACTCTACCTACACGACCCCATCCACATCCCTACTATATTCAGTGGTTTAATGATGGCGGCAAGGTAAAGGTGACACGCATGGTGAGAGTTCCATTGTCCTTAGGTTCATATCATGATACTGTTGACTGTGATATCGTGCCTATGCAAGCTTGTTCCATGTTATTAGAAAGGCCATGGCAATATGATAAGCAATGTATACATGATTGTAGAACTAATCAATATACTCTCACACATAAAGGAAAGAAATTATTTCTACACTCTATGTCTCGTGAGCAAATTTTAAGAGATGATCTTGGTAGGGCTAGTAGAAATAAAAATGGAGAGCATGCTCAATCTGAAAATCAGCAAGTAGCTGACGAGCTAGAGCAATTTAACAAGTTAAACAAATCTGAACCTAGCTCATCTAAGGAAATAAAGTTAAAAGGAGCTGCATTCTTAACTACCCATGCTGAAATTTCTGATTTAGATCCTAGTACTGTAGTATGCTATGCACTTGTTTGCAAAGAAGCTTTGTTTTCATTTGAGGATATACTTCCTTCTTTGCCTCCTGCTGTCACTAACCTTTTGCAGGAGTATACCAATGTGTTTCCAATGGAAGTACCACCAGGGCTGCGACCTGTGAGAGTAATTGAACATCATGAAATTGACTTGATACTTGGTGCCTCGCTTCCCAACCGTACACCATACCGTACCAATCTAGAGGAGACCAAGGAGATTCAATGACAAGTACAAGAGTTTCTCGACAAAGGTTATATTCGTGAATCTCTTAGTCCATGTGCTGTACCTGTTATACTTATTCCTAAGAAAGATGGTACTTGGCATATGTGTGTAGACTGTAGAGCCATTAATAATATTACAATTCGATATCGTCATCCTATTCCAAGATTAGATGACATGCTTGATGAACTTAGTCGCTCAGTTGTTTTCTCTAAAGTAGACTTGCGTAGTGGCTACCATCAAATTCGTATGAAATTAGGTGATCAGTGGAAAATAGCTTTCAAAACTAAATTTGGTTTATATGAATGGTTAGTTATGCCATTTGGTTGACTAATGCATCTAGTACTTTCATGAGATTAATGAATGAAGCTTTGCGAGCTTTCATAGAATGATTTGTGGTAGTATACTTCGATGATGTTCTAATCTATAGCAAGTCATTAGAGGACCATTTAGACCATCTATGTGCTGTTTGTAATGCTTTACATAATGCACGCTTATTTGGTAATATCAAGAAGTGCACCTTTTGCACGGATCGAGTCACTTTTCTTGGCTATGTTGTGACACCGCAGGGAATTGAAGTTGGTAAAGCCAAGGTTGAGGCGATCCAAAGCTGGCCGACTCCTAAAACGGTTACACAAATGAGAAGTTTCCTCGGGCTTGCTGGTTTCTATCGGCGGTTCTTGAAGGATTTCAGCACCATCGTAGCGCCGCTCAATGAACTTACTAAGAAAGATGTCCCATTTGTTTGGAGCGACGCACAAGAGGAAGCCTTCACCATCCTTAAAGATAAGTTAACACATGCCGCTTTGCTGCAATTACCTGATTTTAATAAGATATTTGAATTAGAATGTGATGCTAGCGGCATTGGATTGGGCGGTGTTTTATTGCAAGAAGGCAAACCCATAGCTTATTTTAGTGAAAACTCAATGGGGCTAGTCTGAACTATTCAACATATGACAAAGAACTTTATGCACTTGTTCGAACCTTAGAAACATGGCAACATTATTTATGGCCTAAGGAGTTTGTTATACATTCTGATCATGAATCCTTAAAGCACATTAGAAGTCAAGCTAAACTTAATCATAGACATGCAAAATGGGTAGAATTTTGTCGAACCCCAGAATCCGTAACAGAGAGGCTTAAGCGAAATCACCCACTAAGCCGAAACGTCAACCCCGACCTCAACTCCTGGGTGTCAATTCCAAGAGGAGTGGGGTGATATGGCTCCGAATAGCCCGAGACGTCAACCCCAAAGCTTACTCTGGTCGGGGCACAGAGTAGTAGGGTAATATGGTCTCCTCACTCTTTTCCACTGAGCCGGAACTTCAATCCCGAACTCGTCCTGGCAAATGAATGCACGGCTGGAGTAGGATGATATAGTTCCCAATCTCTCAGTAGTAGAGTCGCTTCACAGGGGTGATTAAACTTAATGACTCTATGATATGAACTCTAAAGTCCTACCCACAACATGTGCTTCATCACATACACGCATGGCACATGAGTAGGCGAAAACAACCAGCTAACACAGCAGAACTCTACAACAGAACTGCAATATAGCGACACATACCTGCAAAGGATCCGAGGATCCCAGTACAATACACAGCGGAAGTTTCAAATAGGGCTAAGAAGCCGAACAGTAGTGCCGAAAGCGGCAGCAAAACAAACCAAACTGCCCAGCCCCAGGGGCAGGATCACTGCCTGGGATTCCCAGTGACTAACCGTTGAAGGTGCCGATCTCTATATAGAAACTACCCTCCCTAGGGTAGTTCCCTCTGCAACAAAAACAACAACAATAGCGGGGTGAGTACAAAATTGTACTCAGCAAGACTTACAGTGCGGAAAGTAGTAATAGTTGTGACAGGTATCAATAAAAGAGGTAATTGTGGACTGTTTTGCGGAAAGCCAATTTACTTTTAGCAATATCTTATAAGTAGATGAAAACCGACTACCGGAAGGTTTTCGAAAGGGGATAAGTCCACGCTTCACGATCATTCCTACCTGCAGAACACCACACCCTAGATACCCTCGACCCATCCTCGACCACCCTGGGAGGAAGCTGTCGCTAACCACGTCCTTAGAGTTGGCAAGTTTTAGAGTTAGGTTATAGTTGTCTAATTCGGTGCGAAATCTTACCAAGCTGTCCATAACCGCGGACACGGCTGTTCAAACAGTTCAAACCCTGCAGGGGGGTACATCTTTACCTACACGTATCGATCGTCTCCTAGTGCCAACGACGATTTACACACTTTCACGAGGTGTGCTGGCGGAGGGTGATCGAACACGACCTTTACAATGCTTTCGACTTAGGTATGAGCCACCCGTACAGGCTAGTCCATGTACATCTGTCCGACGGCACAGAGACACGGTCCCATGCGTTGTGAATCGAGGAACATCCCCGGCCTCCCAGACCGTGTGCCCACCCCACCGGATGCCTTTTTATCCCCAAAGAAAACCGCAACCGATTGCAGCTCATACACTAAGCCTAGGCAAATTATTCAGTCGGGGGTGGCCCCATAATCCACCCGTGTAGAAGTACGCGAATCTTGGTTCGAAGGGACACCGGGAACCGGTCCTTGCGGGAAAACGAGACAAACCACCGCGCTCCCAGCCACGGCCTCTCGTCTAGCCCAGATAAAATTAAGCAAGTTTATTAAGTAATCCCGGTGAACACCCACCTACCAAGTAACCCATCCAATGGTGTGAGAACATCTGCTATCCCAGGAATTACGACTTCTACAAGCCTAAGCATGTCTAAGCAAATACACATAATAAGCAATAGCAGGTTACGCACTAGACTACTCTAGCGAGGTTAGGATGGTAGTGGAGCTGATTGAGTGACAAAGTAAGTTTTGTGCAAGAAATAAAGGTATACTAACGAGAAAGTAACATTTGAACGCATGCGATATTGCATTTGAAAACAACTAATACTTTGCAAATGATAGGAGTTTTGCAATGTGACCAAAGGGGCTGCTTGCCTGGTTGCTGAGCAACTAAACCCTGCTCTTGTTCGAAACTACCGTCTTCTGGACCTTCCGGCTCTAACGAGGAAGAACGAAAACACCGGAAACGAAAAGGCACAATCAGGAACATTCAAAATGTCAAACACCAATACAAGGTGCAATGCATGCCATGGCATAGGAGACATAAAATAATGACTAATGCAAGTGGAATCAATTTAATCGGAGTTCGGACGCATAAAATGTCGCGATCCGAAAATCCTCCGGCTAATCGGAAACCCTAATTTGAGTTTTTAGCAAATTGTATTATTCCTAGCATGCAAACATGGATGAAATTGATGCTATTGAATAGATCTTCTCTTTCTGAACATTTTGATATATCATTTGCATTTTTCTGATTAGAAATGGAGTTTCTATGCATTTTCCAAGATTTAAATCATTTTAACTCTTTTGTTGTATTTTTCTCAGTAAAAATAATCTTTAAAGAAATTCAATATGAGCAGAGGCTGACATGTGGGCCCGGGGTCAATTTTAGTCAACATTGACGTAGGTCAATGACAGTGGGGCCCACCGTCATAACCTTTTTATTTTCCACTTTCTTTTTATTTAAAGACTTACAAGTGGGTCCTAGATGTCATAAGCAGAGCATTGAACCGAGTTCATTAATTGCACCGGTTGTTATTAATAGAGCTTAATGATTATGTCCTAATCAGTTGGCATTAAATCTACTCAATTATTATCATGCTCATTTATTTTACTAATGAATACTGATGACAACTATTAACATGCCGGTTAGCATTAATTCAACCTGATTAACATTTAATAAAATAATTAATATGTCCAAACATCTTTATTTATGGTGCTTTTAGCATTAATTGCTATTCATAAGCAATAACCACTTCGGAACAGCATTCATAGCTATTATCACATTGTTTGTTGTTATTAGTTACAGCATTAAGCACGGTTAGAATTTATTACACAGCATTAATAGGTTGGAACACGAAATTAAAGGTCTTAAGGACCTTAGCTACGATGCTTGAGGATGCTGGTCGGCCCAATGGGTTCGGCCGGTGCTTGGCGTCGACTCAACAGCACTGGGGCGGGGGCTGATCGGCAGCGGCCACCACGGCAAGGGAAGCGGAGGACGACGGCAGCGGCTCAGGGGGACGGGGATCCGGCGACGGCACCTGCTCGGGGAGGCTCGGGAAGCTCCGGTGGTGGCTCGGTGAAGAACCGGCAAGCGGCGACGGGGCGGAGGGCTCCGGCAAGGCGTGGCGGGGAGGGAAAGGAGGCCGGCGGTGGAGAGGGCTCGGGAGCGGCACTGGAACGGAGCAGGGCACTGGGGCAGCTCGGGATTCCGGCGGGGTGGCGAGGGGTGAGGCCGACAGCGGAGCACGGCGGCGCTTAGGTGGGGCGAGGCGGCGACCCGGCTCGGGTAGCTCTGGAGTGGCGAGGGCGACGGTGGGAAGGAGCGGCGGCAAGCGGAGCTTGGGGTGGTGATGCTCGGGTGGCGGTGCGGCGTTGAGGAGCAGCCGGCTCGGGATCTGGTGGAGGTGGAGCAAGGCGACGGCTCGGGGCGAGTCACCGGAGCACGGGGCGGCGGACCGGGGAAGCTCCAAGGCGGCGGGGAAGAGGGGCCGGCGACGGGAGGAGCTCCGGACGGCGTGCTTCGGGCGGAGGGGCTTTGGTGGCGGGGTAGCTTGGTTGGGGGCGGCGCGGTTGTGCTCAGGGCGGCGAGCGGCGAGGGGAGCACCGGGATGAGGCGGAGCGGCGGAGTGGGGAGCTACGGTGGGGCGGCGGGAGGAGGGCGGAGCCGGTGCACTACGAGAGGAGCTCGGGAGCTTCGGGTGGGCGGCGGGGCGTAGAGGAGAAGCTTGGGAGCTGCGGCGACCGAAGGGAGTGAGAGAGGGCGCGGGGAGCAAGAAGATGAGGACGCCGGAGTGAGCAGGATAAGGCTTGGGGAGGGGATGGCTTAAAGAGGAAGCAACCGGGGGATATTCTTAGAATTAGGTGCTAGAATTAGATTTTAGGTTTTCTTTTTTTCAATTGAAACTTGATTTCTTTCTTTTAAACAGCAATCACAAAATTTCAAAAGCAATTTAATCAAGCCCAAGGTACACGGTTCAATGTTAGAGTGGGTGAACTTTTCTGGAAATTCACCTATATCTTCATGTAGATTTTGGGAGATTGGCGAATGGTTCAAAAATTTCAAAAACGAACTCAATTCTCGGTTCACGTTTTAATGTCATGGGATGCTCATGATGCACATTACAGCATTAATAAACTGGGGACGTTACAGACCTACCCCCCTTACGAGAATCTCGACCCCGAGATTCGAATAGACTGGAGAAGAGAGAGGGGTATGCTGATCGGAGACGATCTTCACGTTTCCAAGTAGCGTCGTCTTCGGAAGGGCTGGACTATTGGACCTGGAAGAACTTGACATTGTGTCTTCATGTAGTCTTTTCCATTGCGTCGGGCATACGAACAAGATATTCTCGATTGCGTAGACCTTTTTGGAGATTCCAGGTGTCAACCGCAGATTCTGGATTCAGATTCTAGAAGTGGTTTCAAAGCTGAGGAATATGGAAGATACTAGGGATTTAAGACATATTACGGAGGTAGATCCAACGGACGAGAAATTTTGCCCTGCTCGGAAAGAATGCGAAAAGAACTCATGTAGTGAGGGACAATTTTCCTTTAATGCTGGATTGGTGAATACTTTTGCGAGAAGTGGTCCGAAGGTAGACTTGTCATTGGACTCAACGTGGATCTCACGACGATGAATGTCGGAGTAGCTCTTCTGACGAGATTGAGCAGTTTCCAACCGCTCACGAACAACTTGAACTCGATTCTCCGCTTCTTTAATCAAGTCCGATTGTCTTGCTCCGGTTTCAGATCAACTCCTTCAGAGATAATCGATAGGAGCGGCGTTGGATGGAAGTGGTCCTTGGAACCGAATTGACATCGAACTCGTCGTTGCACTCAGGTGGTAGACCTGATAGCTTGTCGGAAAGAGCGTCTAGAAGATCGCGGACCACCAAAATATCTGGAAGATCAAGAAGAGGCTTGTCTTCAAGAGCATAAGTATGAGTTCCGCCGAATTTTAGATCACAAAGAATAGATTGATCGGAAAGATGAAAAGGATCTACGGGCTTGGTTACTCGATTCCTTGAAATTCTTTGCGGAGAACCAATCCTTACCCAGGATAACGTCGGGAACTGTGGAAGCCAAAACAATTGAGATAGCTTACCGGTCGAGAACAACAGTTCCAGGGCAAATCCCACGATCTTCTTGGAATACTTTCACGACCAACCACGATACAAGGGTAGATAGATTAAAAGCAGAGGTTCACGAGAAGATCTAAGATAACGCAAACCATGGGGATATTATACAAAATTCCTGCACATAACGTAAACCTTACATGCTGAAACTTGACACGGTTGCACAAAATAGCTTGAGGAGTACAGCTACATACACATCTGCTACAACTCTAAAGGAGTATCCGGTTACACAAGATTAGCTTCGGCGGCGGATACAAAAGATGCTGAAACAGCTGACTTTGACTCTCACTCACCCACACGGGTAGGGAAGCTGCGGAGAGAAGTCGTCTTGATCGCGAGGCATGACGTAGCACAAAGTTGCCTCGGGCGGAATGAGCTTTGGTTCTTGAAAATTGCGTGGCACCTCTCCAAGAAGTGGCTCACGTTGACAACGGAATGTTCCCGGGTATAGCGAAGTCCCGGAACTGGAGCAAAGGTACATGAAGATGGCCTGTCGGTAGAATATGGGCCAATAAATTCTCCGCGGGCCGTCATCAAGTCCGCTGGGGCCTGCTTGCCGATATGCCTGCGGATGAACTCCAGAGCATGGCCCAAACGATAACGATAGCAGTCCCGATTATAGGCGGCTGATTGATACAGACGGTGAGTAGCACTGAGCATCGGGGCCATTTCGACGATTGTCGGATCAGATTCCATAATAAACTCCTGCAACCACATCGGGGCATAAGGGTTTACTTGGCCCACATGATATCGAAAAGGAGAGTTCAAAAGCTGGCCTGCATAGTGGTAACGAAGAAAGCTGATGGCGTTATGAGCGGCTGCTTGGACAGCTCCTTCATAGGAACCATCACGACCCTCCAAGATGATAGGATATCCTGGCGGCATAAAAGGCAATTGCAACGGTTCGGAAGGATGTGGTCGGATGAAGATAGAAGCAATATAATCGCTTAGCCCAAATCGACGGTTGCAGCGGTGGATGAGATACTCGGGAAGCCACATGTATCCCAATTTTGCTAACATCCGAAGCAAGAGTGAAGGGGCACCCTCAACCGACAAGCAGTGTGTAGCGCCTGCCAAGGTGATATGAGATTCGGCCATCTGGCAAAAGAGAAGAACAAAGTTACTCGAAGGCTTACGATCGGATCACAAGAGAAAATCTACGGTGGAATGCACTACGGAAACTAAACAATGGAAGTACAAGATAAAGTTTAACTATGCTTGAACGGTGGTACAAAAGCTACGGAGCTAGAATACATCCCAAGGGTGACTTCGATGTCGGTGAAGACTAGGGAAATCCAAGGGGCGAGGAACTCCAGATCATCCACTTGAAGAGAAACTCTAGGATTTACTCGGAATACTCCCATCACAAATCCGGGTGAACGAATAACCAGAGAACTATGCATTAGCTCATACAGGACATTGTCTTCTCAGCAAAACCCTTAGATGCAAAGGAATGAGAAGTTCTCGAATCAAAAGAACAGATGTTGGAACAGGATTGACAACGAATGCATCCATCACAACGTCAGGTAGATTTCGGATTTCTTCAGCGATTACAATCAGCAGGCTGAGACGACGAGTTTACTTTCTTGGAAGAGCCATTATTTGGAGCTTGAGCTTGCACCGGGTTAAGGCGGAATGCAGGATTCAGAAAATAAAAAGAGAGCAATTCTTCTTTAAACTTCGGATTCGAGCCCTTATAGACATAGCTTCAGCAGGGATGTTACACGAGATCTCCGACTAGAACAATAACATAGAAGGATATGAATAGTCTGACAACAAGGCATCCAGATCAATGAAGACACAAGCTGGAACTCACGATCCACCGAAACGAGATAAGAGGGAAGGTACAGATTCCCAGAACATGTGAATCCTAACTTTTGAATGGAGGAAAGAGTAGTCAAATCAATTTTTAACCAAACGAAGGGGTAAGGAGAAGAACTAAGATTGAAGAGGATAAGGAGAAAACAGAGTCACTACTTATGCTTTTCGCAAATCCTTTTTAAGTTCAAAATAGTTTTTACAACTTCTAGACTCAACAACGGCCAGTCTAAGGTTATCCTACAGTCAGTCCTGCTCTGATACCAAAGCTGTCGAACCCCAGAATCCGTAACAGAGAGGCTTAAGCGAAATCACCCACTAAGCCGAAACGTCAACCCCGACCTCAACTCCTGGGTGTCAATTCCAAGAGGAGTGGGGTGATATGGCTCCGAATAGCCCGAGACGTCAACCCCAAAGCTTACTCTGGTCGGGGCACAGAGTAGTAGGGTAATATGGTCTCCTCACTCTTTTCCACTGAGCCGGAACTTCAATCCCGAACTCGTCCCGGCAAATGAATGCACGGCTGGAGTAGGATGATATAGTTCCCAATCTCTCAGTAGTAGAGTCGCTTCACAGGGGTGATTAAACTTAATGACTCTATGATATGAACTCTAAAGTCCTACCCACAACATGTGCTTCATCACATACACGCATGGCACATGAGTAGGCGAAAACAACCAGCTAACACAGCAGAACTCTACAACAGAACTGCAATATAGCGACACATACCTGCAAAGGATCCGAGGATCCCAGTACAATACACAGCGGAAGTTTCAAATAGGGCTAAGAAGCCGAACAGTAGTGCCGAAAGCGGCAGCAAAACAAACCAAACTGCCCAGCCCCAGGGGCAGGATCACTGCCTGGGATTCCCAGTGACTAACCGTTGAAGGTGCCGATCTCTATATAGAAACTACCCTCCCTAGGGTAGTTCCCTCTGCAACAAAAACAACAACAATAGCGGGGTGAGTACAAAATTGTACTCAGCAAGACTTACAGTGCGGAAAGTAGTAATAGTTGTGACAGGTATCAATAAAAGAGGTAATTGTGGACTGTTTTGCGGAAAGCCAATTTACTTTTAGCAATATCTTATAAGTAGATGAAAACCGACTACCGGAAGGTTTTCGAAAGGGGATAAGTCCACGCTTCACGATCATTCCTACCTGCAGAACACCACACCCTAGATACCCTCGACCCATCCTCGACCACCCTGGGAGGAAGCTGTCGCTAACCACGTCCTTAGAGTTGGCAAGTTTTAGAGTTAGGTTATAGTTGTCTAATTCGGTGCGAAATCTTACCAAGCTGTCCATAACCGCGGACACGGCTGTTCAAACAGTTCAAACCCTGCAGGGGGGTACATCTTTACCTACACGTATCGATCGTCTCCTAGTGCCAACGACGATTTACACACTTTCACGAGGTGTGCTGGCGGAGGGTGATCGAACACGACCTTTACAATGCTTTCGACTTAGGTATGAGCCACCCGTACAGGCTAGTCCATGTACATCTGTCCGACGGCACAGAGACACGGTCCCATGCGTTGTGAATCGAGGAACATCCCCGGCCTCCCAGACCGTGTGCCCACCCCACCGGATGCCTTTTTATCCCCAAAGAAAACCGCAACCGATTGCAGCTCATACACTAAGCCTAGGCAAATTATTCAGTCGGGGGTGGCCCCATAATCCACCCGTGTAGAAGTACGCGAATCTTGGTTCGAAGGGACACCGGGAACCGGTCCTTGCGGGAAAACGAGACAAACCACCGCGCTCCCAGCCACGGCCTCTCGTCTAGCCCAGATAAAATTAAGCAAGTTTATTAAGTAATCCCGGTGAACACCCACCTACCAAGTAACCCATCCAATGGTGTGAGAACATCTGCTATCCCAGGAATTACGACTTCTACAAGCCTAAGCATGTCTAAGCAAATACACATAATAAGCAATAGCAGGTTACGCACTAGACTACTCTAGCGAGGTTAGGATGGTAGTGGAGCTGATTGAGTGACAAAGTAAGTTTTGTGCAAGAAATAAAGGTATACTAACGAGAAAGTAACATTTGAACGCATGCGATATTGCATTTGAAAACAACTAATACTTTGCAAATGATAGGAGTTTTGCAATGTGACCAAAGGGGCTGCTTGCCTGGTTGCTGAGCAACTAAACCCTGCTCTTGTTCGAAACTACCGTCTTCTGGACCTTCCGGCTCTAACGAGGAAGAACGAAAACACCGGAAACGAAAAGGCACAATCAGGAACATTCAAAATGTCAAACACCAATACAAGGTGCAATGCATGCCATGGCATAGGAGACATAAAATAATGACTAATGCAAGTGGAATCAATTTAATCGGAGTTCGGACGCATAAAATGTCGCGATTCGAAAATCCTCCGGCTAATCGGAAACCCTAATTTGAGTTTTTAGCAAATTGTATTATTCCTAGCATGCAAACATGGATGAAATTGATGCTATTGAATAGATCTTCTCTTTCTGAACATTTTGATATATCATTTGCATTTTTCTGATTAGAAATGGAGTTTCTATGCATTTTCCAAGATTTAAATCATTTTAACTCTTTTGTTGTATTTTTCTCAGTAAAAATAATCTTTAAAGAAATTCAATATGAGCAGAGGCTGACATGTGGGCCCGGGGTCAATTTTAGTCAACATTGACGTAGGTCAATGACAGTGGGGCCCACCGTCATAACCTTTTTATTTTCCACTTTCTTTTTATTTAAAGACTTACAAGTGGGTCCTAGATGTCATAAGCAGAGCATTGAACCGAGTTCATTAATTGCACCGGTTGTTATTAATAGAGCTTAATGATTATGTCCTAATCAGTTGGCATTAAATCTACTCAATTATTATCATGCTCATTTATTTTACTAATGAATACTGATGACAACTATTAACATGCCGGTTAGCATTAATTCAACCTGATTAACATTTAATAAAATAATTAATATGTCCAAACATCTTTATTTATGGTGCTTTTAGCATTAATTGCTATTCATAAGCAATAACCACTTCGGAACAGCATTCATAGCTATTATCACATTGTTTGTTGTTATTAGTTACAGCATTAAGCACGGTTAGAATTTATTACACAGCATTAATAGGTTGGAACACGAAATTAAAGGTCTTAAGGACCTTAGCTACGATGCTTGAGGATGCTGGTCGGCCCAATGGGTTCGGCCGGTGCTTGGCGTCGACTCAACAGCACTGGGGCGGGGGCTGATCGGCAGCGGCCACCACGGCAAGGGAAGCGGAGGACGACGGCAGCGGCTCAGGGGGACGGGGATCCGGCGACGGCACCTGCTCGGGGAGGCTCGGGAAGCTCCGGTGGTGGCTCGGTGAAGAACCGGCAAGCGGCGACGGGGCGGAGGGCTCCGGCAAGGCGTGGCGGGGAGGGAAAGGATGCCGGCGGTGGAGAGGGCTCGGGAGCGGCACTGGAACGGAGCAGGGCACCGGGGCAGCTCGGGATTCCGGCGGGGTGGCGAGGGGTGAGGCCGACAGCGGAGCACGGCGGCGCTTAGGTGGGGCGAGGCGGCGACCCGGCTCGGGTAGCTCTGGAGTGGCGAGGGCGACGGTGGGAAGGAGCGGCGGCAAGCGGAGCTTGGGGTGGTGATGCTCGGGTGGCGGTGCGGCGTTGAGGAGCAGCCGGCTCGGGATCTGGTGGAGGTGGAGCAAGGCGACGGCTCGGGGCGAGTCATCGGAGCACGGGGCGGCGGACCGGGGAAGCTCCAAGGCGGCGGGGAAGAGGGGCCGGCGACGGGAGGAGCTCCGGACGGCGTGCTTCGGGCGGAGGGGCTTTGGTGGCGGGGTAGCTTGGTTGGGGGCGGCGCGGTTGTGCTCAGGGCGGCGAGCGGCAAGGGGAGCACCGGGATGAGGCGGAGCAGCGGAGTGGGGAGCTACGGTGGGGCGGCGGGAGGAGGGCGGAGCCGGTGCACTACGAGAGGAGCTCGGGAGCTTCGGGTGGGCGGCGGGGCGTAGAGGAGAAGCTTGGGAGCTGCGGCGACCGAAGGGAGTGAGAGAGGGCGCGGGGAGCAAGAAGATGAGGACGCCGGAGTGAGCAGGATAAGGCTTGGGGAGGGGATGGCTTAAAGAGGAAGCAACCGGGGGATATTCTTAGAATTAGGTGCTAGAATTAGATTTTAGGTTTTCTTTTTTTCAATTGAAACTTGATTTCTTTCTTTTAAACAGCAATCACAAAATTTCAAAAGCAATTTAATCAAGCCCAAGGTACACGGTTCAATGTTAGAGTGGGTGAACTTTTCTGGAAATTCACCTATATCTTCATGTAGATTTTGGGAGATTGGCGAATGGTTCAAAAATTTCAAAAACGAACTCGATTCTCGGTTCACGTTTTAATGTCATGGGATGCTCATGATGCACATTACAGCATTAATAAACTGGGGACGTTACAAATTTATTGAATCTTTCCCTTATGTCATTAAACACAAGAAAGGAAAAGAGAATGTTATTGCCGATGCATTGTCTAGACGCTATACCATGTTATCTCAACTTGACTTCAAAATTTTTGGTCTTGAGACCATTAAAGAGCAATACGCTAATGAGGCTGATTTCAATGATATGTTGCTGAATTGTAGAGAAGGTAGAACTTGGAACAAGTTCGTCATTAATGACGGATTTGTTTTTTTGTGCTAACAAGCTATGCATCCCACATAGCTCCGTTCGTCTTCTGTTGTTACAGGAGGCACATGGAGGAGGACTCATGGGACATTTTGGTGTCAAAAAGACGGAAGACATACTTGCTGATCATTTCTTCTGGCCCAAAATGAGAAGGGATGTAGAGAGATACGTTGCTCACTGTACGACATGCCAAAAAGCTAAGTCACGATTAAACCTTCATGGATTATATATGCCTCTTCCTGTTCCTAGCACTCCTTGGGAAGATATTTCTATGGACTTTGTTTTAGGATTGCCTAGGACACGACGGGGGAGGGATAGCATTTTTGTTGTTGTTGATAGATTCTCAAAAATGACACACTTCATACCATGTCATAAAAGTGATGATGCTACTCACATTGCTGATTTATTCTTTAAAGAAGTAGTTAGTTTGCATGGTGTGCCAAATACAATTGTTTCAGATCATGACACCAAATTTCTTAGCCACTTTTGGAGAATGTTATGGACAAAATTGGGGACTAAACTTTTATTTAGTACTACTTGCCATCCCCAAACTGATGGTCAAACTGAAGTGGTTAATCATACTTTGTCTACTATGCTTATTGCTATTCTGAAAAAGAATTTAAAAATGTGGGAAGAATGTTTGCCTCATATCGAATTTGCTTATAATCATTCTGTGCATTCTACCACAAAATGGTGCCCTTTTGAGTTTGTTTATGGTTTCATACCTCATGCACCTATTGATTTATTACCTATTCCATCTTCAGAGAAGGTAAATTTTGATGCTAAACAACGTGTAGAATTAATATTGAAAATGCATGAGATGACAAAACAAAACATTGAGCGCATGAATGCAAAATACAAACTTGCTGGTAGTCAAGATAGGAAACATATTGTGTTTGAACCTGGAGATTTAGTTTGGTTACATTTAAGAAAAGATCATTTTCCTGATTTACGCAAGTCTAAATTAATGCCTCGTGCTGATGGACCTTTCAAAGTGCTTGAAAGGATTAATGATAATGCATATAAGCTTGACCTACCTGTAGAATTCGGGGTTAGTCTCACATTTAACATTGCAGATTTGAAGCCTTATTTGGGTGAAGATAATGAGCCACCGTCGAGGACGACTTCAATTCAAGAAAGGGGGGATGATGAGGACATCTCCACCACATTTACACCCACTGCCATCCCTATCCCTATAGGACTGATGACTAGAGCTCGTGCACGACTATTAAAGTGCCAGGTACATCCGTTCCTCAGTGCCCATGTTTTACTTCATAAGAATATGATGCTGCCCTCAACTTTACATTTAATTGTACTCAGAAATGAGGGAGTTGGAAATTGGACAAAAAGAGATGATGTGGCAGTTCATGTGGAAGCTCATGTGGCAGCTCATGATGATTTGTAGAAGTGTCTAAAATCAAGATCGTATTGAGCTGATATTTTGTGCAAATGTCAAAACCAAGTTGAAGTATGTTTTTGGTATTTTTGTTTGAGTGCAGCCGCCATGCTACAGTACACCGCCATGCTATAGTGCAGCCGCCACCTTTTAGATATTTTTTAGTTTGCTTGAACTCTAAGCTATTGTATTCTATAAATAGGAGGCAGCCCTCCCCTTTGTAACTTGGATTTCGTTTAGACATTGTAAGCTCTAGCTTCAAGTGAACATCTGCAAGTTGCGTAGGACTACCACCTTGTTCAGATCATAATTTGGAATCCCACCTTTCATTATTCTGCTTCATTTCCATTTTGTAGTTTCAAATTGTAGGGCTTTAGTTCTTGCATGTTCTTTCGATTGCTTGTAGGAACTTGAACCTTGTTGTTCAAGTTGATCGTGCCCACGGCAAGATCAATAACCATTGGAGGTTGGTTTAGCGATTGCTAAGGCGTGATCCAGTATGGCAAAGTCAGATCGTCAAGGTCAAACTCCACCAAATTGATAGCTATCCCACCTCTCATCGAAAGATCGGGCACCCCAGTCCCCCATCAGCAGCAGACAGAACCCCTCAAGGGACGGAGAAATATGTGGCCTGAACTGCTCAAAGACTCGCCAAGGTGCACAATCTGCTGTCATGACCACCGACGGTAGATTTGACGACACCCGATGGAGTACAGTGGCTACAACGGCTGGGGTCTGAACTACAGTAGGCCCAAGCCCAAGCCGAGTCTTCTCAACTCCAGTCGGTGACACACAGCTCCAACCGAGGGTAGACCCCTCTTCGACAAGAGGAATCAGACGAAGAAGGATACATCCCAGGGACAAGTCTCACCGGGAGGAACAACATGTCGACCTCCGCGACACACTCAACGAGCGCCGATCCCAAAGGCACTAGCGAGAGCAATCTCCTTCCCGGAGAGACCACAGGCACCGCGCTAGTAACCGGGGACGATCTCTGACCCCGAATAGCGGTGAGAACGTGCCTTATCGGAAAACCATCAATGAATGCCAACCATTGTCCCAAGAACTCCGACATATGAGCTAGCCGTCTCGCTTTAAACCTGGGGCCCTAGAGTCGTACGATGGCACCACGAACCCTGCAGAGTTCCTGCAGATCTACACTATGACGATCAAGGCTGCAGGCGGGAACAAGAAGGTCATGGCCAACTACATCCCGACCACTCTTAGAGGAGCAGTCAGGACCTGGTTGACGAACTTACCCCCAAGAACGATCCACTCCTGGGGACAGCTTTGCGACATGCTTTTTGGAAACTTCCAAGGTACCTTCACGCGTCTTGGCTGGGTCGACGACTTATTCCAGGTCGTCCAACGCCCAGACGAGACCCTCCGAGAATTCACCAAGCGGTTTAGTGCTGTTCGCAATACTATTCCTGAAGTAACAGACTCGGACGTCATCCACGTCTTTGTTCGAGACAGCAGAAACGAGATGTGCACGCACGACCTGATCATGCATCCTCCAAAGACAATGGCACAGCTGATGGACCTAGCTGAAAAAGCTACCTGTGTTGAGGAAACCCTACATCATATCAAGCAGCAACAAAACAGGTTGCCTAGGTCTCCCCTTCGGACCAGAGACGACTCAACGAAAACGAAGCGCAAGAAGAAATCATCCGGAGGAAACAGGGAGAAAAAATCTAAAACCAATGAGGTGTTGGCCAATCTCCCCAATAAACGTACCTGGTGACCACGCACCAAGGATAAGCCGGCGACTTTCTCCGACAAGACAGGAAAACTGGTGCGACTTCCAACAGACCGACTCGCATGATCTCCGTTAGTGCCACATCTTCAAGAAGTATCTCAAGGAAGAAAGAGAGAAGTTCCGCGAGGAAAACCCGTAGGTCGCAAACAACAGCCGGGACACGACTTCCGACGATGACTCCATCGTCGAGCCATTCCAGGGGCATGTCAGAGCGATCGAGCATATATTCAGGGGCTCGACTTCCTACGAGTCGAAGAGGCAATACAAGGCGATTGCCCAAGAAGTCCTCGCGAGTATACCACGAGTCCCTCGGGTAGTCAAGTGGTCGGAGGTCACAATCACTTTCGACCAAACCGATTGCCCCGAGAACTGTGTTCGACCAGGACAATACCCGATCGTTGTCGAACCAACAATCAACAACTGCCGAGTGGCTCGGGGGCTGATAGACGGAGGGAGCTCCCTCAATATCCTATTTGCGAACGCCCTCGATGCTACGCAAGTGCCGCGATCGTCAGTCCAGACAGTGACACAAGCATTCCATGGTATCGTCCCAGGCTCGTCGGCTACGCCGATCGAGCAAGTCACACTACCGGTTACCTTCGGAACACCGGAGAACTTCCGAACAGAGAAGATCATGTTTGACGTAGTCAACTTCGAGACGGCATACAATGCCATCTTAGGTGCCCAACTCTGACCAAGTTCATGGCAGCAACGCACTACGCCTACCAGTGCATGAAAATGCCCGGCCCAAAGGGTGTCCTCATGATAAAGAGCTCCCCTCAGGAAGCACTACTCTGCGACAAGTGTAGCCTCGACCTCGCAAAAAAGCATCAACTCTCAAGTAGGGAAGCAGACTCTGACGCCGCTACGCGCACCCCTGCGTCAGCAAGACTTCCACCGCAACTACGAGCGACGACTTCGGAAAACACCCCCTCTAAGTCGGAGAATAGGTCCTACGACTAGTTTGGGACCGGGGCAAAAAGGGCTTTCACCTCAGCAGGACAACAGCTCCACAGGAGAAGTTGCCCGATCCAAGTCGCTCAGGTTAGCAGTAAAGAGATAGTCGAGTCCCTTTAGAGAGTTCCTAGTCTAAGCAACTTGTGTAAGATCGCACAGTCATCACCCCTCTGACTGCCAGTCCGTCTCAGGTTGCGCCAGCTCCAGCCTCAAGCCGTCAAGCTACGAACAAGCCGATGACAAGACGCTCTGGGCGCCGTCGCCTAGCATGCGCACTCGACAAGCTTTTTCAGTGGGTCATGACAAGAGCACAAGAGTCCCTCGAGCAACCAACGACAACTCGAGAGGAGGGGATGATGTTTTTTACTTCTAGTTTTTCCTAGCAGTTTTTTCCTTACAGTAGCTTATAAATGATACTTCAGTCAATTCACAGTTTTTAAATATCAAGTTCCTAGTTCTATATTTATTTTTTCAGACTGCCTATCCGAGAAACTTCTCGAATAAGACAGTCGGGGACTGGATAAGTATGTGGCGCCAAAAAACTGGCGTACGCATAGACGTAACCAACGATTCGACCTACACAAAGGGAAAGGGTTTCACGCTGCAACCATTAGGGATGCAAAGAAGACCTCTTAACGTGTCTGCAGGTGACAGGGGAAGCCACTGAGCCCCCACCTGACTAGACCTAAGGCCTGGTCGACTAAGCTCCCCGGTTCTATAGTAAAGTTCCCCGACCACGAGTAAAGGAAAAAGAGAAGGTGCGAATATGACTAAGCCAACAAAACCCGCTTGCTTATCCACATCCCCGACTACTTTGAACAGAAGGCATCACGGATAGAGTGCAATGTTGTCACCAATAGGGCAAACGTGGAACTTACTAACTTGCGTCCAATATCCCAGCGACAAGGGAATGTGAGTTGTCGCTATGGCCACGATAGACTGTACGAAGACCCCTTATCGTGTTTACTAATAACGAGGAGCCAATGAGACCTCCATCCGACTAAACCTAAGGCATGGTTGATCGCAGTCAGCGGCGTACGGCACAACTCGTAAGCCCAAGTCAAAGAAAATGGGCGCAAAGTTCGACTAAATCTACGAGAACCCTCGCGTCCGACAAACATTCACAGAGCAGTAGAGTTCAGGTTTTTAGAAAACAAAAACACACTGATTAAAGCACAGTTACTAATCACAGTGTATTACAAAGTTATTTAAGCAGACTAGGTGCCTGCACATGGCCCGCAAAAGCATCAACCACACCCTGTACAGCATCAAGGAGTTCTTCTTCCTCACCAGTCGACAGATCGGCTTCAAGGGCCTCCAGGGGCAGCTCCGGGTACTGGCACTTCAGAAGAACCAGTGCCATGGCCAGAACATCTCAGACGCCTTGCTGCAGCTACCTGAAAAGGAGCTTCTCGATGACAGGCTTCAGGCGGGAGACTGACGCCACCAGCTCCACCAACCAGATAGCATGCCAAGGGCTGGGGAAGACGGCAAATCCGACTTCTGCGAGCGTCAGCTCGAGCGACGATGTAACCAAACTGACGAGATGGAAGCAGCCTAGCAGTCCATCCCTCAATCTCCTCGACACCAACATCGAAGCGAGGACTGATGACTTCACACTTGTTCAGACCGGCCGTTCAACTCAACAACAATCTTGCCAGATCTGTGGTCATCAACATACTCAAACTCACCAATGTACCCGTGCTTCTGCATGACGATGAGGAGGGCAGAACTCGGCTTGGTGAGTCGATTGGATGAGGGTCAATTCCAGCGAAGACGCAAGTCTTGCCGAAGTGAACACCGAACGTGGCCACGAGCTCTCAGATGGAAGAGACCTTGCCATGATCGAGGAGTTAGAAGTAGGGGTGCAAAGAAGAAGATGGGAATGCTAAGAGATAGAGAGCAATGCGGGCAAAACCCCAACCAGCTCTCGGTCTCTTAAGAGATTCAATTTTCGCCTGACCAAAGCGCGGTTAAAGGCACGATCTGTTCCATCGCATTAAATGCGGACAGTTGCTTTTCCCGCATGCGAGATAGCGTGCACGGGAAAATAAGGGTCTGACAAACCCACGACCCTGACGAGCGCGTTATGTTTTGGCTAACGTCAACCGAATAGTAGCGCAGAAAAAGGAAAAATTCTTCATCACCACGTAAAAATTTTGCCATGACGGTTCGGTTTCCCAGAAATCTACCAAGGGAACACGTGTCCGTGATCAACGGATCAGATTATATCAAAGATGCTTCTCGGGCAAGCTAGCCCAAAAAATGCCTTGGACTACTCGGAGGTTCATCCCGACAAGCATATCGCAACTACCCGGTAGAGATAGTGTCTACTCAGGGATGTTGTCAACAAAGTACTTGATTTTGCCTACTCGGAGTTGCCTCCTGAAAAGGGCAGATTTCCTACAGAACAGTCATAACCTCACTTCACGTACTGATGGGGGGCTTGACGATGAATAGTATATGTCAGAGTATTATTCCGGCAATACTGAATATGAGGCGGTGTGAGCACAGCAAATCCAGATGGGTGCACAGGGGAGACAGGATTTAGACAGGTTCAGGCCCTCGCGGAGAGGTAATACCCTACGTCCTGTGTTTGGAGGCTAGTATAGCTTGAATCCCGAGTGCCGCAAGCCCTGGAGAATCGATCTCGAGGTGGTTTGAGCTATGAAACAATAAAGATTGTCTATGACTAGAAAAGCTTACCGATCGGAGGTTCCCTACCAGGCCTTATATAGGCGACCGGATAAGGTTAGAAGAGTCCGGATCGGTTAACAGATTGATTTCCTAACTAGTTACAACAGATTCTGGGTAAGTCGGGCAGGTTTTAGTCCATGTCTTGTACTCCACGTTGATGAGGCGCCCCCGTGTAGAAGTCGGACTCCGAGTAGTCGGCCCGGTCCACCTTATGGCAGAGGGCCGGATTCGTCCTCCTTGATGATACCCGGGTGCCATGTCATCATCAGTATAGTATCCCGTATATGGGGAGGTATCTGTATACGGTTCCTAGATTATGGGGGTAGAATATGTATCCGGTAAGGATTTCCAGGAGATAAGGTAACCCCCCGTAAGGAGGAATGACACCCCTTAAACTAGGAAGTTAATCCCGACATTTAAGAAAGCCAGAGTTCTACTCGGGCATAAGTCCATGTCCGATACGACTCGGGGAGCCCCCTTATAAAAGGATCAGTAATCCCATAGGGAAGGACAAGTCGATTAAAGTTTCAGAAGATCAAGTAGAAGTCTGAAGCCATCCAGAAGCCCTAGCGATTCCCACAAGAAGACCCGCCGCCTCGAAGGAGTCGAGCCCCGCGAAACTAGTCCAAGTAGCCTCTGATTAGGTCTAGGATAACCACTAACATACACATCCCTTGTAAGATACTCTTTGATCAATATATACGAACAGGACGTAAGGTTGTTATCCTGAGTGAGACCCGAAACTGTATAAAAGAGTGTTTGCTTGCCGTCAGATCTCTTGGCCTTGTGCCATAAGGGTCCATACCCAACAAGTATCTCTGTCTCACGACTACCGTAAGATCGACGGTTACCAATCGTCGACAGTTTGGATCAACCAAAAGTCATACATACAATTTCCCATGCCACATCATCATTTTCAGACAGTCAGCTAACAACAGCTTTGTCAACAATTATAATCCAATCAGACAGGCCATATGTCCCGTGATCTATAAATAACAACGACCAGCTTACGCGAACGACCTTCGTCTACAAGAACATGTCTCCTCGCAGGCTCCCTCTGTGCCCACGTTAATGCCGGTTTACTCATATATGTCTTGCCGCTTCGCTTGCTCCGATCGTATCCATTCTTAACTTCGACGCCGGGTAAGTAGCTCTCATGCGGTGTACACTCGACTACGATCATGGTTGTCATCGTCGCCGGCCACCTCCATTCTCGTCTCCATTATCGACCGCTCCACCTTAATTGCTTCCCTCATTGCCGTCCTATCCCGTCCTCGGCCTCACGTCGAGGTGCGAATCGCCGTCGCCGAGCTTGAGAGAGCCAACACTCGCCTTGTCTTCCACTTTGGCTGAGATATGCGTTGTGTGGGCTACGCCTCGTCTAAATGCGTTTTGACGTGATTCGATGCAACGAACAGGACAGTGGTTTAGGGAAGTTCAGGCAAGCTCAAAAATGAGAGAGATGGAAAAGATACGAGAAAATGGGAGAAACAAATATAAAATGGCATTTAGAAATTAAAGCAAGAAACGCAATTGTATTTGCATACTTTTACGAACCTGAGTGGCATTCCCCTAGTATTTGCAAAGTTCTGAAGCGGCAGATCCCAAATTTGCCTTGAAAGACATATAGCTGTATGAACATATCTTGGTATATTTTCATTTTTCAAGGACACGAGTCGCACGAGTATCCCAAGCATGTTGCCATAGCTCTAGTCTGCATTAGCAATATCCGCCGTTGGACTGCCGAATCCAACGGCCAGAATTCGATCGATCTGCCCCCAGTTTCTGTTCAGCTTAAATCCAATCGTAGCCGTTAAATGTCTGAAATTTGTTGCCGTTATAAATAGTAGCTCCGCTTATTTGACTTTTCTCCCCTCGTTTCTAATTCTCCTTTTATCCGCTTCTCTCTCCTCAGGCCTCAAGCTCCAAATCCAATCCCACCCAAGATTAGGAGGCAGAGAACCGAAGATTTGGAAGTAGTATTAGGATTTTGCTCCACCAATTGAAGAGGCTGGCCGCGCAAGAGTCGCGACCGAATTGGTATATGATTCTTTTGATTTTTGATTTTTTGGGTTGTACGGATTGCTCAGTCTTGACCTGGTTGAATCTCTGGAATTCCAATTGACTTCCACTCTTTAACCACCCACTTTTGCAATCATTTTTCTATTTTTTGGAAATCTTTTAGTTTCTTGGAACAAAACCGGTTAAAAATCGATTTCTTCTCATGGCCGTTTCTTTGGAAATCTTGAGCACTTGTGAGTAATCGATGCTTTTGCTCCACAATTATGGCATCCTTGATGCGAATTTGCAAATTCGATTCTTCGCACATACGGGGCTTCCTCGGCGAGATCTGCCCCTATACCCGCAAGAATCCGGCCTGAATTGTACATTTTTCGCGATGTAGTTTGGTGTTGAAATTTCGCAAATCTCATGTTTTGTTCTCACGTTTGTTTTGCAATTTTTCTGCTCAGCGCGCCATGATGGCAAACGGGAGGCTCCAGAAGCAAGCATTGCTGCCGCCGCGTATCCCGGCGGCAGCGGCGGCGGCGTCGTCGCCGCACGCTGAGGTCGGCCCGATAGCGCGGCCGCGGGACGCGCACCACCGGCAAGGCCACCAGCGCACATCGTCGGAGAGCGTCCTTGTCGACGAGCAGCCGTCGTGGCTCGATGACCTGCTTGACGAGCCCGAAACGCCGGCACGGCCGCACGGCCGTCCCGGGCACCGCAGGTCGTCCAGCGACTCGTTCACGCTGTTCGACGGCGCCGCCGCCGCCGCATCCGCTGGCATGTATGAAAATGTGTTTGATGGGATGAGGGGAGGAGGACAGGTTGGTTCTTGGGGCCGCGCACCGGAGTTTTTCCCCGAGCCGAGCTCGTTTGGCCTGCCGCAGGGGCAGGGCCGGCCGTGGGATCCCAGACAGATGTTCCGGCAGGGTGGTGGCATGCCGGTGCCGGTGAGGGAGAAGAACGGAGGGCATAATCATGGTCCATTAAGCGCATTTGGTGATCACGAGCATGGTGCTGTGCCAAATGGGGTGGACAGGAAATTCCATGGTGATGCAGCTCATGATCAGACGGTTGGAGCAGAGATACCAGAGGACGGCGCGCACCTAAGGCACTCGCAGTCAGAGGCAGACAGCAAGCGAGCTAAACAGTGAGTTTGATGCATTTTGCGCTCATTTCTATCTATTTGAACAATGTAGCCATACAAATGCACCTTGCTACAGTGAGTTTGATACATTTTGCGCTCGTTGCTATCTATTTGAACAAACGAGTGCTATTCCTATTAAGCAGGACCTCTAGACTTCAAATGTGCATATACTGAATACTTAAATACTTGAATAGAGCTTGATTGGTGTATTGGCTGTGGCATCTCTGATTACAATGGCAATGTAACAAGTCAAAGTTCTCTAGCCCTTTAAGATGAAGGCTTAAAAGAACTTTATATGCGGCATGCATGTGTGATTATTTGCATTCTGCACAGTTGCACACTAGGTGCATATCTGAATGCACATCAAACTAAATTGGTGAGCATGCAAAATCCCTTGCTTTCTGCCTTCATGTTTGGAAGGATGTGCTGTATTGAATAGATGTCAGGACAATTTGCTATATACTGAATTATTGATAAAACTTGAAGTTTCATGTCACACATGTTTATCATTTTATTTTTCATGTCCATACAGGCAATATGCTCAGAGGTCTCGTGTCCGGAAGCTCCAGTATATTGCAGAGCTCGAGAGAAGAGTTCAAGCCTTACAGGTTATTGCAGTGAACTAGATCAATCTTCTCGCAGAAGTTAGTATTATGTTAAATGTATACAGAAATGCTCAATTTATTTAATATTTGCAGACACAAGGGTTAGAAGTTTCTGCTGAAATGGATTTTCTTGGTCAACAAAATATCATGTTAGACCTGGAGAACCAATCATTGAAACAACGGCTTGAGAGTCTATCTCAGGAGCAAGTAATTAAACATGGTAAGTATGCGTATGCCCTGCTGCCTTCGACAATATTTTCCAATAGGTAACTTTTACCATGGGGCACTCTTTTACCAATTTCCTTATTAACTCCCTGTGTTTTAAACTTTGGTACTGTGGTTATCTTATTTTACGTGGGCTGCAATCAGGCTACTTTAATCTTTATATGAGTTTGGTGAAAAATATTTATTTAAGAAATTATGTTTAAATATGATCTTTGTGATGGACAGGAAGAGTTAAAGTTCCATTACAGCTTAGCTGTTCCAGATTGTGTTACTATTGCAAGCGGAAGAGCTTCTTTTACTTGGCTTACATTTACTTCTGTTGCATAAATTAGTTTATTTTCATGATTTTTCATTTCTCACCATAAGTTGTAAGATCAGATTGCTTGTATTGCTTGAGAATGGAAGTATGAGATTAAATTACTTGTTTTGGTTAACAATTCTTACTTCCTACTGCTTATAGTCAAGTGAAAACATGGTGAGACATTGGCGTACGCTTAGCTCCTTCTGTTACATGATGGCAATGTCTTTTAATTTTCATATAAGATAGGATAAAATACAGGGAAACATGTCTCGCATATGGTGTATGTGCATATCTAATGCATACATATGCTGTGAAAAGTGTAATCTGTTGCTCTTCTAACATACAGTGGCCGCTAGCTAAGAAATCGTTCTCTTAATAGAAGTTTGAAATCATTACTGTCCTGATGAGAAAGAATGAGATTATCTAGAAGTTTGCATTTATGTGATACAGTTCAGCAGAAATGTTTCGTATGTTTACCTAGTGCTACTCATGAAGTTTTTTTGTTAAGAAACAGCTAGAGGATTGACGATCTGAATTCTTTTTCATCCAATGCTGCAGTTCAACAGGAGATGTTTGAGCGGGAAATAGGTCGTCTTAGATCATTGTTCCAACAGCAGCAGCGGGCTCCTGCCCACAGTCGCAGTAACAGCAGAGACCTCGATTCACAATTTGCAAGCCTGTCTCTGAAACACAATGATTCCAACTCAGGGCGTGATGCTGTCCCCGGCCGTCGCATTTAAGATTCTTTTTTCCAGCTTTTGATTCTGCCAGTTTCACATAGCTTGCTACACCCTGTCACACTACTAGCTTGTGGTCGTTAGTTGCATCAAGAGGGGAGCGGCGGCAGTGAACATGGAATCATATCTCATGGTGAATAATGCTGGAAAGGGTAAGAATCATGGATCTCGTCTTTATTTCTTTCGGAATGTGCACCTGGTGGTCATCCTCAGCTCGTATCCATTGCCGATGCTCGACCAGTCGGAGGTGTTTAGGGTCTGTCTATTCGCAGGGTCATGCTTTTCTTTCATCCTTGTATCAGTTTGGAAATTGAGGTTCTAATTCGTTCCTTTAGTCTTGTTTCCTCTGTTGTTTTTCTTCTTATTAGTTTGGCACATGAACGGAATGTGAGCAGGGTCTCTTGTGATTCTGCCACATCCTGGTGATATAGCTTATGTTCAATAAGCTAGTGCAGATGAAGCTTCGTAGTTCAGTTCCATTTGTGTTCTTCAGAACATGGTATTAGAATACTGTTGGTTTTCTGATATTTTTGTATATGGTGTCAGAACATGGTATTTTAACGTCATGTTGTAAACAAGATTATAGATGCAAAACGTCTTGCTGGAGCTATTCTCAATTTGAAAAGGAAACTTTTCAAAATATCTGTTGCTGGATGAAGATGAGATATTGCTCTAGCTGAATAGTTGAATGCAAAGTTTCTCCAAACAGTTCAAATTAACTGAACGCAGGACAGCACCTCTACTCTTTCCAAATTAAGAAACATATCTCCAAACAAGATCAAGTGCAGCAATTTCAATTAACCAAAACTGAACTAACACAGCACGTATGGTATTACTAACAGTACTTACATTAGATCCAACCACTAGACTAGCTTATAACTCGGTTACATACCAAATCGCTGGGCATTTTTGTGCTACTTGGTTAAAGTTCATCTAGAAGCTTCTATTTTTGTCCAGATCAATGCCCTTGCTTTCTGCGGGTTTGTTCTCTCGAAAATCAGCCACGGCAGTGTCAAATGTCCCCCTAGCATGCTGGCACATAACCATCAAGTCCTGCAATGCATCTATCATAACATCCTTTGCTGGATCTCCTGCCAACATATCAAGTAAACATCAGGAGAGCATCATATTAAGGGCAGTGATGCATAAATACTTCGTACTGTAAAATAGCAGGGAACCATGATTTTGAAGTAACAATGTGTAAACTATCCATCGCCAGATGTCAAATACCAGGACTTAAAATCATATGCGAATTTTAGTGAATAGAAGATGTTTTTTTTTCCAACCAAATACAACTAACATTTAATTTGACTGCCAATTCGCAACATATCGCGCACTATACTACCCCCAGTATAAACACCACTGAGCTATCAACACAGTAATGAGTAGCAAAGCATATGCTGTTCGAAGCTATTGCACCTTAATGAAATAATATTAGAAAATGATCTGCACATTTATATAACAGCTTTCAGCTCAATGTACAGTGAATACTGGAAAATGGAAATTCAAGATCACATGCTACTGTACAGTACCTGTAATCTGAACTCTTATGTTGACTTTGTTGTCAGCAGGATGAGGGATGCTATACCCACAAAATGCCACCCTTGGGCTGTAAACACACAAAGTTAATTGTAAAGAGTGGTGTTCCTATGATGCTATCATCATGCTTACGGCTTACCCAATGAATGCATTTGGGACTTTTGGTCTTATCTATTGTGATATGCAAACAGATACAAAATGGCAAGTTGATTACAACAACAGCAATTATAATCATCATCTGAACCACTACCATATTTATTTCACATGAGCTGAACTCATAGGATGCGGGAATCCTATATACCTATGAGCAGTGCCTGCATTATATACACATGAATAAAGAAACTGAGTCGTTGAATAATAAAACTGCGAAGTTACCAACTACCATCTTATATCACTAGCAGAACATGCTGACTTCCTGGCATTAGTGTCACATGAGTAAAGAAACTGAGTTGTTGCATGATAAAACTGATGTTATGAGCTACGATCTTATATCAACAGCAGAATATGCTTAGTTATGCCTAAAGATGAACTTTATGATAGTTGTGTCGATAAGCAACATTGTTGCATGCTAAAACTGCTTAGCAATTCTACAGTAGGACCTAGTCTGCTGACCAATTACCAAAGCAAGGACAAAACAGCAGATACTGGCAACAATAAGAGGCATTCTCTTTTGTTTATACACTTTGTTAATTAAGTGGAACTCGTACACTTGGAGCGGGCTATCCTCATGATAAACTGAACGAATTCTAAATGTGGGAGAAGACTAAACACTATCGTCACTCAACTGTGCAGCTATAATTCTTTGTTCTGGTTCTAAGTTTAGTTTGTTCCAGTCTGGATTAAAGCTGAGTAGCTGACTAAAGAGCTGAAATACACAACCTATCCGTCTGCTATTCCAGAGGAGTCTTATAAATTTTCCCTTACTGCATGCAGTGCTCATACTCGCAAACAAAATTATGATTGAAGTTCCAGTTGCTCCAATTCAACAGTTAACTGACGAAAATTAATAATCTGAAACCCAACAACATAACCAACTTTCACTGTATCTCCAGTGCCAATATCAGTTTCCTCCATTCGGCATCGTAAAATGAATCAAAATGTCTCGCTAAATCGCAATCAAGACTATTTCCATGCTATCTGTACAGCACTTGGCGACAGCGCTAACAGTGGATTCCTGGTACAAGAAAGAACATTTCCCAAAGAAGAAATTCCACTCACTACTGGTTGAGGACGAATCTGACGGAGTTGGCGAGGGTGTGGTCCTCCTCCATGATAGAGAACATCGACGCGCTCGAATCCGTACCGACCCGTGCTCCATGGCTGCCTGCTTACAAACGCAAAATCGATATTATTACGCTGCTACTAACTCAGCAAATTCCCCAACTCCAAGAAACCAGGACAAGAGGCAAGAAAACAACTGCGAATGATGCCATCATCAAACCTCTCTCTAGCGGGTGGCGCCGCGGAGAGGAGACGAGGGGAAGCCGCTACCAGCGAGGAAGACGAGCTGGAGCGGAGGGAGGCGGCGCGGCAGTGGTGTGCCCTCTGAAGGAGCACGAAACAGTTCCGTGCTTAGGACGAAACGACGCATTTGCCCTACCATAGTATGGCTGTATTTGCGTATTCGTTTATTTTGCTCCTAATTGCGCTCCTAATTCTCTCCTTTTATTTTTACTTTTTCTTTACTTTCGTTTTCCCTTGTTGTAAAACGAACTTCTGTAGTGTCAGAAGAAAATGTGAACATTGGGGTTAACTTGCAGGTTCAAATAGATATTATTGCATTTAGCAACTAAATTGCATTTCTAAATGGGCCCTACTCCACGGCTAAATTGCATTTCTAAATAGCCCGACTCCATGGTAACCGTTTACCACCAAAAAACCAGGTGATAGCTTTATGCTTGTCCCGATTTTTTAGCGAGAATCACATGATCAATTTGGTAAAGATGATTTTAACCATCCGGCTATGTTATATGATGAAGATGTGTCTTAGCAATTGCTAAACCACCGTGGTAGATTATTAATGATGCTGAAAGCACGATCAACCTAAACACGAGGTTCTAATTCATGTGAATAATAGAAGAACAAGCAAAAACTATGAAATTAGCAATATGAATGTTCCAAATATAGATGAACATTGGACTGAATTTAGGATGCCCAATAGCGGTCGAACGAAGGTTGTTTAACACAATGGAGAACTCATAGTTTGCACAAAGTTAAACTAGAGTAAACAAAACCCAAATATTAGGGGGAGGGGATGCGACCAGCATATGAAGGAGGAGAGGGGTTCAGCCAAGCTTTAGGGAAAGGGGGGCCGAATCCTATAAGGAGTCCTCCTTCCTTACAACTATATTTCTTATTTCTTTTAACTAAGATTTTTAAACGAAAAGGATTAGATGGCCTTAGGGCCACTAAACTAATGGTGTGCAACCTCTAGACTTGTTTGAGCCAAACCCCTTTGCTGTGGGGCTATCCTAGTCGAAACCTCATAGCGAAGTGGTTTGACCACTTCCTTCACTCCCTTAGGATGGCTTCAAAGTCCTAAAGTCTTCATTTGTATTATCTCTTGATTTTTTGTTGTTGTTGGGGGGAGTCCGGCCGAGGCCTCGGGCCGAGGTACCCCCTATTCTGTATTCGTATTACGTTTAACGTGTGATGTTGTACAGGGATTTCAGTGGGCATTGGGCGACACGGAGTCGTCCCGGTCGGGCGACTCTGGCGCAGAAGCAGAGAGCAAGTCGGCCACCATGGATGAGGTGAGCGGGGCGCCTCGGCCGGGGGCGAGAAGAAAGGGGAGGCGAGTTCACCCAGCGAGGACGACGTCGCCGGCACTGAGGACGACAAGGGCGGAGGCGAGCCGTACCGGCGAAGGGAATCTAGGAATATGCCGGCGCATGTAGTAGGTAGCGGCGAGGTGGAGAGTACGAGTTCGGCCGATGTACGGTGACACAGACTAGGGAAAAGATTGTAACCTTTTAAGGGTAGGAATGTATTTACACTTGTAAGCCGGTTTTGCCTATATAAGGGCAAGTTGGCACCCCGTATGAACAGAGATACAATACACGCTTCCACTGCACATTCATCATACATTTGACTTCGGCGGTAGTTGGATAAAGTCCCGCGACACTTGGCTTCGTTCCCCGAGTCTCCCCTCCGCACCTCGGTCTCCCGACCCGGGGTGCCCACACTTACTGTCCGAGAGCACCTCGCTAACAGTTGGCGCCGACCGTGGGGACGAAGGGGCGAAGTACTTCTTGAAGCGGGTCTCCATCATGCCGCCTCGACCGAAGAAGGGCGCGACCACGACAAGGCGGAAGGCGGCGGCGAGCGGCAGGCGCGGGGTCCAGCTCCCTCCTCCTGCGGCCGAGGGCGAGACGAATGTGGAAACAGCAAGAGCCGTCCCCGGGCGGTCCCGATCGTCCGGGCGAGCTCACCTCCGGCGTTGCGGCTGACGGCGGGTCGCAGGCTGCCGTCCCCCCTCTGAGACCCGAGCGCCACCCCCGGCGGGGCCCTCGGGCGGGCGGACCCTGGCGGACGAGGTGGACGACCTGCGCCGGCAGGCCGGCGAGGCAGCGAGGAACTCGGCGACCTTGCAGGCGCGTCTCCAGGCGGCGGAGCTGGAAGTCCTGAAGGCGAACTCTCAGTCCCAGCAGATGGCCGACCTCTATCGAGCCCAGCTTGAAGCCACGCGCACTCTAGCGACCCCCCCCGCCCCCTCCGGAGACATCCGCCGCTGAAGACCTGCGTCACCAGTTGGCCGCCACCCAGGCCGCCGCCCGAGCGGAGGTCCTCGCCCCATCCTCGGCGGCCGAGTCCCTCCTCAAGGACCTGGACGCAGCGCGGGCCCGGGCGGCCGCACTCATGGGCGAGGCGGACCGCGAGGCGGCTCGCCTCAGGACGACCGTGCTTCTGAACCAGCAGGTCGCCCAGGACGCAACCCACGGTGGCGGTGCGGGCCCGGGCGCGAGTACCCAGCGCCCAGGCGAGGCGCGCGAGGAGCAAGAGCGGGCGGGGCGCGGCGAGGTCGTCGACCTCACGAGCTTGGCAAGCCCGCTGAGCCCAGGGCTCATGGCGGTCCCGTTCCCGCCAAAGTTTCGTCCCGCCGACCTTCCCGAAGTACGCAGGCACGACGGATCCGGTCCTGTACACGAGGGTGTACGAAGCGGCCGTGATGGCCTCAGGCGGTGGCGAGGCCATCATGGCGAAGAGCCTGCTCCTCGCCCTCACCGGCATCGCCCAGGCATGGTACCTCGGCCTGGAGCCTCGCACAATCTACTCGTGGGAACAGCTCCGGGACAAGTTGCACGGGCACTTCCAGGGGTGCCGGAACAAGGAGATGACCTCGACGGACCTCAGCAACCTCAGGCAGCGACCAGGCGAGACCATCCGCGCGTTCCAACGTCGCTTCTTCGAGGTCCAATGCCAGGTGAAGGGGGTCGCGGAACAGACGATCTGCGAGGCGGCGAGGCGAGGCATCAACAACGAGGCCTTGGCCGACAAACTTGAGAGGAAGCGCCCTTCCCGCGTCGAGCAGCTGTACGACATCATGGAGGTATACGCCCGAGTCGAGGAGGGACAGATTCTGCGAAGGGAAGAGGCCAGGGCGACGCAGACGTACCTGGGGGGCGAGAAGACCGAGGCCGAGCGGCGGCGACCGAGGCGCCACGAGATACATCACGTATCAGACGAAGGGCGACCGCAAGAAAATCAAAGGCGGCAGATCGCCCGCTCCCCGCCTCGCGCGCCTCCGCGCCGCCACGGAAGGGAGCCCTATGCCCGACCAGGGCCAGGCCGAGGAGACCCAGCACCTCGCCCGCGAGAGGTGCCTCGCCCAAGACCCCGACGAAAGTACTGCGAGCTTCACAAGCTCTGCTCACATTCCACAGACGAGTGCGAGGTCGTCGCCCGAGCACGGGCCGACGCCCCCCCACCCCGGGCGGAGGGCGAGCGGCGTAACCAAGAACCACGGGGCGAGGCCCCGCTTGAGCTCCCTCCACCACCTCCCCGGCGCGGCTCCCCGCCCGGCGGCCATGGACCTCGTCGCGTCGTCCACACAATTACCGGTGGGGGTGCCTGCACCTTCTCGTCGAAGCGCCAGCGCAAGGAATACGTTCGCCGGGTCCACACATCGGCGCGTATCCGCCGACCGAGCTCCCCGCCTGGACAAACACCCCCATCACGTTCGGCCCGGAGGACGCTGTGGGCGTGGTCCTCCCGCACCACGACGCCCTCGTCATCTCGGCCATCATCTCCGAGGTAGAGGTCCGGCGCGTCTTCGTCGATGGAGGCAGCTCGGCGGACATCCTGTTCGCCTCCGCATTGGACGAAATGGGTATCCCGCGAGCGTGCTTGCAGCCTCCCGGAATCCCCCTCCTCGGCTTCGGTGGCGAGCCGATCAGGGCCCTCGGACGAATCGAACTCCCAGTAGAGTTCCGAAGCAACGGCCTCTCCCGCGCCGAGACCGTCCTCTTCGACGTCGTCGACATGCCTTACCAGTACAATGTCATCCTCGGGCGGCTGGCGCTCAATAAGTTCGGGGCAATCCCCCACCACGCATACTTGTGCATGAAGATCCCCGCGCCCGCTGGAGTCGTGACAGTCCACGGCGACCAAGCCCTCTCCCGCCGCATCGAGCAGTCTGCGACCATCAGATATGTCCACGACGTCGTCCCAGTGGCCGAGACGCCGCACTCCAATCTCCACGGGAACCACCTCGCCTGTCTCAGGCGACGTCCTCGGCATCGACCTCGCCCCTGACCAATTCATGTCTTCTACCACGGGGTGGTGGATCCCAAAACCCAGACCGGACGGGGAAACTAGGTCTGTCCCCGTTATCTGAAGACGAGCCTCACAAGACCGTCCTGGTCGGGGCAGATCTCCCGGCCGAGACGGAGCAAGCCCTCCTCCTCGTCCTGCGGGAGAACGCAGACATATTCGCCTGGGAACCCGAGGATCTGCCGGGGGTCCCCCGGAGCATAATCGAGCACAAGCTGCAAGTCAGGCCGGGGGCTCGCCCAGTCAAGCAACGGCTGAGGAAGATGTCGGCTGACCGACAGCTCGCCGCCCTGCGAACAGGTCGCCAAGCTACTCAAGGCCGGGGTCATCCGCGAAGTGTTGCACCCAGAATGGCTGGCGAACCCGGTCCTTGTCAAGAAGGCAAACGGGCAGTGGCGCATGTGCGTCGACTACACCGACCTCAACAAGGCGTGCCCGAAGGACGACTTCCCTCTCCCCCGCATCGACCAACTCGGTCGCCAACCCCAAGGCTAACGGCGCGGTGGAAAGGGCAAACGGCATCATCCTATCAGGCCTACGGCGGCGCATGTTCGAGCTTCCCGCCGGAAGGTGGGCGGATGAGCTCCCTAATGTCCTATGGTCGACTCGCACCTCGGTCAGCCGGGCGACGGGTCACACCCTGTTCAAACTACTATTCGGTGAAGAAGCCGTCACCCCGGCAGAGGTCGAGTTGGAGTCCCTCCGTACGCGCCAGTCACCAGATGACGATAACCACCTCACATCGCTCGAGGGGCTCGACGAGGTCCGACACGGCGCTGCGCTCCACATCGACAAGTACCAAGCCGCCACGGCGAGACACTACAACAAGACAGTAAAGCCAAGGCCGATAAAGGTGGGCGACCTGGTGCTCAAGAGGAAGCTCAATCCCGAAGCCGACGGCAAGCTCGCCGCCAAGTGGGAAGGCCCGTACGAAGTCGTCTCCTCGTCCCGGCCATCGTCGTTCCGCTTGAAGGATCTAGATGGAGTCGTCCTCAAGCACAGCTGGAACAGCGACAATCTCAGGAAGTACTACATTTAATCTCGCCGCGAGAAATTGCTGCTGCGTCAGCTCAAAGGGACGTCGTCCTTGTAAAAAACCACATCTTTTGGTTATGATAACAGCTGGTGATGCTCTTAACTTGCTTCGCACCTTGACCTAAGCGGCGACACGGCCCCATGCCGCGCCCTAACATAACGGCGACACGACTCTGTGCCGCGCCTCGACCTAAGCGGCGACACGGCCCCGCGCCGCGCCCTAACTTAACGGCGACACGGCTGTGCGCCGCGCCTCGACCTAAGCGGTGACACGGCCCCGCGCCGCGCCTCGACCTAAGCGGCGACACGGCCCCGCGCCGCGCCCTAACTTAACGGCGACACGGCTCTGCGCCGCGCCTCGACCTAAGCGGCGACACGGCCCCGCGCCGCGCCCTAACTTAACGGCGACACGGCTTTTCGCCGCGCCTCGACCTAAGTGGCAACACGGCCCCCGCGCCGCGCCCTAACTTAACGGCGACACGGCTTTGCGCCGCGCCTCGACGCATTGGCGACACGGCCCTGCGCCGCGCCTCGACCTAGTGGCGACACGGCCCTGCGCCGCGCCCTAGCTTAAACGGCGACACGGCCCCCGCGCCGCGCCTCGATCTAGCGGCGACTCGGCCCCGCGCCGTACCTCGACTTAACACCGAACCATTAATGCGGTAGCCGCGCCCTCAAATTTTCCTCGCCCATCACACAAAATTTCCGGTGGCCACTCGCGAGTCGCCCAAAACAAGAACCACCTCACCCAGTGTATAAAAGCAAAGCAATGCATACTCGGATACACGATTACAAGACAGGGCGACCGCGACTACTTCGTGGTCGCCCCTTTATTTCGGTGGGGGAAGGCCCCTTTGGTCCACAATAAGTTACAAGTCGCGTATGGTGCGAAGAAAAAATTACTAAGTCCGAAGAAACGTCCCAGGACCCAGGACGAACTAAACAACAGAACAATCCTACTCGGCATCGTTGGGCAGTTCAGCAGCAAGGGCCAAAAGAACTAAGTCTTCATCCCCCTGAGCTTCGGCCGAGTCGCCACCCAAGTCGCCACCCTCGACCTCTTCGCCGACCATGGCGAGCAAGCCACCTCCCCGAGCCGCGACGGAGCCCAGGGCGACATCCGCCACGGATTCCCTAGGTCCGTCGACATCCCTCCGAGTAGCCGGTAGAGCGGCCGAGCAATGCTTGTGCGACATGGCCACGAAGGGGCGAGAACCGCGTCGCCCAGCAGGCGACTTATGTCGCAGCGACGTAGTCTGCAAGCAAGCACGATAAAATGAACATCGATAAAAATAAACATCACCAACTCGACTTAACCAAAAAGCGTTACGCCACGCGGCGAGTTCACAAAAAGCGCCACAGGCGGCGAGCACGTCGACGCAGCGACAAAAAGAAAATGTTAACCGGCGCCAAAGGCGAACTTTAGACCTTTGCCGGCGAAGATGATGTGGCCGACTTGCCACCCGAAGTGCCTTCCGCGCCCCTCGAGCTCGCCCCCACGCCCGGCCATTTCCGGGACTTCTGGATCGCCTCCACGTACTTCTGCCCCTTCTTGCGCGAAGTCCAGACCGAAGACATGAAGGCATCTGCCTCGCCCTTGAATTTGTCTCGGGCCCCGACCACGTCGGCTGTCTTCGGGGCGACGTAGCCCGGAGCGGAGAAGACCGAAGACCTGGACCGAGTCGCCACGAAGGAGCAGCCGAGGAGAAGTTCTACGGCGGCCCGAGCGTTGTCTTGGGCGAAGTGCAGGGCCGCCAAATGGGAGTCATGGCAGACCCGAGTCGCCCATTTTATGCCCTCCACGGTATAGGTTTCCGCATCATCGCAGCTGAAGGGGGCGACGCCGAGGCCAACCACCTCGCTTGTCACGTGCGCTGCGTGGCACAACCCTGTCACAAGTCGGTGCGTCCGGGAGTGCTGGTCGGCATGGAAACCAAGCCTCTCGTGCACCAAGGCGAGGTCGGCGCGGAGCTGCTCGATCTCCCGCTGGGCCGAGGCAGACTTCTTCTCCTCCGAAGCAAGCAGCGTCGCCGCCGCCTCGGCCTTCCCACGCTCAGACGCGAGCGACTCCTCCGTCTCAGAGGCGCGCTTCCTTAGCGCATCGGCCCCTTCGCGCTCCGCGGCGAGGTCCCCCTCCGCGCGAACGGCGTGCCTCTCCATCTCCTTCAGCCTAGACTTTAGGAGCTCCACCTCGGAAGTTGCCTCGTCTAGGCGTCCGGCGAGCGCAGCCGATCTCTTCTCTTCAGCACTTAGGGCGTGCAGAGCATCGCCGGTGCGGGCCCGCTCCTCGGCCAAAGGGCTCTCGGCGTCGGCCGACCGCGCCTCCAGGAGCGCCAGCTTTTCGGCGATAAACAGGCACTGAAAGAGAAGTGTTAGTATCCATCTACCAAGAAAGACAAGGGGCTGGCGAGGTTACCTTCAGCGCCGCTGCCCGAGCCGCCGCTCCGACCTGAGGGGCCGACATCCCGGCGAAGCTCGCCGCCACGTCGTCCTCGGACAGCCTCGCCCCGGGGCGGCTCACAAGGTCCAGCTCCAGCGGCGAAGTGGCGAAGAAGTCCGGCCCGAGTCGGCCAGATAGCTCCACATGAGGGCGGGACAGCCGGGTCGACTCGAGGGAACTCCTGCTCCTCGTCTTCTCCTTTAGGGATGACGAGGATAGCACCGTCACCTCAGCACCTGGACGATCGAGAGCCGAGGCCCTCCCGGCCACCGGTACCTCCACCGCGGTGGCCTCGGCCTTCGTGCCACCAGGCGAGCTCCCCTTGGACACCCCCGCCGGAGCCGAGCTCCCCTCTGGCGCCGTACCTTCGGGCACAGCTTGGCCCGTGTGCGACTCCTTGGGAGGCGACCGCGCTCGAGGAACCGGGGGGGTCCTGAAGGGATCCCTCGACGACGTCGACCCCAGCAACCCCAACGGCCTCGCCGATCTCGACTTCGGATGAAGACGAGGAGGACGACTCCCAGGAGTACCGGTCGCGCGTCACGGCCGTCGAGTGCACCGCGGCAAAGAGACCGCCCATCGGTCCCTTGCCGGCGCCCGGACCGGCCTTGATCGCCACGTCGTCTTGTTTGTTCGTCGGGGGTTCCTCGTCGCCCCCGACGCGCGACCCCTCCTCGGACTCCTCGTCGTCCTCGGACCCCTCGGTGTTCGCTCCACCGTGGGCAGGCGACTCATGACGATCGCTGTCAGCATCATCGTCGTCCCAGTCCGCCAGCTCGGCGGTGATGCTCATCTGCTTCGTCTTCTTCGGGGCCGGCTTCGCCTTCGGGGCCGGAGCAGGTCGCTTCCTCTTCTCCCCTGCCTTGGTATCACCAGTAGGGGCAATGTCCGGGCGAGGAGGAACCTCCCAACCGAACAGCTCGCAAGCTCGGTTCCGGCGAACTGCAATCATCTTCGAAATGACCGCCGCCTCGGACGGCAAGTATCGCCCCAGGAGGAGATTCGCATCCCGCTCCGCCCGGGCGAGGTCGTACCCCTTCGTCGGCTCGTACCCATAAAAGGGACAAGGCCCGAGAGGTTGTCCGTCAGGGGTGGGCTTGCACTTCATCCTCCAGCCGGTGGCGAGCGGCCGGATCCTCAGGAGAAGGAACTCCTCGACCAAGTCGCGTGACGAGAGCTGGTGGCTCATCACCTTCAAGGCGTCGCGCCTCGCCAGGTCCGCCGTGGAGGCAAGAGGCGTACGAGTAGTGTACCCGGGGGCGACCTTGTTGCCGGTGAAGCCGAGGTCGCCAACCCGGTAGAAGAACCACTCGTTCTTCCAATTCTTCCACTTGTTCTTCAGTGCCATTGCCGGGTATGAGGTGTCAGAGCCTCGGCACCCCCGGAAGCCGATCGTTCCGAAGAGGGAGTGGGCGCCGTTGTGGATGGCCGAGGTAGTCATCACCGGTTCATGGAACATGGCGAAGCCGGCCGCCGTGCTGTCCATCCGCATCGACTTCATCGCGAACTCGAAGATGGCCAGACGGGAGATGGCGGTCGGGTTGAGGTCCGAGATCTCAAGGCCGAAGTGCTCCAGGACGAGCTGAACGATAGGTGCGGCGGGGAAGGTGAGCCCGGCCCTGAACTGGTCGGCGAACACGACGATGTGCCCCTCTGGCGGAGAGCCCCTTGTGCTTCCTTCCTCCGGGAGGGCCGGCCCATGCTCGTCCATCCCTAGAGGGAAACACCCCGCTGCGCTGAGGCGAGACAGCGTGGTCTCCGACGCTTGAGTCGTCCCAAGCCACCGGGAGTAGGAGACCTTCTCAGCCTTCTTCCCCTTCTGCTTCGTAACTACGGCGGCCTTGCTGGTCGACATGGTCACTTCCTCCTCCTCGAGCGCCAAGTCGTCCTGCAGGCGCTTAATCGCGGTCCAGTGCGAGCAGAGAATCGTGCCAAGGACAGGAGCCAGGCGCGAGGCTTCAAGGCTGGAACGAGGTAAGCGGCGAGTTGCAGACAAAGAGAACGGTGCGGATGCATGAGGGGTGCGAGGGGGTATTTATAGTCCCGGGGTGGTCCGGTCTCCGAGGCGGAGTAACGGGCAGAAGCGGAACAAGCGGATCGAGCGGTTGCGGCCCGCAACGCGAGGCGGAAATCGAGGAAACGGGCGAGCGAGAAGACCGGAAGCCGGGAGGGTTGAAAGGGGCACCTCGCCCGGGGCCCCCCGACTCCCGCTCGAGGAAGAATGCGGGCGCGAACGGCGTCGGTCCCCTCGCCGCTCGCCCCCGCAAGGGGCTACTGTTGGGGGAGTCCGGCCGAGGCCTCGGGCCGAGGTACCCCCTATTCTGTATTCGTATTACGTTTAACGTGTGATGTTGTACAGGGATTTCAGTGGGCATTGGGCGACACGGAGTCGTCCCGGTCGGGCGACTCTGGCGCAGAAGCAGGGAGCAAGTCGGCCACCATGGACGAGGTGAGGGGGGCGCCTCGGCCGGGGCGAGAAGAAAGGGAAGGCAAGTTCACCCGGCGAGGACGACGTCGTCGGCACTGAGGACGACAAGGGCGGAGGCGAGCCGTACCGGCGAAGGGAATCTAGGAATATACCGGCGAGCGTAGTAGGTAGCGGCGAGGTGAAGAGTACGAGTTCGGCCGGCGTACGGTGACACAGGCTGGGAAAAGATTGTAACCTTTTAAGGGGCAGCGATGTATTTACACTTGTAAGCCGGTTTTGCCTATATAAGGGCAAGTTGGCACCCATATGAGAAGAAGGATACAACACACGCTTTCACTGCACTTTCATCATAGCATTTGAACCTCGGCGGTCGTTGGATAAAGTCCCGCGGTCATTTGGCTTCGTTCCCCAAGTCTCCCCCCAGCACCTCGGTCTCCCGACCCGGGGTGCCCACACTTACTGTCCGAGGAGCACCTCGTCGACAGTTGTCATCAACTCCATCGTTGATCTTCCTTCTCCAATGCTTGTAATCCAAAATCATGCTTGGTCATAGTTCCTTCATAACAAAAGCGCATCTGATATAGACAGCATCATATTCACAGTAAATTATGTAAAGTACCAAGAAACAAACATACCTGATAATTAAGTTGTCGTGTACGAGCTCCAATTAATGATCCTTGTAGTTCAGGTACTTGAGGAGTAGTAGCTTATATAGATGTACAGACTGTGGGCGTAACTGTATTAGAGATGTCCTCATCATCCTCCCCTTCTTGAAACGAAGTCATTCTCGACAGAAGCTCATCTTCATCACTCAAATAAGGCTTCTGCAATGTTAAATGTGGGACTAACCCAAAATCTGCAAGCAGCTTAAGTCTATGTGTATTATCATTAATCTTTTTCAACACCGTAAATGGTTTATCAACATAAGGCATCGATTTAGACTTTCACAAATCAGGGAACCTATCCGTTATCAAATGCAACCAAACAAGATCACTAGATTCAAAAGTAACATGTTTCCTTTCCTCATCACCGGCAATTTTATACTTAGCATTCATGCGCTCTACATTCTCATTAGTTGTCTCATACATCTTTAATATCAATTTAGCACGTTTTTAGCATCCAAATTAACTTCAAAAGGGCATATCTTAGTGGTAGAATGCAACGAACGATTATAAGCAAATTCAAATGAGGCAAACATTCTTCTCACGTTATCTAGTTCTTTTCAGAACAGCCCTGAGCATTGTAGACAAAGTTCTATTAACCACTTCGATTTGACCACCAATTTATGGTTGACAAGTAGTACTAAATGGCAATTTAATCCCTAACTTAACCCATAAGCATCTCCAAAAGTTGCTAAGAAACTTAATATCATGATCTGAAACAATAGTATTGGGCATACCATGCAAGCGAAAAATTTCAGGAAACAAGAAATCAACAACATTTATAGTATCATCACACTTATAACAAGATATAAAGTATGTCATCTTAGAAAATCTATCCACGACCACAAAAATACTATCCTCCCCTTCTATGGTCTAGGCAGCCCTAACACAAAAGCCATAGAAACAAGATACACTAGGAATAGGAAGAGGCATATATAACCCATGAAAGCTAAGTCATGACTTAGCTTTTTGACATTTAGTGTAGCCCACAAGGAATCACTCAACATTCTGTCTTATCTTTGGTGAAAAGAAATGTTCAGCAAGTGCATTCACCATCTTCTTCACACCAAAGTGTCCCATCATTCCTCCTCAATACACCTCCTATAACAACAAAAGACAAATGGAGTTATCTGAAACGCATAGCTTGTTAGCACGAAACACAAATTCATCATTAATGATGAACTTGTTCCATGCTCTCTCTCTTCTTTACAATTTTGCAATACATCTTTAAAATCAACATCATGCACATATTGCTCTCTAATGGTTTCCAATCCAAATATTTTGAAGTCAAGTTGTGAAAGCATAGTATAACAATGAGACAAAGCATCAACAATAATATTTTCTTTACCCTTCTTGTGTTTAGTAACATAGGAAAAAGACTCAATAAATCCAATCCCCTTAGCATGTTTACGATTCAGTTTTGCTTGACTTCTAATATTCTTCAAAGATTCATGATCAGAATATATAACAAATTCTTTGGGCCATAAATAATGTTGCCAAGTTTCTAAAGTCTGAAAAAGAGCATATAGTTCCTTATCATAAGTAGAATGCAGATTAGGCCCACTCAATTTCTCACTTAAATATGCAACATGTTTGCCCTCTTGTAATAACACACCACCTAATCGAATTTCACTAGCATCGTATTCAAGCTCGAACATCTTATTAAAATCAGGGAGCTGGAGTAAAGGTGCGTGTGTCAACTTATCTTTTAATATTGTTTTGTGCTTGACTCCAAACAAATGAAACATCCTTCTTTGTAAGCTTATTCAGCGCTGCAACAATGGTGCTGAAATATTTAACGAAGCATTATCTAGCAAGTCCTAGAAAACTCCACACTTGTGTGAGCATTTTAGGAGGCGACCAACTCTATATGGTTTTGATCTTAGTTTTGTCAACTTCAATGCCATGTGCAGTAACAGCATAGCCAAGAAATGATATTCGATTGTTACAAAAGGTGCATTTCTCAAGATTACCAAATAAACGTGCATCGCATAAAGCATTAAAAACAACATGTGGATGATGAAGATGTTCCTCTATAATTTGCTAAATCAGAATATCATCAAAATAAACCAGCACAAGTCATCCAATGAAAGCATGTAAAATTTCATTCATCAATCGCATGAAAGTACAAGGTGCATTAGTTAAACCGAAATGTATCGCCACTCATATAGACCGAACTTAGATTAAAAATATTTTTCCATTTATCTCCTAATTTATTTTCATACATATCTGTGGTAACCACTACACAAATCAACTTTAGAGAACATGGTGGAGTCACTTAATTCATCAAGCATATCATCCAACCTAGGAATAGAATGACGATAGAGAATAGTAATTATTGACAGCTCTGCAATCAATACTCATACGCCATGATCCATCTTTCTTAGATACCAAAATAATAGGAACAACACATGAACTAAGAGATTTGCGAACATAATTTTTGTCGAGTAGTTCTTGTATTTGTCGCTGAATTTCATTCGTCTCCTCGTGGTTGGTATGGTATGGCACATGGTTGGACAGCAAGGCACTGTCGATCAAATCAATTTGCTATTCTATCCCTCGAATATGCGGTAATCCCGATGGTACGTCTTTTTGAAAGCCACCAACGTACTCGTGCAAAATATTAGTAACAACAAGGGATAAAGATGGAGGCATATCCTCATATGAAAACAAGTACTATTTTTAAATAAATGCATAGCCAACACTGGCATCAAAATCAGAAATATCAAATTTACTAGCAAGTAAACATGTACCTTTCAACTTTATTTGATTAACTTGTTTCGGTTTAGATTTTCCCTTACTCTTATGTTGCTCTAAGTCTTTAGATACAGTCAATTTTCACTCTTAGTTTGCTTCTGATTATTTTAAAATCTACTAGCGCTAGCAAGGTCATGTTTCAAAATTTGTTTAGGAGATATAGAAACTATATCAGTCTTTTTTCCTTTATGCATAAGAGAATATTGATTAGTTCTACCATGATGTACAAATTCTCTATCATATTGCCATAGTCTACCCAGTAACATAGAGTATGCTTGCATAGTTACCACATCACAATCAACAAAATCAGTATACGCTACAATAGTAAAATGTACTCGTGCCATTCTTTTCCCTTAAGTTTGCCGTTGTTGTTGAACCATCGGATGTACTAGGAGTGAGGATGCGGCTTGGTGGTGAGTGAGAGTTTGTCCACCATCTCTGAGCTAGCCAAATTATTAAAACTCTCTCCATCAATAATAATATGTAAAACACGCTCCTTGACAACCCCTTTTGTTTGGAATAGATTATGCTGCTGATTTTGCTCGGCACGGCTCACTTGCACACTCAACACCTGCTGTGCAATCAAGCTCATGTACTGATCATCATCTTTGGTGCCCATTAGTTCCATCTTTTGTTCAGATTCACGATCACCTTGTTCTGTTCAACAATTAGAGCATAGGTCTCTTCATCATAATCACTAGTTGAATCATATTCACCATCTTTGCATATGATCATCATACGCTTAGTTGGGCACTCTCGTTGCATATGACTGTAACCTTTGTAGTGATGATATTGTGTATCCTTCGTCCTCTCGGTTAATGCATAACTCTTTGTCGGGCAGCCGGTGTATTCTTTGAGGCTGTAGATGCTTGTGGGAGAAGGAGTTGACATGTTGTTCAAAAAGGTTGAGGCAGCGGTATGTGTGGATAGGGCAGTGAGTTGCAAGGCGTCCATAAAGAATTATGACCTACAGAGAAATTAGTCCTTGTCTTCAGCCGTCGATTATGCATTTCAAGTTTAGCTTTGCAAGCAAGATAGAATAATTGAGTAATAGAATTATACTCCTTATAGTCCAAAATGGTCTGAATTTCACAATTTAATCCACCAAAAAACCTAGCCATCATAGTCTCATTATCCTCAACTAAGGCACAACGAATTAAACCAGTTTGTGGTTCTTGATAGTAATCTTTCACATAATTGGTGCCTTGTTTCAAATGTTAGAGTTTATTAAGCAATTCCTATTGATAATAACGAGGTACAAATCTAGTTTGCATTACAGTTTTCAAAGCAGCCCAAGTGGTAGATGTATTATCAGCATACAACCTACAGTGTTCACTCCACCAAATAAAAGCAAACCTAGTAAATTCACAAACAGCAGCCCTAACTCGATGTTCCTCAAGATAATTATGGCATACAAATTTATGTTCTGTGGCTCAGGTGACGGCGGCTACAGGACAGCATTGAGACAGGAAGGGCGGAAGGAGGTGATGGGCGGTGGTGAGGGAATGCGGCCGAGACTTACCGAAGCAAGAGAGAAGAGAAAAAGGAAGAGAAGGGGAGGGCCTCGGCCGGGGATAAGAAGGAGAGCGGCGGCGTTGAGTCCCAACCAGTAGGTGGCCGAGGTGCACGGGGAGGTCGTCACGATGGCAGCTGCTTTAGTAGCTCGGTGGCGGCACCCGGATGGAGACAAGGCGGCAGTGGGGAGCGAATGATGACGGGTGGCAGGAGGATAAGGGAGAGGGGGGTTAGGCGGGCCGAGAAGGAGCAGCCTAGGAGGGGGCCAGGCGATGGGGAGGCTATTGGGCCATGCAGGCCTAGTCGAGGAAGGGAAGGGAAATAGGCCTCGAGGAGGCCCATCCAGGGGGGTGGTTAGTTTTCTTTTTAGTTTTTCTTTTTCATGATTTTCTATTTTATTCTTTTTGGATTTTTGCTTTCCATGTAACTCAAGATAATCTTTTGAATTTATGAAATTTTTTCTATAAGTCCTCAAGACTTCTTATACTATTAAAAATAACTTTGAAACACTTTGTCTTAATGATCCTTAACCCAAGACTTAAGATTCATTTTAAGCCTTTACATAGAATTTAGGGTTTTTCTTCTAAGATTTCCAAAGTTCAAAATCTTACTCATTTTAAACATGCATACATGAATGCCATGATGCACAATAAACCTATTTAAGAATTTAGGGATGTTATAGAGCAATCAAAGAACAAGTAAAAATTATGAAAAGAGCAATATGAATATTGCAAATTGATGAAGGTTGGACAAACTTTGGGGTTCTGATATCGGTTGGCCGAAGGTTATTGAAAACAACAGAGAAAACATAATATGCATGTAGCTAAACTAGACTAAACAAAACCCGATTATTGGGAGGGGCATCAGCCAACATATAAAAGAGGAGAGGGTGGTTCGGCGAAGCCTTGGGAAAGAGGTGGCCAAATCCTACGGGTCCTCCTTCCTTACAACTCTAATTCTAATTTCCTTTAACTAAGAATTTTAAACATAAAGGATTACATGGCCTTAGGCCCACTAAACTAAAGGTGCGCAACACCTAGACTTGTTGGAGCTGAACTCCTTTGGGGTGGGGCTGTCCTAGTCGAAACCTCGTAGGGGAGTGGTTCGGCCACTTCATTCACTCCTTTAGGGTGGCTCAAAGTCTTGAAGTCTTCACTCGTATTATTCCTTGATTGTTTGTTGCCATCAACTTCAATTTTTATCTTCGTGTTCCCATGCTTGTCCTCCAAAGCTATGCTTGGTCCTTGGTACATTGATACCAAAAGAGCATCTAATTTAAGTAGTGCCATATCCGTCATAAAATTATGTGAAGTACCGAGAAAGGATCAAATCGAGTTGATAATGAAGATGTGATCAAGAAATTCCTATCAGTGCTGCCTAAGCCCTATAGGACTCTCGTTCTGATGCTGAAAGAGAAAGATGGCTTCGAACAAATGAAGCCCACTGAGGTGTTAGGGAGGATACTAACACATGAAATGAAGTTAAAGCAGAAAAGCAAGCACAATCTATCCTTCTCACTCAAGAAGAATATTGCACTGAAGACCACTGCCTCAGCCTCACTACCTGAAAGTGAAGGCAGTGATGATCTAGATGGGGAGATGACCAGTAGAGAGGAAACTGAGCTAAATCTGCTCACAAGAAACTTCAGAAAATTCTATAGAAAGAAGAAGCAGTTTGGCTCAAGTGACAGATTCAAAGGGAAGAAGCTAGTTAAGGACAACAAATGTTTTGAGTGCGGTAAAGAAGGACATTTTGCTGCTGATTGTCCAGCCAAGAAGAAGGACAACAACCAATATAAGAAGAAGAAAGACTTCCATGGGAGGAAGAAGACATTCAACAACAAGCATCCAACTTATGCCAAGAACAAAGCCACTGCAAGAGCTTATGTTGGACAAGCTTGGGTATCTGATGATTCAGGCTCAGAGGAAGAATCAGAAGAAGAAGGAGAAGTGCCCAACTGTGACACAACCAAGTCACACAGCCTCAACATCAATGCCAAGGCTAATCAGTTGTCATCCATCTCTGCACCTCTTTGTCTCATGGCCAAAGAATCAAAGGTACTTACTGAGGATGACTTTCCTGATTATGCTGAACTAATGGGTATCTTGGAAAGAACAGATAAGGTTTATGGCAAGGAGAGGAAGGAGAACATATCCCTAAGGGATAAGCTCAGAGAGCTCTGAAAAACCTGTGATGAGGTTATGGATGACAGGGAGAACCTCAGGCTAGATCAGGAGAACCTGGAGATTGCTCATGACAAGTTTAAGCAAGCTCATGAGCTTCTTCTCAAGGAGCATGAGGAGCTAAAGGCAAAGCATGCCAAATGCATTGATGATACTAACACTCGTGTTGCTTCTGATATTATATCCTTGCCTGCTCCTGCAACTATTGAAACCTGCTTAAATTCTGCTACTCGCATAAATGTTCTAACATCCACAGGTGTTGCAACTGATAACTCAAATGAGGCTTCAACCTCTATTTCAACTAACTCTGTGGATGCAGCTGAGCACAACAAGCTTAAAGGGGAGCTTGAAGAAATTAAGAGACTAATGAGAAAAGGTCTTTGCACTGCCAACATTGGCATGCAAAACTATCAGATGATTAGAGCTGAGATGCTCAGAAAAAATGATGGCTGGAAGGGCCTGGGTTATACTCCTGCTATGAACAAAAATAAACTGCCTGCTATCACTAACCCTAATCTTGCAGTTAAGTTTGTGTGACAGGCAGGTACAAATGACAACAACTTTGTTGGTCACAAGCAGAAAAACAGGAAGTGGTGAACATTCCATCTAACCCATCCTATGTTCTACAAAAGGACAGTAAATGCAAGATAGTGCGATGTGGGTCGCAAGCACCTGAGAAAATGGTCACCTGCTATCTGGGTACCTAAGGCTATTGTTGCCTGTGTCACCAGTACCTCACACTGCTATGGGAATACAAGTGTCACAGGTAGCTTGCACCGTTCACTAACCCTTATGCCTAAGGTTGCGGGTGATAGTCAGCCAAAAAGGATTCATGTTATATCATCCATTGCTAAGGCTGTGAACTCTAGAAACAAATTTGCTAATCCTATTACTGCTGTCTTTGCTTATGATAAAGCAACTAAGGGAACCAAACAAGTTTGGTCTCTAAGTTTCATAACTGACCTTGTAGGACACTGTCTCCAGTGGAACTGATTGGGTTGTGGACAGTGGATATACACAACATATGACTGGAGGCAGGGAGGAGTTTGTAGAGATCACCAATGAGAATCTGCCAAGCAAATATGTAGTCTATGCAGACAACTCCAAGGGAAAGGTAAATGACATTGGTAAAGTTACCATATCTAAACATCACTCCTTGTCAAATGTTATGCTTGTGGATCAGATAGACTATAGTCTAATGTCTGTTTCACAGCTGTGTGACACAGGTATGAAATTCACTTTCTATCCTGATGAGGTTATAGCTTCTAAACTATCTGATGATTCACAAGTGTTCAAAGGATGCAGGTCTGGAAAATTAAAAATTGTTAATTTCAATGAACAAGCTGCAGCAGCTCCATGGTGCCTCATGGCCAAGACCAGTGTTGGCTGGCTGTGGCACAGACGGCTAGGACATGCAGGAATGAAACTTCTCAACAAGCTGAGCAAACATGACTATGTCATAGGGCTGGAAAAGGTGAAGTTTGAGAAGGACAAGCCCTGCAGCTCATGTCAAGCCGGCAAACAAGTTGGAGCTGCCCATCGTCCCAAGTCCATCATGACCACCACCACTCCTTTTGAGCTCATACACATTGATCTTTTCGGTCCTACTACACATGAGAGCTTGGGAGGTAACAAGTATGGTTTTGTCATTGTAGATGATTTTTCTTGCTATACTTGGGTGTTCTTTTTGAAGGAGAAGATACATGTTTATAAGAAATTCAAGCATCTCATAGTCAGAGTGCAAAATGAGTGGAAGGTAAACCTGTTCAAGGTTAGGAGTGACAATGGGAGTGAATTCAAGAATTCCAAGGTGGAGGTATTTCTGTACAAGCATGGAATCAAGCATGAATTCTCAAGTCCATATGTGCCACAGCAGAATGGTGTGGCGGAAAGGAAGAACAGAATATTGATAGAGATGGCAAGGACACTACTCAATGAGTACAAGACTTCACCAAAATTTTGGGCTGAAGCTCCTGCAACTGCTCACCAACTCCAAGCCAACTGTATCATACTTCAGGGTATTTGGTTGTAAGTGCTACATACTTAGAAAAGGCAAACGCCTCTCTAAGTTTGAAGCTAAATCTGATGTTGGTATTTTCCTTGGTTATTCCACTAACTCCCATTCCTATAGAGTTTTTAACACCTCCACAAAGGTTGTTGAAGAATCTGTAGATGTGGACTTTGATGAGTCTTATGGCTTCTAAGGAGAGCAAGTTGCTAATGATGTAGGGAGCAAGGATATTCTCAAGAAGTCCATTGGTGAGATCAGACCGACTGTCAAGGAGGAATCTGCCTCACCAAGTGATCATGAACCACCAGCTCCATCACTAGTTGAAGACATTGGAGAGCAAGACATTGAGCTCGAGTACAACCCAGCTAATGATCAACTGGATGCAGAGGACCTATCTCAGCCAGCTGTGTCGCAGGATGAACCAACTGTGTCATAGGCAACACCAATAGCTGTGACACAGGCGGTTGACCCCAAACCCCTTGTGATCAGTAGGCTGCAGAAGGATCACCCTGTAGACCAAATCATTGGTGCCATTAAGAGGGGAGTGACTACTCGTTCTCGTATTGCAAATTTCTATGAACATTACTCTTTTGTCTCCAGTGTTGAACCTAGGAATGTAAATAAAGCTCTCAAGGATGCTGATTGGATAAATGCCATGCATGAAGAGCTGAACCAGTTTGGAAGAAATCAAGTCTGGTCCCTGGTGGAAAGACCCCATGACCACAATGTCATTGGAACCAAGTGGGTCTTCAGGAATAAACAAGACACAAATGGACTGGTGGTGAGGAACAAAGCCAGACTAGTTGCTCAAGGCTTCACTCAAGTGGAAGGTTTGGACTTTGGTGAAACATCATAACGTCAAACTCTACCAAATGGATGTGAAGTCAGCCTTCCTTAGTGGTAAACTTTCTAAACTTGTATATGTCGAGCAGCCACCTGGCTTTGAAGATGCTAAGAAACCACATCATGTCTACAAATTGCACAATGCACTTTATGGTCTAAAACAAGCACCTAGAGCATGGTATGATACACTAAAAGAATTTTTGATCAAAAATGGATTTAAAATGGGCTTAGTAGATACAACTCTATTCACTAAGAAAAATGGAAATGACTTATTCGTGTGCCAAATTTATGTCGATGACATAATATTTGGTAGTACTAACCATTCCATGAGTGATGAGTTTAGCAAGATGATGACCAAGAGGTTTGAGATGTCTTTGGATGGAGAACTCAAGTACTTCCTAGGACTACAAATCAAGCAACTCAAGGAAGGGACATTCATCTCACAAGAAAAGTTCACCAAGGACATCATCACCAAGTTTGGCATGAAGGATGCAAAGCCCATTCACACTCCCATGCAAACTAATGGTCATCTGGACTTAAACATTGAAGGTAAATCTGTTAATCAGAAAGAATTTAGATGCATGATAGGTTCTTTGTTATACTTATGTGCATCTAGGCCAGATATTATGTTGAATGTATGCATGTGTGCTAGATTCCAAGCTAACCCTAAGGATTGTCATAGAGTGGCAGTACGCAAGATTCTGAGATATTTGATTCAAACTTCAGGGTTTGGTTTGTGGTAGCCCAAAGGTGCAAATTTTGAGCTAGTTGGCTATTCTGATAGTGACTATGCAGGATGTAAGATTGACCAAAAAGCACCTCAGGTACTTGTCAATTCCTAGGGCACTCCTTGGTATCCTGGTCATCCCAGAAACAAAACTCAGTAGCCCCTTCCACTGCAGAAGCTGAGTATATAGTTGCTGATAGTTGTTGTGCTCAATTATTATGGATGAGGCAGACCTTGAAAGATTTCAACATATCTTTTGATCAAGTACCCCTCTTCTGTGATAATGAAAGTGCAATTAAGTTAGCCAACAACCCAGTACACCACCAAAGATCCAAACACATAGAAGTGAGGCACCACTTTCTTAGAGATCATGTGGAGAAGGGAGAAATATAGTTGTGTCATGTAAGGACAGAAAAATAATTAGCTGATATTTTCACCAAGCCTTTAGATGAGACTAGGTTCTGTGCTCTGAGGAGTGAATTGAATATCATTGATGTCTCAAACTTGCTATAAAAGGTTTGCTTAGTGTCTAGCTCATATGTTCATTCTGTTTATGCTGTCTGTGTTTTTCACCTGTGTCACCTACCTGTGTTATAGGTATGCTTAGAGTTGAGAGTTTTCGCTAAGCTGTTTGTGCACATCTTCTGTGTACATATTTTCCTATCTGGTTTTTCAAAATCAACTCTTATCAGTTTTAGCTTTGCTTGTTTGACTTCCTAGCAAACTAATATTGGGAAGATTGCATAAGGACCCTCTGATAGTGCTCAAGTGCTTTTTCTCTTATCAAATTCTCTCTATCTTGGTGTTTCAAATGAAAAACTTGTCACCAGAGTAATTCATCTGTGTCTCAGGTGAACTCTCTTGAATTCCATAGGTCATAGGGTCTCTATTAACTCACCTGTGTCACAGGTCATCTAGTCAGCTGTGACACATCCACTTTATAACCCTTCGGCCTATATAAAGGAACTCGCGTTCCCCATGAAAACCAGTTCGCCTACAGAAACTCCGAACTTCCGCTAAGCACTAATTTCTCGAGTTTTCATTGGAATTGCGGTTTCCGACCTACCAAAAGTTTTCAACTCATTAGAGAAGCTTTCCGAGGCGCCCCAGCATTGTTTCATCCGTGCTTTGCAAAGTTTTCGATCAAAGTAAGCATCAACCAACCCTTCCCTGAGCTTGCCCTAGCTTCATGTCAATGCAATCACTCAAGAACTTAATCCAGTAGCGCATTGTCCTCGATTAGGGTTGATTTAGCTTTCTGGTCTCATCTAGCTTGAAACCTAGGGGTGAAATCTGGTTAAACCCTAGTTTTCATGAATCTGTGTTCCGCCTCTGTGCGTAGCCGTGTCACCGCTATGGTCTCACCTGTCACACATGTGTGCCTATTCAACGGGCAGAGACTTTAGTTTGGTTTTAAGTCCTCACCTGTGCCACTTTGTCCTCACACAGGTGGACAACACAGCTACTATCTTCTGCATTTGGGAGCATCTCTTTCCTTATTCTTCCTCATCGTTCTCGTTTCTACAGATGTCTTCAGGTTCAGAAAGAGAGGACAGTGGTCACAAATGGTTAGATCCCGAAGAGTCAAGTAGAGAGATGATTATCTCAGACTCTGATCAAGAGAGAAAGAGGCTGAGGCAGAGAGAAGAAGCTCTTCAGAGAAGAAGAGCTTAGCAGAAAGCCTACTGGCAAAGAAAAGCTGCTGAAAAGAAAGCTACTGCTGCAGCATCTAAAGCCGGTCAGTCCAGTTCAGCATAGCCAGTTTTATCCAAGAGGACAAGATCCTCATCAGATGTTGGTCAATTATCTTTGAGCAAAGCTGCTGCTAAGAAGCCCAGGCAAGTTGTAAGGAAGGTCAAGAAGATTTCAGTTGAAAATGTAGTGTTGCCAAGGGGCACTCTATCTATCCAAGAGACTCAGGCTGAGGAAATTGATCCTTCTATCCAAGAAGCCATCATTGAAAATGATAAGGTCATTCTAGAAGAGATGGACAATCTTTCAGAACAGATCCTTGCAGAGACAGATGAAAGGGTGAAGAAGCAACTTCTTGAGCTATTCTCTGCTAAGAATCTTCAACTGTTAGTACAGTCTAGGCCAATATCTTATGCTATCCCAGAGCCAGCAGATGAAGATAAGGTTCTTTTGAGAGAAATTTCAGATTTGCATTTTCAGATGCAGGCAGCCACCTCAACATCTGCTAAGAATGTTTTGAAACAGCTAATCCTTGAAAAGCAGAAAATGTTCTCTTACAGCTCTCAACTTGTTTCAACATCAAAACTCATTGAGGTTCGTAGTTCTGATGCCAGGGATCATCATCTTCTTCAACAGATGTCTGAACTGATGGCTACAATGAGAAATTTCCCCATAGGAACAGCTAGTAATGCTCTGAAGGAACAACTCAGAATCAAGCGACAATTGCTGTCTCCTAAGCTCAGAAAAGAATATGAAGAAGCCATGCTCAATCGCCGCATCACACGAAGGAAATCTACAACTGTAGTAATCTCTGACGCACCTCAAGTCCAGGAGCAATCAGATGCAGAGGTTGCAATCATCTCTAAAACCTCACAGAGCTCCAAACCATCGATGAAAGAACAGCTGGTTCAACAACAGGAGACTCTGAAGGAGCTAAAGAAGGAGATGTCATCACCTGTGGCACAGGTGGCTGACACAGCTAAAGCAACTATGCACACCTATCAAAGAAAAAGGAAGAAGAGTTCCAGCTCAGACAGTGCTGAGACTCTCTGTTCTTTGGACGTGCATAGACCAATATCCCCTTCACAGTTCCTGGTTTCTGAGATAGAGGAACAAGTTGTAGAAAAGGCCCATGCATCCACATCACCCAAGGCTGGGACAGATAAGCCTTCAGAAGCTATTCAGACTTCATCTCCACAACTGTCCCAACCAGCTGTGTCTCAGGCAGCTGATGCCCCAGTGCAAGCTCCACAACTGCCTTTGCCATCAGTGTCACAGCTAGTTGACACCGAGGTCATTTCACCTGTTGCTCATCTCTCACAGTCCCCACCTGTGGCACAGGCAAGTCACTCAGCAGAAGCAGAAGAAAGTTCTGAGAGCCTATCAGATGATGGCAGGGGTGTTTCAATGACCCCTCCAAGAAAAAGGGAGCCTCGATCAGAGTCTGACAAAGAGTATATAGCTGAAGAAACATCCTCCAGCTCAGAGTCAGAACAAGAGGCAGCAGCAGAAGAACCAGAGACAGTAGCAGAGGCAGAGCAAGAGGACAGTTCTCCAGAAAATTCTGAGGATGAGGAGGATTTGGAGTCAAAATACAGCTATGTATTCTCCTATGCTCTGAGAACTGAGCAAGGGTAGATGGAGTTCCTGCCCAGATCTACTTGGAAGAAGCTACCCTGTGATCCTAAGAGATCCAAAAGTAAGGTTGCATATCTAAGCTCCAGTGCTTACATCAAGGTGAGATCAACCAATCCATACTTCTCAGCTAACAAGGAATATATTAAATCACTTGCTCTGATCCTAGATTCCACAATGACAAACAGAAGGGGGTCTATCATGAAATCCTATCAGCTAAAGGGTTTGTTGACTGCAAAGCCATTGATTGGGATGCTCTATCAGACTCTAGGTTGCGTGCTCTTCCATCTTTGATTTAAGCAATAGGCCTTGAGTTCCTAAGCAATCTACAACAAGGCTATGATCCAGAAGTGATCAGAGAGTTCTATGCCACCGTGTGGGTAGAACAGGCAAATCAAGAAATCATGATCTGGAGGACAAGAGGCTAGCTCTTGAATTCAACAGCCTGTTTGGAGCACCAGTGGAGCCCAATTTGCCAAATCTTTTTAGGTTGGAGTCAGCTCCAAATGAAGTCAGAAGAAAATTTTATCCAAGGAACTTCTCCTTCCCTGTCAATGCCCCAGCAGATCTTGTATACTTCAAAGACATTACAATCACTGCAAAGAATCTTGTGAAGATCCTAAATATTACCATTCAACCCAAAGGAGGAAACACAGATGCAGTCTATTCTCCTGTCTGGCAAGTGCTAGTCCATATTGCCAAGAATCAACACTTTGACATTGCCAGATTCATCTTTCATGAAATAGATGCAGTGCAGAAAGACAAGAAAGCAAAGTTGAGGTATGGCTCATACATCATGCACATGATTCTTCAGAGGACAGGTCTAGCTGAGTCAGTGTTTGATCTTTCTGTCAAGACATCCAAGACTCAACTCAGACTTCAAGCTGATAATCATCCAGATGAAGTTGCTGTTCCTGCAATCTTTGGAGATCTTTCAGACACAGCTGTGCCAGTCCCCAGTGACACAGCTGCTCCAACAGCAACTCAGATGCCACCACCTCAAGACCACAGCCCTCTCCGCCAAGGACTCACCGGTGTCACAGCTGATATTCCCGCAGCTGACCCAGCTAAGCTGGTATCTGTGACACAGGTAGCCGATGATGGTTCTCTCTTCCTCATTGATGACTCAAGCAGCTGCCAGAGCTTATCAGAACAAGGTCATGCCGACTCAATTTGCTGCTTTGCAGAAAGAGAATCGCCAACTTCGAGAAGAAGTTACCAGTCTGCACACCAAGGTCGATCAAATGTAGAATCAACTTTCAGAGATTCTTCAGCTCTTGAGGTCCAAGTCTACCTGAAGATTTCTTTTTCCTTATCCCTTTCTGGTGTTTTAGTAGCAAAGGGGGAGAGATGCAGAAGGAGAAAAGCTTTAAGGGAAGGATGCATATATAAGGGAGAGATATAGGGGGAGTGGAAAGTTTTTTCTGTCCATCAAAACTTGTTCTTATGCTATTTTCTTATGTCTTGAGCACACTGAGTCTTTTATGAAATGATGCAGATTTCTTAATGTTCTGATCTATGCTATTCTGTTATGATTATATGCTGATATGTGTGGATGATATGTTTTGCTTTGATCTGATTTATACTATGATTCTTCACACATATTCTGCTTCATTATGCATGTTGGCTCTGATCACAACACTATGCTTGCTCTGATCATAACTCATGTTAATGAATACTAAGAACATGCTTTAAAAGAAACTCTAAAACTACATCATTATCAGCTCAGTTCAGTCTGATTCTCATGATTCATTTAATCCTCTGAACTGATGAAATACAAGTTGTGAAAATATGCTACTCATGGTTTCAATTCAAATCTGTGCATTTGCATTCCAAAAGCAAATCTTTTATGCACAGCTTCAGGGGGAGTATATTCTGACAAAATACACATGTACTACTCATTCATATCTTTAATTGATGTTGTTGAATGGGTTGCCACTAACCACCAAAAGGGGGGAGATTGAAAGAGCATCTAGGCCCCTAAATGGTTTTGATGGTTAATAGCAACCCAAACTAGAATCTAATGTTTACAATGAGTGTAAGCAGGATGAGTAGGTTCCATGAAGAGGATTCATCCAGAAAAGGATGACCACCCAAAAGTACAAAGGTCGTCTCCAGGACAAGGAGATAGCTGCGCTAGGCAGCTGTGCCACAGCTGTGAAGAAGCCGGTGCTGTGCAAGGAGTTGCAAGCAAGGTGATGGTGACTTGATGCGTCAAGAGCCATGACTACAGTTGGTGGAAGCTGAAGCCTAAGTTTGCTAGTTTTCTTGAGTCCTTAGGAAACAACTGTACTATTAAGAAGAATGAAGTAGCAATGATTCCTTGGAGTTCATTTTGCTCAATGCTCAGAGTGTTGGATAGTGGCACTGATGCTTTGAGATCAGTGGCCCTGTAACAACAGTTTTGCACAAGTGTGAAACTGGGTTGTGCTAGCAAACTGCTATGCTAGCTTCCTAAAAACCCTAGAGCCAGAGTTACCTATGTGGCATAGCTGTGTCACAGATGAACTACCTGAAAGATCATCTAGGCCCTAATATGGTTTTGATGGTTAATGGCAACTTAAACTGGAATCTAATGTTTACAGTGAGTGTAAGCAGAGTTTACAGGTTCCATGAAGAAGGGTTATCCAGTGAAGGATGGTCACCAAAAAGGGTACAAGGTGGTTTCAAGGACAAAGAGATGGCTGTGCTAGGCAGCTGTGTCACAGCTGAGAACAAGCCGGTGCTGTGCTGGGAGCTGCAAGCAAGGTGATGGTGGCTTGATGCGTCAAGGGCCGTGACTTCAGTTAGTGGCAGGTAAAGCCTAGATTTGCTAGTTTCTTTGAGTCCATAGGAATCACCCGTACTATCAAGAGGGATGAAACAGTAGCAGTTGTCTAAGGGAACCTTGCTCGTTGCTCAGAGTGTTGGTCAAGGGGATTGATGCTTTGAGGTCAATTGCCCTGTGTCAATAGCTTTGCACAAAGTATGAAGCTGTTTTGTGTTAGTGCTCTGCAGTACTAACAGTGAAAACCCTAGAGCTTTAGGCACTTGTGTGACACAGCTGTGTCACAGGTGGTCTTCCGCTCTATGACTCAGGTACATCTCTGTACCAGGGGAGAGCTTGAAAATGCTAAGGTACCTGCACTGCGATAGGCGGTCTGATGTGTCAGAAGTCTGTCGGAGGTTCTCTCCTTATAGGTATTAGAATTTGACGTATGCTGAGGGCATGTCATGTGCCAGGACCGGGCTGAGTAGTGCGGCTATCAGCTAAGGGTTCACCTGTGTGTGCCGCCGGTGACAGAGGTGTTGGTCTGCCTGAGCCGGGTGTAGTTGGGCGTAGTGTGTAGCTGTGTCACTGGTGGCTGACACCGGTGGTTCACTTAATCCTATGTGGCAACAGGGTAACGGTCAGGTGTCTGAGGACCCTATATAGGGGACCAGGGGAGGACTTCGTCCTCAACCTTGCTCAAACCAGTGAATCATATACGACCGTTGCAAAGCCTCCAACCACTCAACAAGAGCCAAAAGCCTAAGGGTCAGTCCGAGTGAGTTTGTGAGCTTTGAGCACGAGCAAAGGTTCCTCCAAGAGATTGCTGCTGCTTCATCTGTTACTCTTGGAGTGTCTACTCCTAGACGGGTGTAGGAGTTGCTGATATCACCCAAGCTTGTGTGGGCTGAATCAGTAAGTTTGTGAAGGAGCATCGAGGTCATCCTGCTGCAAGGCAAAAGGACCTCCACAAGCAAGGAAGAGGCCTGAACGTCAAGTACTCGGAGGACAAGCACGATTCAGTGCTGACTATCTCTTCGGAGTAGTCTCTCCAACGGAGACGTACCTCTCTAAAAAGAGTAGGGAACTTCGGGATAAATCTACTTGTCTCTCTCTCTGAGTGCTTAGCCTATTTCCTCTAGCAGTTATATTCATTGCATGCTTATATGATCTAAGATACTCTTGTTCATCTGATTCAGATCTACTTTATACCTGCTTAATCTGCTTTGTGCCTACTTGTACTAGCTGTGTTTCAGGTGTTATATATATCATCTTTTCTACCTATCTTAGTCACCTGTGTCACAGCCACATTACTTGCCTACCTGTGCTAGGTTATTAGATCACCTGTGTGACCCACCTGTGTGACAGTCACGTGCTATTTTACTTGTCATATTTCACCTGTGATAGGAACCTATCACACAGCCAATTAAATCTGAAAATCTTCTAAGTCAATATCCAGTTAACAAGATTAAAACGAAGTAATTTTAATTAGCCTCCTACTCACCCCCTCTAGTCGGCACCCTTGGTCCTTTCAATTGGTATCAGAGTAGGTTACTCTTTGAATTGGCTTAACAGCCAGAGTAAAGGATGTCGGGCTATGAGGGTAAAATACCTGTCTTTACTGGATCTAATTATGCCTTCTGGAAAAGGAAGATGCAGATGCATCTTACCGCTATCAATCCAGATGTGTGGGATGTTGTTCATACAGGTTATGACTTAGAGAATGCTTCAACTTTCACTATCAACGACAAGAAGAATATCCAGAATAATGCCAGAACTGCCACTGCTATCTTCATGGGCTTGCAAGAACATGACTTTAACAGAGTCAGCACAATGGAGTCTGCTAAGGAGATTTGGGATACCTTACAGCAGATATATGAGGGCAGTGACACCCTGAAAAAGTCCAAGAGAGGACTGCTGGAATCAACTCTGGAGAGATTCGAGTATGAGCCTGGTGAAGATATAAATTCTCTATACTCAAGATTGACTCTCATCACCAACCAGCTGAAGGCTTTGGGCTCCAACAGAGTTGAGGATGAAGATGTGATCAAGAAGTTCTTATCTGTGCTTCCCAAGCAATACAGAACTCTTGTTCTCATGCTAAAGGAGAAAGATGGATTTGAGAAGATGAAGCCAACTAAGGTGTTAGGAAGGATCCTAACACATGAGATGGAAATCAAACAAGAAGGAAAGCACACCTCCTCAGCCACTGTCAAGAAGAACATTGCACTGAAGACCATTGCTTCTGCTTCTCACCCTGAGAGTGATAGCAGTGAAGAGCTAAATGATGAGATGACCAGTGGAGAAGAGAGTGAGCTAATCCTTCTCATAAGGAACTTCAGGAAATTTTATAGGAAAAAGAAGCAGTTTGGGTCTACTGAGAGGTTCAGAGGAAAGAAACCATCCAGAGACAACAAATGCTTTTAGTGTGGCAAGGAAGGCCACTTTGCAGCTGATTGTCCAGCAAAGAAGAAGGACAACATCCATTTCAAGAAGAAGGACTTCAATGGCAAGAAGAAAACCTTCAACAGCAAGCACCCAGCTCATCCCAAGAACAAGGCCACTGCCAGAGCCTATGTGGGACAAGCTTGGGTATCAGATGACTCTGGCTCAGAGGAAGAGTCAGAGGACGAAGAACAGGTAGTTGGGATTGCTATCAGCTTGCCTGATGGACCCAGCTGTGACACAGCCAGGTCACACAGCTCCATGCTGAACTTCAAGGCTGATCAAGCTCCATCCACTCTTGCTCCCTTATGCCTCATGGCTAAGGACTCTAAGGTATTAACTGAAGATGATTTTCCTGATTATGCTGAACTAATGGATATCTTAGAGAGAACAGAGAAGGGATACTGCAGGGAGAGGAAGGAGAACATATCTCTTAGGGATAAACTGAGGGAGCTGAGAGAGACCTGTGATGAAGTCACAGATGACAGGGAGAATCTCAGGCTGGACCATGAGAACCTGGAAATAGCTCATGAGAAGCTCAGATCAGCACATGAGCTTCTCCTCAAGAAGCATGAAGAGTTAAAGGCAAAGCATGCCTCATGCATTGATATTTCTGATAATATTGCTGAAGTTATGCCTTTACCTGCTCCTACTGTCATAGAATCATGTTTAAACTGTGCCAGCAAAATAAATATTCTAACATCTACAGGTGGAGTAGTAGACAACTCTAAAGAGGCCTCAACTTCTAATGTTACTAACCTTGTGGATGCAGCTGAGTACAACAAGCTCAAGGAGGAGCTAGAAGAGCTTAAGAGGCTCATGAGAAAAGGCCTTTGCAGTGCCAACATTGGCATGCAAAACTATCAGCTTATAAGAGCTGAAATGTTAAGGAAAAATGAAGGCCGAAGAGGCTTGGGTTACTCTACCTCTACTGCTAAAGATAAACTACCTGCTGTCACTAACACTTGTCTTGCAGCAAAATTTGTGAAACAGGCAGGAACTAATGACAACAAAAGTGTTGGTCATGTGCAGAGAAAGAGGAATGAAGCAATCATTCCCTCTAACCCAGGCTATGTTCTACAGATGAACACGAAGGGAAGAATAGTGGCCAAGTATGTAGGTCGCAGGCACTTGGCAAAATGGTTACCTGCCATCTGGGTGCCTAAGGCTACACTTGCCGGTGTCACCGGTGGTTTACACAGCTGTGTACCCACCAGTGTCACAGGTAGATCTGACAGGTCACTAACCCATGTGTCTAAGGTTGCAGGTGATTGCCAGCCAAAGAGGATCAAAGTCATATCATCTGTTGCTGATGCTGCTAACCTTAAACGCAAATATGCTATCTATACTTCTGCTACTTCTGCTTATGATAAAACTGCCAAGGGAACCAAACATGTTTGGGTCCCTAAGTCTCATCACTAATCTTGCAGGAAACTGTCTCCAGTGGGACTGATTGGGTTGTGGACAGTGGATGTACACAACATATGACTGGAGGCAAGGAGAAGTTTGTAGAGATCACTAGTGAAAATCTTCCAAGTAAATATGTGATCTATGCAGACAACTCTAAAGGAAAGGTAAATGGCATTGGTAAAGTTATCATATCAGATAATCACTCCTTATCAAATGTAATGCTTGTTGATCAGATAGGCTATAGTGTGATGTCTGTGTCACAGCTGTGTGACACAGGCATGAAAGTTACTTTCTATCCTGATAAGGTTATAGCTTCCAAACTATCTGATGATTCTCAAGTGTTTGAAGGATGCAGGTCTGGTAAGCTATACACTGTGAATTTCAATGAACAGTCTGCAGTAGCTCCATGGTGTCTAATGGCAAAGACCAGTGCCGGATGGCTGTGGCACAGGCGGCTAGGACATGCTGGGATAAAGCTTCTAAACAAGCTGAGCAAACATGACTATGTTATAGGCTTGGAGAAGGTGAAGTTTGAAAAAGACAAGCCCTGCAGTGCATGTCAAGCTGGCAAACAAGTTGGAGCTGCTCATCGACCGAAGAACATCATGACAACTTCCACTCCCTTCGAGCTCATTCATATTGACCTCTTTGGTCCAACAACCTATGAGAGCTTAGGAGGTAACAAATATGGCTTTGTCATTGTAGATGATTTCTCTAGGTATACTTGGGTGTTCTTTTTGAAGGAGAAGACACAGGTGTACAAGAAATTCAAGCATCTCATTGTCAGAGTACAAAATGAGTGGAAGGTAAACCTAGTAAAGGTCAGGAGTGACAATAGGAGTGAATTCAAGAACTCCAAGGTGGAAGCATTTCTAGACAAGCATGGAATCAAGCATGAATTCTCAGATCCATATGCTCTACAACAAAATAGAGTGGTGGAAAGGAAGAACAGAACTTTGATAGAGATGGCAAGGACTCTATTGGATGAGTACAAGATTTCACCAAGATTTTGGGCTGAAGCTGTCAATACTGCTTGTCACTCTATCAACAGGATATATTTACATCCACTACTCAAGAAGACTCCTTATGAACTGCTCACCAACAGCAAACCTAACATATCATACTTCAGAGTATTTGGTTGTAAGTGCTACATTCTTAGGAAAGGCAAACGCCTAACTAAGTTTGAAGCTAAATCTGATGTTGGTATATTCCTTGGTTATTCCACTAACTCCCATGCCTATAGAGTCTTTAACACTTCCTCTAAGGTTGTTGAAGAATCTATAGATGTGGATTTTGATGAGTCTTATGGCTCTCAAGGAGAGCAAGTTGCTATTGATGTAGGAAATGAGGATATTCTAAAGAAGTCCACTGGTGAGATCAGACCCACCATCAAGGAGGAGCCTGCCTCACCAAGTGATCAAGAACCCTCTTCTTCATCAATTCTTGAAGACACTGGAGTTCAAGATATAGAGTTCGAGTGCAACCCAGCCAATGATCAACTGGACGCAGAGGACCTGACACACCCGGCTGTGTCACAGGAAGAACTACCGGTGTCACAGGCAACTCCATCAGCTGTGACACAGGCAGTTAACCCAGATCCCCTTGTGATCAGCCGGCTGCAGAAGGATCACCCTGTGGACAACATCATCGGTGCCATTAATAGGGGAGTGACCACTCGATCTCGAATTGCTAATTTTTGTGAGCATTACTCCTTTGTCTCAAATGTTGAACCCAGGACCATAGGTGAAGCTCTAAAGGATGCTGACTGGATCAATGCTATGCATGAAGAGCTCAATCAGTTTGAAAGAAATGAAGTATGGTCTCTGGTGGAAAGACCTGAAGATCATAATGTGATTGGAACCAAATGGGTCTTCAGGAACAAGCAAGACACAAATGGACTGGTGGTAAGAAACAAAGCCAGACTTGTGGCTCAAGGGTTCACACAAGTAGAAGGTCTGGACTTTGGAGAAACATTTGCTCCAGTAGCAAGACTTGAAGCCATTAGAATCCTCTTAGCATATGCTACTCATCACAACATCAAGCTTTACCAAATGGATGTCAAGTCAGCATTTCTGAATGGTAAACTTTCTGAACTTGTATATGTTGAGCAGCCACCTGGTTTTGAAAATGACAAGAAACCATATCATGTCTATAAACTACACAAAGCACTCACTACTACAGAATGGCTCATCCTGGACGGCACATCGCAGACGGGTTGAAGCGCCCGTCTAGGATATAAGCAATTCCAGACGGGCCCGTGAAGTAACACGTCTGTGATGACTTTTGCCCGGGACAAAGTGTCTTGGATGATATATCATTAAAGACGGGTCGCAGCCGCCCGTCTGGAAAGAGACATCGCAGACGGTTCCTACTTCAACCCGTCTGCGAAGTAACCCGTTATCTCAGACGGGTCGACCTTGAACCGTCTGCGATGACACATCAGAGACGCACATGTTATGAACCGTCTGCTATGTGTCAACACATCGCAGACGGCATTTTGTTCACGTGTCTGTGATGTGTCATTAAAGGCGGTTCAAGTGGCTTAACCGTCTGCAATGATTTCTCCATCTTTATAACAGATGCAGTCCCTCCAATCTATTAGGGTTTCCTAAATCTGGCGGGCTGGTGGCGGCGGCTGAGGCGATTTTGAGGCGATTTTGTGGGAGGAGAAGAAGATTGGAAGGAGATAATTGATTTGGTGTGCCAATAGGTTAGTACATTTGGTTATTTAGTTAGTTTAATTGCTATATAGCCCTAGATAGATGTATTGTCTTTATGTTAGAATTCTATTAGAAATTAATTTTGGTTTAATAGATTTGTAGGTATTGATGAATGGTTCATTAATTGCATGTGGTTTAGATGTAATATATAGTATGCTTGGATGCATGGCTCTAGGTTGGATGGTTTAAGCGCATAATTAATTAGAGAAGTGAGAGAGAGCGATTAGTTTAATATTTATTTTGACTCACATAGGTAATTAATAAATGAACATATGTTTATATGTATGCCATAGTGGCGATGGATCGAAGATGGATGTATGATGCGAACCGTGTGAGCCCTGAGTATATCAGTGGCGTGAATGAATTTATAAGAGCGGCTGAGGATGATATGTCGAGTAGGAAGTCCGGTCATATGTTCTGTCCGTGCTATGACTGCAAGAACGAGAAGATGTTCAAGAACACGACTCAGTTACAAGATCATTTGATCCGTAGGGGATTCGTAGCTGGCTATACAAATTGGATCCATCACGGCGAACACACGGAAGTGAGCGATGAAGGAAGTAGTGGCGAAGAGTTGAATCCGGAGGCTGATGATGATTCTGAGTCGGATGAAGAGGATGCGGAGATGCGTACCAATGAAAACGATCTCGAGCAAATGCTGCGCGATGCTGAAAGTAATGACCTTGGTGGCAGGCAATATGACAAATTTCTGGGTCTCATGGATGACTCGGAGAGACAACTGTACCATGGTTGCAAGGCGAAATATACCCGGCTATCAGCTGTTCTGGAACTGCTCAAACTGAAGGCAAGCGGAGGTTGGTCTGACAAAAGTTTTACTGCATGCACTTTTAGAACTCTTGGCAAATATGCTTCCCGACGGGAACGAGTTGCCAAAAAGCACATACAAAGCTAAGAAGATTCTCTGTCCGTTAGGAATGGATGTACAAAGAATACATGCTTGTAAAAACGACTGCATCCTCTTCCGTAAAGAGTACGAGAAACTACATGGTTGTCCGGTTTGTAAGACTTCCCGATACAAGAAGCGCAACAATGCTACGGACGATGACATCGAGGGCAATGACGAGAGGACCGGCATTCCAGCCAAGGTTGTATGGTATCTTCCGATCATTCCTCGCCTGAAAGCGTCTGTTCGCGAATCCGGAACATGCAAGGAAAATGCGGTGGCACGCGGAGGGGCGGAAAGTTGACGACTTGATTAGACACCCAGCGGACTCCATCCAGTGGAGAAACATCGACAGGAAATTCCCAAATTTTGGTGCGGATTCTAGAAGTGTACGGTTCGGGATGAGTACGGATGGAATAAATCCCTTTGGTAACATGAGCAGTCGTCACAGCACATGGCCTGTGGCTCTTTGTATGTACAACCTCCCACCCTGGTTGTGCATGAAGAGGAAGTACATCATGTTGGCCATGCTGATCGAAGGCCCGAAGCAACCCGGAAATGACATAGATACGTACCTGTCTTTGCTGAAGGAGGATCTGGAAACATTGTGGCACGAGGGCGTGGAGACGTGGGATGCAGACAAGAGAGAGAACTTCACCCTACGAGGTTTGCTATTTTGCACCATCAATGACTATCCTGCGTACGGTAACCTATCCGGCCAGAGTACTAAAGGAGCAACAGCCTGTGGTCAATGCATGGAAGATACGGCCAGTTTGTATCTCGAGAAATCGCACAAAACTGTATACATGCGGCACCGTAGGTTTTTGCGCCGAAAATCATCCTTACCGCAACTTGGCTACTGAGTTCGACGGAACCATCGAAGAGGGATCGGCTCCATCAGTTTTAACCGGGAGACAGGTATACAGAATGGTTGAAAATGTAGATGTTCTTCTTGGAAAGGGGCGTAAATTAATGAAGGGTCTGTGGAAAAAGAAATCACTATTTTGGGGTTTGCCTTACTGGAAAGAGCTAGATGTTCGCCACTGTATCGACGTCATGCACGTAGAGAAGAACGTCTTTGACAGCCTAATTGGACTCTTGCTTAATATCCCTGATAAAACAAAGGACGGCGTGAAGGCACGTCAAGACTACGTGAAACTGGGCATCAGGCCTGAGTTAGCTCCGATAGAAACCGACAAAGGCAGAACCTTCCTCCCACCTGCATGCTACACACTCTCTAAAGCTGAGAAAATGGAGCTATGCCAGTGCTTGCACGATGTGAAAGTTCCAAGCGGCTACTGCGCCAACATCAAGAAGCTAGTTTCAATGCAGGAATTGAAATTATTTGGCATGAAGTCTCACGATTGTCACGTTTTGATGACGCAGATACTTCCTATTGCTATTAGAGGGATTTTGCCTGGTGATGTCAGAGATACAATCATAATGCTATGTCAATTCTTCGACAGAATATCACAGAAGGCGATAAGTATACCTGAACTGGATGCACTAGAGGCAAGGCTCGTGGTTGTCCTATGTCGCCTCGAGATGTACTTCCCTCTGTCATTTTTTGATATCATGCCGCACCTCATGACTCACCTAGTTAGAGAGATCAAAATGTGCGGTCCTGTGTTCCTACGAAGCATGTACCCATTCGAGAGATATATGGGAATTCTGAAGGGCTATGTACGAAATCGCTCGCAGCCTGAGGGAAGCATTGTGGAAGGTTATGCCACCGAAGAGGTCGTTGAGTTCTGTTTGGACTACATGCCGCATGCCAACCCGATAGGTCTACCTGAATCACGACACGCGGGCAGGCTCCATGGTACCGGGGTCCTCGGAGCTAAATCCATCACTCCTGATCGCGACGATCATGCTCGAGCTCATTTCATGGTCTTGCAGCACATCTCGGTGGTTTCGCCATATATCGATGAACACATGGAAGTGCTACGACATCAAAATCCAAGAAAAAGCGAAGCGTGGATCAAGAAACAACATATGTCCCTATTCAACCAATGGTTCCAAGACCGGATCACCACCACGTCGTCATCTGATGAAATGCTGACATGGTTGTCAAAGAAACCGTACTTCACAGTCCGGACATACCAAGGATATGATATAAATGGATACACATTTTATACGAAGGCTCAAGATGCGAAAAGCACATATCAGAACAGCGGTGTGCGGGTCGATGCTATCGATTCCGCCGGTCATAAACACTGTTACTACGGGTTTATCGAGGAGATTTGGGAGCTCGATTACTTCAAGTTCAAAATCCCAATATTTCGGTGTCGTTGGGCCCACCTCTCGCACATTAAGACCGATGAATACGATGTGACTACTGTTGACCTGAGCCGTGTTGGCTACGGTACTGAACCATTCGTCCTCGCCAAGCATGTTCATCAGGTATTCTATATGATCGATCCGTCAAGCAAGAGGCGGCATGTCGTTAGAAATGGAAAAAGGAGCATCATAGGAGTCGACAACGTTGTTGACGAGGATGATTACAACGAATTCACCGAGAATTATTCCAGAGATTTGAGTTTCCAGGCTGAAGCCATTGAAGGAGCTAGGTCGTACTACCGCAACGATCATCGTGAAGGGCTCACTTTCAAAGGGAAGAAGCAAGTATTGTAACAAATTGATATTATTTCTATTTGGATATTTACTTTCTATATATGTACTTAGCTGTCTCTTGTGATTGTTGGCATATCCCACATGTGAATGTATATATCATTTTGAAGAATGTGATTGTATTGTAACTAATTGTATGAATTGCTATGTTCATGCATTAATTGCAATATTTTGCTTTTGAATGCATTGCTGTGTATACATGCCTGAGTTGGAATATGTTTTGCTTGCTGTTTATACACTGCTGTAAACTTTGCAGAGGGCATGCTAGCATTTCCTAAGGCTAGCCAAAATTCAAGCAGGACATAGCCCCTGTACAGACTCATTGCAGACGGGTCCGACAGAAACACGTCTGGGATAACAGTCATCCCAGACGGGTATAACAAAATATCCGTCTGGGATGACAGTGACATCGCAGACGGTACGTATCCCTAGCCCGTCTGGAATGAGTGTGTTATCGCAGACGGGTAGTGGCCTAACCCGTCTGCAATGACAGTCATCCGAGACGGTAAGCTCACTTAACCCGTCTGGGATGACCTTAGTACATATACGAGGACTTAGCGAAATTTCGGAACCCCGCGCCAATTCACATTTCCAAATCCCTAATTCCCCTCCCGCGCCCGTGCCGCCGTCTCCACGGCGCCGCCGCCGTGTCCACCGCGCCGCCGCCGGAGAAGGAGCCAAGTCCGCTAGCCCTGCGCCGCCGTCGTGTCCACCTCGCCGCCGCCGGAGAAGGAGCCGAGTCCGCTCCACCGCGCCGCCGTCCTCTCCACCGCGCCGCCGTCCTCTCCACCGCTCATGCCGCCGTCTCCACCACGCCGCCGTCCTCTCCACCGCGCTGCCGTCCTATCCACTGGTGAGTGCTCCAATGTCCCCTCTCTTTCCCCAAATGCTCCTATTTTGGTTTACCCCGATTTGTTTAGTTGGGATTCATATTCTATCTTGTGAAATTCACATGACACGTGGTGCTAAGAACATGTACTTGGTCGATCTCTACCCCCAACAGAATTCGGTGCCTGTTTGGATTTGTCGAACCCCAGAATTCATAACAGAGAGGCTTAAGTGAAACCACCCGCTAAGTCGAAACGTCAACCCCGACCTCAACTCCTGGGTGTCAATTCCAAGAGGAGTGGAGTGATATGGCTCCGAATAGCCCGAGACGTCAACCCCAAAGCTTACTCTGGCAGGAGCATAGAGTAGTAGGGTGATATGGTCTCCTCACTCTTTTCCACTGAGCCGGAACTTCAATCCCGAACTCGTCCCGGCAAATTAATGCACGGCTGGAGTAGGATGATATAGTTCCCAATCTCTCAGTAGTAGAGTCGCTTCACAGGGGTGATTAAACTTAATGACTCTATGATATAAACTCTAAAGTCCTACCCACCACATGTGCTTCATCACATACACGCACGGCACATGAGTAGGCGAAAACAACCAGCTAACACAGCAGAACTCTACAACAGAACTGCAATATAGCAACACGTACCTGCAAAGGATCCGAGGATCCCAGTACAAAACACAGCGGAAGTTTCAAATAGGGCTAAGAAGCCGAACAGTAGTGCCGAAAGCGGCAGCAAAACAAACCTAGCTGCCCAACCCCAGGGGCAGGATCACTGCCTGGGATTCCCAGTGACTAACCGTCGTGGGCGTCGATCTCTATATCGAAACTACCCTCAGGAGAGGTAGTTTCCTCTGCACAAAAACATCAACAATAGCAGGGTGAGTACAAAATTGTACTCAGCAAGACTTACAGTGCGGAAAGTAGTAATAGTTGTGACAGGTATCAATAAAGGGGTAATTGTGGACTGTTTTGCGGAAAGCCAATTTACTTTTAGCAATATCTTATAAGTAGATGAAAACCGACTACCGGAAGGTTTTCGAAAGGGGATAAGTCTACATTTCGCGAACATTCCTACCTGCAGAACACCACACCCTAGATACCCTCGACCCATCCTCGACCACCCTGGGAGGAAGCTGTCGCTAACCACGTCCTTAGGGTTGGCAAGTTTTAGAGTATTGTTATAGTTGTCTAATTCGGTGCAAAATCTTACCAAGCTGTCCATAACCGCGGACACGGCTGTTCAAACAGTTCAAACCCTGCAGGGGGGTACATCTTTACCTACACGTATCGATCGTCTCCTAGTGCCAACGACGATTTACACACTTTCACGAGGTGTGCTGGCGGAGGGTGATCGAACACGACCTTTACAATGCTTTCGACTTAGGTATGAGCCACCCGTACAGGCTAGTCCATGTACATCTGTCCGACGGCACAGAGACACGGTCCCATGCGTTGTGAATCGAGGAACATCCCCGGCCTCCCAGACCATGTGCCCACCCCACCGGATGCCTTTTTATCCCCAAAGAAAACCGCAACCGATTGCAGCTCATACACTAAGCCTAGGCAAATTATTCAGTCGGGGGTGGCCCCATAATCCACCCGTGTAGAAGTACGCAAATCTTGGTTCGAAGGGACACCGGGAACCGGTCCTTGCGGGAAAACGAGACAAACCACCATGCTCCCAGCCATGGCCTCTCGTCTAGCCCAGATGAATATTAAGCAAGTTTATTAAGTAATCCCGGTGAACACCCACCTACCAAGTAACCCATCCAATGGTGTGAGAACCTCTGCTATCCCAGAACTTACGACTCTTACCATTCTAAGCATGCCTAAGCAAATACATATAATAAGCAATAGCAGGTTACACACTAGACTACCCTAGTTAGGTTAGGATGGTAGTGGGGTTGATTGAGCAACAAAATAAGCTGTGTGCAAGGAATAGAGGTAATACTAACGAGGAAATAACATTTGAACGCATGTAATGTTGCATTTGAAAACAACTAATACTTTGCAAAATAATAGGAGTTTAGCAATGTGACCAAAGGGGCTGCTTGCCTGGTTGCTGAGCAACTAAACCCTGCTCTTGTTCGAAACTATCGTCTTCTGGACCTTCCGGCTCTAACGGGGAAGAACGAAAACACCGGAAACAAGGGTACAATCGTAAACATCAAAATGTCAAACATCAATACAAGATGCAATGCATGCCATGATGTAGAGGATGCAAAAAGAAAACTAATGCAAGTGGAATCAATTTAATCGGAGTTCGGATGCATAAAATATCGCAATCCGAAAATCCTCCGGCTAATCGGAAACCCTAGCTTGGGTTTTTAGCAAATTATATTAATCCTAGCATGCAAACATGGATGAAAATGATGCTTTTGAATAGATCTTCTTTTTATGAACATTTTGATATATTATTTGCAATTTTCTGATTAAAATAAATTTTCTATGAATTTTACAAGATTTAATCCATTTTTACCCCTTTGTTGTATTTTTCTCAGTAAAAATAATGTTTAATTTAATTCAATTATCACCAGAGGCTGACATGTGGGCCCTACTGGTTAATTTGGTCGAAATTGACTTAGGTCAATGACAGTGGGGCCCACTGTCATATAAATCATTTTCTTTTATTCTTTTAGTTAAATCCTGACATGTGGGGTCCACCTGGCATATAATTCCTTTTCCTTTAATCTTTTCTTTTATTCTGACACGTGGGACCCATATGTCAGTGGGACAGCTTAAATAAGTGCATTCAATACACTGTTAGTAGTTAATTAGCACCATTAATATATCCGTTAGCATTAAATAGCTGATGATTAGTTATTAGTTAGGTCCGGAAGCTAATGATTAATGTTAATTACTGAGTTAATCACAGACCATATTAATTAGCCCCATTAATCAGTCGGAACAGTGATTAAAAGCTCTAATCAAAGCGCTTAGCCATTATGACGTTCGTAATTGTGTCTTAACCATTAATTAGAAGGGCATTAGTGCCCTAATTGCACCCGGTCGGGGGACTCGGCCACTTGGGCTTGGTCCGACCGTGGTGAGGCTGACGGCGGGGGCACGGGGTGAGGCGGCGCGTGCTCGACGGCTTACCGGAGGCGGCGGCGCTAGGGTTCCGGCGAGGCGGCGAGAGGCGGCCGGTGGAGGCGGAGCAGAGCAGCGGCGCTCGGAATCGAGGCGGGCGGAAGGAGGCCGGGGCGGTGAGGCTCGGGATCCGGCGGGTCTTCGGCTTCGGATGGCCGCGCGGCAGGGGCTCGGGAGCGGGGCGACGTCCGGTGGTTAGTGAAGGGGGCAGCTCGGAGGAGCGACGAGCGGAGCTCCGGCTCCGGTGGCGGCACGGTGGAAGCAGCGGCGAGGGGGGGGCAGAGCAAGGAGGCGGCGGCAGATGGAGGGAGGCCGGCGACGGGATGCGGGGCTCGGGACCCCGGCGGCGGAGGGTACGGGTGGAGCGGAGCTAGGGGGTGGGGCACGGCGAGGGGTGAGGCGGCGAGCTCGAGCAGCGAGGGAGGGAGGGCCCGAGGCGGAGGGCACGGGAGCAAGCGGAGCGGCGGTCGGGGAGCGGCGGAGAGGCCCAGGGGCGGCGAAGCCGAGTGGGGGAGCGGCGCGGGATGGGGAGCTCGGATGCAAGAGGGAGGGGAGAGAAAAGCGGGGTGGCGCTAGGAGCAAGGCAGGAGGTGGCTGCCTCGGACGCCATGGGAAGCAGCTGCGTGGCGGATGGGGAAGCAGGAGGTGGCGTCGGTGCGTGGGGAGGAGATAAGGCAGAGGTGGCCAGAGGCTTAGGGGAGAAGGAAGAAGGGCGGTTCGGGCCAGGCCGGTGGAGGAAGGGAGGTGGACCAGGGCAGAGGGAAGAGGCCCACTCCGGGTAGAAGAATTAGGGTTTCTTTATATTTTCAAGATTTCTGTTTTGATTTGATTTCAATTTTTAAATCTTTAGAACCATTTCAAAGATCTCTCAACTTAACTATTAACTTCCACAACATCCTTATAGAGTTTTGTTCTAAATCAAATAGGTTTTTCCGAATCAATTTCGAATCCCCTTTTTAAACCTCTAAGCTCTACTTCTAATTAGAGCTCCAAGATAAAGGTTCGACTTAACGGTTGATTTCCCTTTCCACCTAACCTTTGGACTATTGGTTATATCCAACCTAGGGTTTTAGAGCTCGGTCCACAAATCAAATTCATGAGAAGATCCTCGGGACTTATTACTGCAAGGCTTTGCAACATTGATTACGTTCCGAGGTGTTATCCATGCCATGGAGTTAAGGTTTGTTTAAGGCTTTTCATAAAAATTCAAAATCTTACTCGATTTTCAGTGCAGATGTTCATGCCATGAAATGCATATTATGCACAATACAAGGTTAGTAAAACAGGGATGTTACAGACCTACCCCCCTTACGAGAATCTCGACCCCGAGATTCGAATAGATTGGAGAAGAGGGAAGGTAAGCCGATCGAAGAGGATCTTCACGTTTCCAAGTAGCGTCGTCTTCGGAACGGTTGGATCATTGAGTTTTGAAGAACTTGACGCTGCGTCTTCGTGTAATCCATTCCATTGCATCGAGCATACGAACAAGATATTCTCGATCGCGTAGACCTTTTCGGAGATTCCAAGTGTCAACTGTAGATTCTGGATTCAGATTATGGAAGCGGTTTCAAAGTTAAAGAACATGGAAGATACTAGGAATGTAAGACTGATTACGGAGGTAGATCCAATGGACGAGAAATTTTGCCCTGCTCAGGAAGAATGCGAGAAGAACCCGGGTAGCGAGGGATAACTTTCCTTTGATGCCAAATCGGCGAACACCCTTGAGAGGAGTGACCCCTAAGTAAATCTTATCATTTGGCTCAAAGTGGATCTCATAACGATGAATGTCGGAGTAGCTCTTCTGACGGGATCGAGCAGTTTTCAATTGCTCTAGAATGATTCAAACTTGATCCTCCACTTCTTGGTCAAGTCCAATCTAAGAGGTTGTTTTGCTCCGGTTTCAGATCAACTTATTCAGAGGCACTCAATAGGGGCGGCGTTGGATGGAAGCGGTCCTTGGAGCCGAATTGACATCGAACTCGTCGTTGCACTCAGGTGGTAGACCTGATAGCTTGTCGAAAAGAGCGTCTGGAAGATCGCGGACCACCAAAATATCTGGAAGATCAAGAAGAGGCTTGTCTTCAGGAGCACAAGTATGAGGTCCGCTGAATCTTGGATCACGAAGAATAGATTGATCGGAAAGATGAAAAGGATCTATGAGCTTGGTTACTCGATTCCTAGAAATTCGTTGCGGAGAACCAATCCTTACCCAGGATAACGTCGAGAACTGTGGAAGCCAAAACAATTGAGATAGCTTACCGGTCGAGAACAACAGTTCCAGGGCAAATCCCACGATCTTCTTGGAATACTTTCACGACCAACCACGATACAAGGGTAGATAGATTAAAAGCAGAGGTTCACGAGAAGATCTAAGATAACGCAAACCATGGGGATATTATACAAAATTCCTGCACATAACGTAAACCTTCATGCTGAAACTTGACACGGTTGCACAAAATAGCTTGAGGAGTACAGCTACATAGACATCTGCTACAACTCTAAAGGAGTATCCGGTTACACAAGATTAGCTTCGGCGGCGGATACAAAAGATGCTGGAACAGCTGACTTTGACTCTCACTCACCCACACGGGTAGGGAAGCTGCGGAGAGAAGTCGTCTTGATCGCGAGGCATGACGTAGCACAAAGTTGCCTCGGGCGGAATGGGCTTTGGTTCTTGAAAATTGCGTGGCACCTCTCCAAGAAGTGGCTCACGTTGACAACGGAATGTTCCCGGTACTTCCATAGCTATACGATGACGCGAGGCATAGCGAAGTCCCGGAACTGGAGCAAAGGTACATGAAGATGGCCTGCCGGTAGAATACGGGCCAATAAATTCTCCGCGGGCCGTCATCAAGTCCGCTGGGGCCTGCTTGCCGATATGCTTGCGGATGAACTCCAGAGCATGGCCCAAACGATAACGATAGCAGTCCCGATCATAGGCGGCCGATTGATACAGACGGTGAGTAGCACTGAGCATTGGGGCCATTTCGACGATTGTCGGATCAGATTCCATGATAAACTCCTGCAACCACATCGGGGCATAAGGGTTTACTTGGCCCACATGATATCGAAAAGGAGAGTTCAAAAGCTGGCCTGCATAGTGGTAACGAAGAAAGCTGATGGCGTTATGAGCGGCTGCTTGGACAGCTCCTTCATAGGAACCATCACGACCCTCCAAGATGATAGGATATCCTGGCGGCATAAAAGGCAATTGCAACGGTTCGGAAGGATGTGGTCGGATGAAGATAGAAGCAATATAATCGCTTAGCCCAAATCGACGGTTGCAGCGGTGGATGAGATACTCGGGAAGCCACATGTATCCCAATTTTGCTAACATCCGAAGCAAGAGTGAAGGGGCACCCTCAACCGACAAACAGTGTGTAGCGCCTGCCAAGGTGATATGAGATTCGGCCATCTGGCAAAAGAGAAGAACAAAGTTACTCGAAGACTTACGATCGGATCACAAGAGAAAATCTACGGGGGAATGCACTACGGAAGCTAAACAATGGAAGTACAAGATAAAGTTTAACTATGCTTAAACGGTGGTACAAAAGCTACGGAGCTAGAATACATCCCAAGGGTGACTTCGATGTCGGTGGAGACTAGGGAAATCCAAGGGGCGAGGAACTCCAGATCATCCACTTGAAGAGAAACTCTAGGATTTACTCGGAATACTCCCATCACAAATCCGGATGAACTAATAACCAGAGAACTATGCATTAGCTCACACAGGACATTGTCTTCTCAGCAAAACCCTTAGATGCAAAGGAATGAGAAGTTCTCGAATCAAAAGAACAGATGTTGGAACAAGATTGACAACGAATGCATCCATCACAACGTCAGGTAGATTTCGGATTTCTTCAGCGATTACAATCAGCAGGCTGAGACGACGAGTTTACTTTCTTGAAAGAGCTATTATTCTGAGCTTGAGCTTGCACCGGGTTAAGGCGGAATGCAGGATTCAGAAAATAAAAAGGGAGCAATTCTTCTTTAAACTTCAGATTCGAGCCCTTACAGACATAGCTTCAGCAGGGATGTTACACGAGATCTCCGACTAGAACAATAACATAGAAGGATATGAATAGTCTGACAACAAGGCATCCAGATCGATGAAGACACAAGCTGGAACTCACGATCCACCGAAACGAGATAAGAGGGAAGGTACAGATTCCCAGAACACGTGAATCCTAACTTTTGAATGGAGGAAAGAGTAGTCAAATCAATTTTTAACCAAACGAAGGGGTAAGGAGAAGAACTAGGATCGAAAAGGATACGGAGAAAACAGAGTCACTACTTATGCTGTTCACAAATCCTTTTTAGGTTCAAAATAATTTTTGCAACTTCTAAACTCAACAACGGCCAGTCAAAGGTTATCCTACAGTCAGTCCTGCTCTGATACCAAAGCTGTCGAACCCCAGAATTCATAACAGAGAGGCTTAAGTGAAACCACCCGCTAAGTCGAAACGTCAACCCCGACCTCAACTCCTGGGTGTCAATTCCAAGAGGAGTGGAGTGATATGGCTCCGAATAGCCCGAGACGTCAACCCCAAAGCTTACTCTGGCAGGAGCATAGAGTAGTAGGGTGATATGGTCTCCTCACTCTTTTCCACTGAGCCGGAACTTCAATCCCGAACTCGTCCCGGCAAATTAATGCACGGCTGGAGTAGGATGATATAGTTCCCAATCTCTCAGTAGTAGAGTCGCTTCACAGGGGTGATTAAACTTAATGACTCTATGATATAAACTCTAAAGTCCTACCCACCACATGTGCTTCATCACATACACGCACGGCACATGAGTAGGCAAAAACAACCAGCTAACACAGCAGAACTCTACAACAGAACTGCAATATAGCAACACGTACCTGCAAAGGATCCGAGGATCCCAGTACAAAACACAGCGGAAGTTTCAAATAGGGCTAAGAAGCCGAACAGTAGTGCCGAAAGCGGCAGCAAAACAAACCTAGCTGCCCAACCCCAGGGGCAGGATCACTGCCTGGGATTCCCAGTGACTAACCGTCGTGGGGCGTCGATCTCTATATCGAAACTACCCTCAGGAGAGGTAGTTTCCTCTGCACAAAAACATCAACAATAGCAGGGTGAGTACAAAATTGTACTCAGCAAGACTTACAGTGCGGAAAGTAGTAATAGTTGTGACAGGTATCAATAAAGGGGTAATTGTGGACTGTTTTGTGGAAAGCCAATTTACTTTTAGCAATATCTTATAAGTAGATGAAAACCGACTACCGGAAGGTTTTCGAAAGGGGATAAGTCTACATTTCGCGAACATTCCTACCTGCAGAACACCACACCCTAGATACCCTCGACCCATCCTCGACCACCCTGGGAGGAAGCTGTCGCTAACCACGTCCTTAGGGTTGGCAAGTTTTAGAGTATTGTTATAGTTGTCTAATTCGGTGCAAAATCTTACCAAGCTGTCCATAACCGCGGACACGGCTGTTCAAACAGTTCAAACCCTGCAGGGGGGTACATCTTTACCTACACGTATCGATCGTCTCCTAGTGCCAACGACGATTTACACACTTTCACGAGGTGTGCTGGCGGAGGGTGATCGAACACGACCTTTACAATGCTTTCGACTTAGGTATGAGCCACCCGTACAGGCTAGTCCATGTACATCTGTCCGACGGCACAGAGACACGGTCCCATGCGTTGTGAATCGAGGAACATCCCCGGCCTCCCAGACCGTGTGCCCACCCCACCGGATGCCTTTTTATCCCCAAAGAAAACCGCAACCGATTGCAGCTCATACACTAAGCCTAGGCAAATTATTCAGTCGGGGGTGGCCCCATAATCCACCCGTGTAGAAGTACGCAAATCTTGGTTCGAAGGGACACCGGGAACCGGTCCTTGCGGGAAAACGAGACAAACCACCATGCTCCCAGCCATGGCCTCTCGTCTAGCCCAGATGAATATTAAGCAAGTTTATTAAGTAATCCCGGTGAACACCCACCTACCAAGTAACCCATCCAATGGTGTGAGAACCTCTGCTATCCCAGAACTTACGACTCTTACCATTCTAAGCATGCCTAAGCAAATACATATAATAAGCAATAGCAGGTTACACACTAGACTACCCTAGTTAGGTTAGGATGGTAGTGGGGTTGATTGAGCAACAAAATAAGCTGTGTGCAAGGAATAGAGGTAATACTAACGAGGAAATAACATTTGAACGCATGTAATGTTGCATTTGAAAACAACTAATACTTTGCAAAATAATAGGAGTTTAGCAATGTGACCAAAGGGGCTGCTTGCCTGGTTGCTGAGCAACTAAACCCTGCTCTTGTTCGAAACTATCGTCTTCTGGACCTTCCGGCTCTAACGGGGAAGAACGAAAACACCGGAAACAAGGGTACAATCGTAAACATCAAAATGTCAAACATCAATACAAGATGCAATGCATGCCATGATGTAGAGGATGCAAAAAGAAAACTAATGCAAGTGGAATCAATTTAATCGGAGTTCGGATGCATAAAATATCGCAATCCGAAAATCCTCCGGCTAATCGGAAACCCTAGCTTGGGTTTTTAGCAAATTATATTAATCCTAGCATGCAAACATGGATGAAAATGATGCTTTTGAATAGATCTTCTTTTTATGAACATTTTGATATATTATTTGCAATTTTCTGATTAAAATAAATTTTCTATGAATTTTACAAGATTTAATCCATTTTTACCCCTTTGTTGTATTTTTCTCAGTAAAAATAATGTTTAATTTAATTCAATTATCACCAGAGGCTGACATGTGGGCCCTACTGGTTAATTTGGTCGAAATTGACTTAGGTCAATGACAGTGGGGCCCACTGTCATATAAATCATTTTCTTTTATTCTTTTAGTTTAAATCCTGACATGTGGGGTCCACCTGGCATATAATTCCTTTTCCTTTAATCTTTTCTTTTATTCTGACACGTGGGACCCATATGTCAGTGGGACAGCTTAAATAAGTGCATTCAATACACTGTTAGTAGTTAATTAGCACCATTAATATATCCGTTAGCATTAAATAGCTGATGATTAGTTATTAGTTAGGTCCGGAAGCTAATGATTAATGTTAATTACTGAGTTAATCACAGACCATATTAATTAGCCCCATTAATCAGTCGGAACAGTGATTAAAAGCTCTAATCAAAGCGCTTAGCCATTATGACGTTCGTAATTGTGTCTTAACCATTAATTAGAAGGGCATTAGTGCCCTAATTGCACCCGGTCGGGGGACTCGGCCACTTGGGCTTGGTCCGACCGTGGTGAGGCTGACGGCGGGGGCACGGGGTGAGGCGGCGCGTGCTCGACGGCTTACCGGAGGCGGCGGCGCTAGGGTTCCGGCGAGGCGGCGAGAGGCGGCCGGTGGAGGCGGAGCAGAGCAGCGGCGCTCGGAATCGAGGCGGGCGGAAGGAGGCCGGGGCGGTGAGGCTCGGGATCCGGCGGGTCTTCGGCTTCGGATGGCCGCGCGGCAGGGGCTCGGGAGCGGGGCGACGTCCGGTGGTTAGTGAAGGGGGCAGCTCGGAGGAGCGACGAGCGGAGCTCCGGCTCCGGTGGCGGCACGGTGGAAGCAGCGGCGAGGGGGGGGGCAGAGCAAGGTGGCGGCGGCAGATGGAGGGAGGCCGGCGACGGGATGCGGGGCTCGGGACCCCGGCGGCGGAGGGTACGGGTGGAGCGGAGCTAGGGGGTGGGGCACGGCGAGGGGTGAGGCGGCGAGCTCGAGCAGCGAGGGAGGGAGGGCCCGAGGCGGAGGGCACGGGAGCAAGCGGAGCGGCGGTCGGGGAGCGGCGGAGAGGCCCAGGGGCGGCGAAGCCGAGTGGGGGAGCGGCGCGGGATGGGGAGCTCGGATGCAAGAGGGAGGGGAGAGAAAAGCGGGGTGGCGCTAGGAGCAAGGCAGGAGGTGGCTGCCTCGGACGCCATGGGAAGCAGCTGCGTGGCGGATGGGGAAGCAGGAGGTGGCGTCGGTGCGTGGGGAGGAGATAAGGCAGAGGTGGCCAGAGGCTTAGGGGAGAAGGAAGAAGGGCGGTTCGGGCCAGGCCGGTGGAGGAAGGGAGGTGGACCAGGGCAGAGGGAAGAGGCCCACTCCGGGTAGAAGAATTAGGGTTTCTTTATATTTTCAAGATTTCTGTTTTGATTTGATTTCAATTTTTAAATCTTTAGAACCATTTCAAAGATCTCTCAACTTAACTATTAACTTCCACAACATCCTTATAGAGTTTTGTTCTAAATCAAATAGGTTTTTCCGAATCAATTTCGAATCCCCTTTTTAAACCTCTAAGCTCTACTTCTAATTAGAGCTCCAAGATAAAGGTTCGACTTAACGGTTGATTTCCCTTTCCACCTAACCTTTGGACTATTGGTTATATCCAACCTAGGGTTTTAGAGCTCGGTCCACAAATCAAATTCATGAGAAGATCCTCGGGACTTATTACTGCAAGGCTTTGCAACATTGATTACGTTCCGAGGTGTTATCCATGCCATGGAGTTAAGGTTTGTTTAAGGCTTTTCATAAAAATTCAAAATCTTACTCGATTTTCAGTGCAGATGTTCATGCCATGAAATGCATATTATGCACAATACAAGGTTAGTAAAACAGGGATGTTACAGGATTAATCTCAAAAGATCATCTAAACTATTATCGAACTAACAATCCAATGCTCAAATAAATCTCTCTCTCCGATAGAGAGAAGATAGCTAGGGAATGGAGATTAGAAGAAACTATTATTTTGAAGCACACTATAAAGAATTATCCATGCTAAGGTTAGAGGCTAGCTGTGGGTCCCGGCCTAGAGCCAACACAACCTCTATCTACTGTGGATGCTCTTCATTTTCTTTTAGGAACACCTATACCGAAATATAGGATAGTTGCATTTGCACCTAGTAGTGGATCCATATATGGCCAATTCGTTGGTGGGTACCAATATTTGCATTTGTTATTTTGCAGGGTCTGAGAATAGTGCATGACCAGATACACACCAGATACATCGTATCCAATCCGCTGTGTATTTTAGAATATCTGACGCACAAATGTTCATGCATCGATCGGTAGGTAGGAATATATTTGTTTGAACTTTCAATTGATCGGTAGGTATAGGCTATAGCCTATACGTTCTAAGTTTGGCTTGTATGGTACTATTGACCAAATCAAACAAGCACAAAGGAAATGAGAAGTGAGGAGTAGAGGCAGGTAGAGATGAATGACTACCGACAAATGTGTGTTCAAAATAGACAGTATAACAATGCAAAGCAGAGATAAAGTCCTATGTTTGCAAGATATAAGGTCCAATTTGTTGTTTAGATTGCCAAAACAAATCCATTGCTTGTTTGGATTAACCTAGTGCTCGTTTTCAGCATGATTCCACAGAAATTCTAATATCAATGCTTCTTTTCAGATTACCTGAGAAAATTGGAGGAAACTTAGAATGCTAGGGGCACTCTGGCTAAGAAAATGGAGCTATATATGTGGATATCATACTGCTTAGACTAAAAGAACAGATACTACGATTGATCTTTAGCTATGTACTCTGGATATTATGACTAAGCATCATACGCATAAATATATATGTTTCGAGTGCTCTAAATGGTTGTGGGTTTTAATCCTTACCATGTCCAAAGCAATTTATGTTTTTTTTGCTTACTTCTATTATTAAGTTATTGTCTTTCCTTATTTCTCTATTATCAATTACAACTGATTAGAACATATTATATGCTTGATAGTAGCTATTTAATTAGTAGCTAAAATTGATGTGAATAGAATAAGTAGAATAGATTCTATACTTGATTCCACATATATATGCATATATCTATATCACTTTTGTCTTAACCCAATGTGATACAAAGTTTACACAGAAATGTCGGACGCCCATTCTTCTTCTAACTCCTCGTCGGGACACTCATCGTTGCCGAACCCAACTTCGGGCAACGATGAAGGAAGTAGGGGGAAAACCACCCGGAAGCCGCGAACAATGTCGAAGCCCCCTAGTCGACGTATGGTGATCACCGAAGTATCTACGAAGTCCGGTGTGCCCATGAAACCGGATGACGTAGCGAACAAGTTCCGCACGTTCTGCGGGATACTCGGGCGGGAGAGGGTCAACATTACCATCGAGAACTGGAAGGATATTACCCCAGCGAAGGAGGAGGAGTTGATGGATGAAGTAAGAAGGTGGTTCGAGATCCCGCCAGAACACGAACAACGTGTGAGATCGGCTGCAATGAAGACCATGGGCAAGGCGTGGAGGTCGTTCAAGAGCATCTTGACGACGAAGTTCGTACGGACGGGAGATAGCCCGTTTCAGAAGTACGGCTTTCTGGACGAGCAAGTGTACGGCCGATTTGTTGAGATGAAGAGCACGCCAGAAGAAGTGGCGAAGAGTGAACGGCAGAAGGCCCTTCAAGCAAGAAACAAGCACCCGCATAGGCTCGGAAGCACGGGATACGAAGGTGCTTTGGCGAGATGGGAGAAGCAGGATCGGGAGGCAATGGAGAAGAATTTGCCCCCTCCATTTCCTAGCGTGGTTTCTGGCCGCGCCGCCTCCTGGTGCAGAGCACGTGCCAAGACAGATCCGCAGAGCGGTTCAGCCACATTTCCAAACCCCGCTGACCAGGAAGTGGTCGATCGCATGGTACGTAATATACCTGACTGTGTACACACAATTCTTCGGAACCGTACGAGGTTTCATTTGTAACTCGCGCGCGTGATCGTTGCAGGTGCAGATAGCTTCGTAAGGGCCACTAGATGATGATGAAGCACAATCATCTAGGACGAAAGACCTCCTCACCGTAGCGTTGGGAAACCCGGAGCACCCAGGTCGCACAAGAGGTGTTGGGGTTGCAGTTCCCTGGAGAGAGGGATTCCCTGAGACGGAGGAGGAGTATGAGAGGAGGAAGGCCGCCAAGAGGAGTCGAACTCAGTCGACAACGACGACGAGAGACTCCGAAGATTTGGAGAGGCGTATTCAGGAGGAAGTCAGGAGGCAGGTTGAGGCATTTAAGGAGGAGTTCAGAGCTCAACTTTTACAATCTAACGTAGCTATGGCGAGCCCCGGAAATATTCGGAGTAGCTGCGCATCCGCCGAAGAACAGGGTGAAACATATCCCTGCGACACCATCTCGGTAAGGGCCATTTAGAGGGTTTTTGTAATAGTAAGTACGTAACGTTGAACGTAATCAACAACATACTCTCTAATTTTGTAGGAGACGACTCCTTGCACGTTGTTGGCAAGGGTAGCCGGAGATGTCACCCTCGATGCTGCATTTGGGATGGCATATCCCAAGGAACCAGGGACTCTACTGCATGGTCGGCCCATAGCACCGGCCTTTCAGAAGGTGCATGTGGACGAGGTGGTTGAAGGTTTCAGGGAGCTCCCGCTTCCCATGCCACCAAATGACGAGATCACGGTGCTGCGTCATACGGTTGGCACCTTTATCCAGTGGCCGAAGAGGGACATCAAAATACAAGTGCGGCCTGCCTCTCAGAGCGCATCAGCCATTCAGCCAGCTAGGGTGCCCGAGGCTAACCCTACCCCCATGGAGCTAGTAGCGGCAGCGCAACGGGCTGATGAGCCAGCTTCATCTCCGGTCAAGCTCCTAGAGCCAGCAGCTGCTACCTCCATAGGTACTAAGGAGGTGCTACAGATGAGATCAGTTCCTTCACCGGTGAAGCGCACCTACTCTAGGGGGGCTAGCAGAGTTGGCAAGGGCAGGAGTCGCAGTAAGACTTCCAAGGGCAGCCAAAAATCGAAGGCAGCTCTAGTGGCAGAACTTGGGTTTGATCCGGAGGCAGTGGATGATCTCCCTTTCGCGCCTCTAGCTCGTCGATTCGTGAATGGACAAGTCTTGGTCACGTCGGAAGACATATCGAACTCAGTGGCATGCCAGAGGTTGCATGATTGGTACATGAAGGCGACGAACGACCTAGAGCCCGGCCGAACCATGCCACAATGCGTCAAGGTCGTTTTCAAGGAGGAACACCTTTTCCACAAGGACATGGGTGGGTTGTTCTACCTGTACTTTCAAGACCTCTTCGAACTCTTCAACCTCGACGCCCTAGAGCAGACCCTGTTGAGATGCTGGACATTGTAAGTCTACAACTTCTCAGTCAATTAGTTTTCTCCATACCTATGCAACTTAATTAAGCCGTGACATGATTTCCCATTTTGCATAGATACATGCACACCGAAGCCAGACTGGTCAAAGAACCTATCGGCTTCATTGACCCGGCAAAGGTGACTTGGGCAAACATTAGGGACAACAGAGGAGCAGTTCTGGAGTATGTTACGCATGCACTGGTGTCCCAAAAGGATAAAGAGTACATCGTATTTGCCTACAACCCTGAGTAAGTGTTGCATCGCATCCAATACTTATAATTTCACCATTACGCATATATCAAGAAGCTGATTTGGAAGTACCTCTATATATGTGCAGCTTCCATTGGGTGTTGGTCGTACTAATACCAAAATGGAACAGAGTTATATACTTTGATTCCTCGCGAAGCCCTTCACGCGACTTTCGGCCGATTCACGACTTACTTGACGAGGCGTTCATCGAGTACAAAGCTCGTGGAGGGATAAGTGGCAAAGGGTCAAAGCTGCGACATAGATTTGACTTTCCGGTACATATACATCCATTACTATGTTAATATAGCATATTGACATGCTTCATAATAGATTCTTCTTAGCTAACGTATATTTGGTTCTTGTTTTAGTGCAAACAACAACCTAAGGGGACAAACCTATGTGGATTCTACGTTTGCTACCACATGGAGGTTGTCGCGGGTTTCGTTAGGCGAAGACTAGCGGAGGAGGTATACCCAAATGCAAACATTATTTCGAGTTTATTTACATTTCGTAATTTTCTAGTCCTTGATGATTTTATGAAACCAACAGGCGTGGAAGGTTCAAGATGACACATTTGGTGAAGCTGATCTCAAGCGCATTCGAGGGATTTTTGCCTTCTTCATCAATACACAAATCATCAATCCCGCCGGCGAGTTCTACGGTGGCGGCTTAGCGGACTAGCTAGCAATATCTTTCATATTTGTTCTTAAGACATCTGCTCAACTCTACTTTTAAACATTGAACCGGTTGTTAACTGACAGCATGCAGCAATTGTGACTCAGTTCTAGCTAGCTACCAATTGTGAATATATGTAGCTGGCAATTGTGAATGCATGTACATATATGTGATTGTTACATCATGTGATTGCTTCTGTGAATGTCTAAATATGTGAATAATCTGTGCAATATATATGTATCTCCTGTTTCAGAGGGCATGGCTAGCAATTCCTGAGGCTAGCCACAAAACAGACAATGTTACGCTCTCTGGACACACCAATCCCAGACGGGTGAACAGTAGAACCCGTCCGTGATATGATCATCGCAGACGGGTCGTGACATATGTCCGTCTGGGATGACACTGACATCGCGGACGGTCGTGCTAAATACCCGTCTGGGATGATACGAGATCGCGGATGGTCGTCATATGTACCCGTCGGGGATGACCGGACATCGCAGACGACTCAGTTGTCGGACCGTCTGCGACGAGTAATAATCGCAGATGGGCTGCGCACCCGTCTGCCATGACCTGCGTCATCGCTGACCACCGATTCCGGACGGACCGGCCAACCGTCTCGGATGGTTGTTTTGGCCCGTCTCGGAAGAGATGTTCTGTAGTAGTGACTCTATGGTTTAAAATAAGCACCAAGAGCATGGTATGATACATTGAAAGAATTTCTAATCAGCAATGGATTTAAAATGGGCTTAGTTGATACAACTCTATTCACTAAAAGAAATGGAAAAGAATTATTTGTGTGCCAAATTTATGTCGATGACATAATATTTGGCAGTACTAACCGTTCTATGAGTGAAGAGTTTAGCAAGCTGATGACCAAGAGATTTGAGATGTCTTTGGATGGAGAACTCAAGTACTTCCTAGGACTTCAGATCCATCAACTAAAGGAAGGGACTTTCATCTCACAAGAAAAGTTTACCAAAGACATCATCACTAAGTTTGGCATGAAGGATGCAAAAGGTATACACACTCCCATGCAAACTAATGGTCATCTGGATCTAAACACTGAAGGTAAGTCTGCTGACCAGAAAGAATTTAGATCCATGATAGGTTCTTTGCTTTACTTGTGTGCATCTAGGCCTGATATTATGCTTAGTGTTTGCATGTGTGCTAGATTCCAAGCTAACCCTAAGGATTGTCACAGAGTGGCAGTCCGCAGAATTATGAGATATTTAATTCACACTTCTGGGTTTGGCTTGTGGTACCCTAAAGGTGCAAATTTTGAGCTAGTTGGCTATTCTGATAGTGACTATGCAGGGTGTAAGGTTGACCCAAAAAGCACCTCAGGTACTTGTCAATTTCTAGGGCATTCCTTAGTGTCCTGGTCATCCAAGAAACAAAACTCAGTAGCCCTTTCCACTGCAGAAGCTGAGTATATAGCTGCTGGTAGTTGTTGTGCTCAATTGTTATGGATGAGGCAGACCTTGAAAGATTTCAGGATATCTTTTAATCAAGTACCCCTCTTCTGTGATAATGAAAGTGCAATCAAGTTAGCCAACAACCCAGTACATCACCAAAGATCCAAACACATAGAAGTGAGGCACCACTTCCTTAGAGATCATGTAGAAAAGGGAGATATACAGCTGTGCCATGTAAGGACTGAAAAAGAATTAGCTGATATATTCACCAAGCCCTTAGATGAGACTAGGTTCTGTGCCCTGAGGAGTGAATTGAATATCATTGATGTCTCTAACCTGCAGTAAAAAGTTTTGGCTTGGTGTCCAGCTGATGTGATTTCATCTTAATCATTTGCATCATTGTACCTGTGCCACCCACCTGTCTCACAGGTGTGAGCATTGCATCATGCTGAAATCATATCTTGTGGTCTGTAAAGTACACTCTTATGTGTACAAGTTTTTGCCTAGATCAACTCATGTCAGTTTTAGCTTTACTTGATTGATTTTCTGGCAAGCTGACACTGAGAAGATCTGATGATGAACAGTACTGTATCCCGTATATTAGGGGCATCCGTGTACGGTTCCCCGG